>JANBXA010000171.1:12500-295000 GCA_030556225.1 Cricetiscus sungorus | reverse complement strand
TTAAACAGGATGGCTGTGATAAAAATCACAAAGGAATATGTCAAGTGAGCTCCCAGGAAGAAAAGGGACAGGCTTGTTTTATTGTACCTTACTGGACAAAGCCTGATAAGAAAATGCAGAAACTATATGGCATGTGATTCAGTCTAAGAGAATCCTAAAAAGGAAAAAAGAAAAAAGAAAGAAAGAGCCAGAGAAAGTGAGCTTGCAGCAGTGGAAACCTTGGGAACCCTGGGAAAGTGATCCTTCCTGAGAACTAGCTTCATCTGCCGAGCACGGGGCACTCAGGGAAGAAGTTGCCATTGTGGAATACCTCAATATGAGCACATCCTCATATGTTACCAACTCTACGACAAAGCTGGGCGCTGGATATCCAGAGCTACTGACGGGGCAGGTCAGAGATAAAGTTTGAGTCATTCTGAAATGAAAGTTCTCGGCGTTGTCTCTATTCCCATGCCATTACGAGGACTGAGTGTCATTATAAGGATAAACTGTGGTCACGTAAAGCTACAGTGCCTGACGTACCGCAGACGCTTACGTGGAGGAAGGCACGCGGCAGCGGGGATGAGAGTTTGAGCCGGATGTTCTTAGGTTGAACAGTAATTCTACAGTTTCTGACCTCCGCGACTTTGAGCAGCTTCCTACCCCCTTTGAGTCTGTCTTTCTCTACGAGTCAGAAATTATTGATATCAACCCAGGGAACGGAGATTAAAAAAAAGTACTGTCTGATGAAAAATGATGGCAGTAACCAAAATCTAAATATTCAGACCAGCTGTCTAATTTGTAATTACTTCATGATTAGACTTATTCAGTATTTAAAGTTGACTGTATTTCCTAAGACAATATATCTATGTCACCTTTAATATATCTATTAAAGAAACTCGAGGAATTTCTGTGCTTAATGAGATGTCGAAAATGTGAAAGAACCAAATGGTAAGTGGTGGATATGGAAATGGAAAGCCAGTCAGGGGTTGTGGGACTCTCGAAAGGACACAGCTGGTACACACCCCGTGCTTTCTTCAGGTGGCTTGGTAAAATAGACATGCAGTTTCACAGACCGTACAGTTTTAAAGATCCCTACTGTCATTGCCAAGCAACAGTGACAAATTAGTACCAGCTCATCAATGTAGACCTGAGCGCAGCAGGATAGAGTCACGGGAAAAGCCCCAAATCCTCACCAGCCAATGGGCGGGAAGGGAATTCTCTGAAAGTCTGGGTTTTTCAGTATGGGGAAATTGGAAACGTGGAAGACTCAGAAGCACATTCACTCATGCTTCAGGGCCAGGATAGCTGGGCAGCCAGCCACGTCTGCCCAGGGACAGTTTCCATTTTAATCTTTTAAGCAGACTAAAATGTTGGTATGGTGGCCGTTTTTGACTTAACTACGATGGCTATTCAGATGGATGGGTGCTCCAAGGCAGGTGTGTGGGGGTGTGCCATGCAAAGGTGGGGCCAACGTTTGCACAGCCGAGAGCCCGGAAACCCGGACGCCACGCGGTGGTGTGTCTCTTTGGCGTCTCGCTCTGTTTCTTGGTAGGAATCATGGCAGACTGCTGACCTGAGGTGAGGGTCTTCAGCCTTTAAGCTGACTGCTTGCAGTTCACTAAGTGCCATTAGGAACTAAGAGTTCTGAAATGAAGAACTGGGTCTGATGGAGGAGAGATTAGAACGCACAGACTAGCAAGGGAAAACACAGGGCTTTTAATGACGTGCTGCTTTGCTTGCTGTCTGCAGAAGACGCTGAGATAACAGCGAGTTGTTTGGTTAGAAATAGCTTCACAAAGGTGGCAGCACCTCATCCAGGTCCTGCAAGATGGCCTGGTCTCTCAAGGGGAGGCGGGAATGACCGTTCCCACTGACATTTACCCACAATCCTGCCTGTGCTTCCTTCCACTCGGTGGGACGCACAGCAGACTCGCGCTAAACAGATGCTAAGACAATGGGTACAAGTTACGTATCCCCTCTTCTCCCTCCTTCGTAACAGGAACAATACTCAGTGCTTTCACTAAGCACGCCCGTGTAGCAAGGGCGTGGACGGCAGGTGGCCCACCCACCCAGAACTTGCCACGGCTCAATGAAATCCGGGTGTGTCGAGGATCTACGGAAGGGATCTCTGGGTAAGAGAGACTCAAGGACACAGCCCGTCATTATGCGACAGTGAGTACAATGTTCTGCGGGCAGAACTCCACCGGCTAGGGCTGAGCAAGGACGCTCTAAGCAAACCTCCCAGGTGTTGAGTGTGTGGGAGATTCAAGCCTGCCCAGTAAAGATCTTGATTTCTTCTGGTCTGCAAAGCCATCTCTGCACGGGCTATTTCAGGCCTACTCACCCACTTGCTTGTTTTTCCCTGTGGGTCTAAACTTTGCTCTGAAGCAGAGTTTGAGGGCGATCTTTGCTTCCTTGTTGAGCAACGTGATTTTGTCTGGAGTGAACGAAACATCTACAGACACATCAGCAATGCTTTGTGACCTGAAAGGCATGAACAGAAACACATGTACGTTCTTGCCCAGCATACCAGCATACATGTGAACTTCACATAGAGGACCCAGGGCCAGTATCATTGAATTTTTCTCTCCATTATCTTAGAACCTGAGCAGTTTTTTTTTTTTTCTGTTTGAAAGCAAAAGATAGCAGAGGTTGGTAACAGTGCAGCCTGCAGAATATATTTGCAGAATATTATACATTGTAATAAACATGCATTTATACTGAAATATGCACATATATTTAAACTAACACTTGGACCTACACAGAACAGAAGCCTGAAACCTCTAGGCAAATGCCACGTTAAGTTGCGACCCCTCTGTGTCTTCCCAGCTGGGGTGGGAGTCACTCTCCATCCTTCAGATGGCGGGAGGGAGAGGAGGTAGGAAGATGGTGGTAACGGAGCTGCTGGGTATTGCTGCATCCTGTGCCTTGCCACCTCCATGGTCAGCATTACCTGCCGATGATGGTGGCAACCTGTGTGACGGCAGAGTACGACTGAGGAGTCAGTCACAGGGTGCAGTTTCCAGTCCTGGTGCGGCCCTTTGGATACCTGAGACATTTCTGATCCCCCAACACTGGTGTGACTTAGGAAAACACTAGTTTCATTTTATTAATGAAAATATCCTAGACAAAGGCACCTGGGGGCTTTCCGCTTCACTGGATACTTGCCAGTGAGGATACAGTTTCAGCCCCTCTGTTACTGGGGTTTGGATGTCACCACAATGACCCCGGCACACGTCTACCACTGATTATAAGGCAGTAAGCAATGATCAGTAATTTCACCGTTTTGAAAAGTGCCACATATAGATCCAGACAACATTTCTTTTTATTTTCAGGCACCACTGCAAAGACTGTTTCAAAAGTTACTGTGTATCCGTGACTTCTCTTAATATGCAGCCATGACACATCCAATAAGAAATGTAACATGGCCTCAGGTTGCAATCTAATGCTTAATTGGATTTTAGCACAGCTGTTTGAGAGACTGAACATTCACTCTAATACAGATGACATTGATTTACATGTTTTATAAATTTATTAGACATTATTCCTGGAGCTATCCAGTACTTCTTAGGAATGTGACCACAGAATATTAGCTTAGTTTGAATAGTCAGCTCAGCACATTTATTTGGTCTCACATGTGTTGACTTTTCTGAAGAATCAGACACACCTTTTGAAACAGAAGCTAACTAAGCTGTATCACACAACAGCGGATGCAAAGACATCACACAGGAGGCCTGCCTAGAGGCTTACATGGCGTCGTTTGCTGCCAGGCACGTGTTTTGATACATGATTTTAAATGAAGCCACATAAACTCTCTAGCATTCCCAGCATGCCATTTTTTAATCATTTTATCTTTATTCTGTACATGTATTTTCTAATTTTTCAGTGTTGAAGCTATCATTGGTTTGCCATACAATAGTTTCAAAATTTTCATTTTGTTCTCAAAGAGCTCAATTCACATGTGTACAGAGTAGTGTCAAACTCAGAAATAATATAACATCCATGCACCGTGTTTCTATTCCCAATATGTCTGGGCAGTTAAAGCATATAGAAAAATGAATGCATGAGATGCATGAGTATTCGTGGCTGAATAATCAGTTTCTTTTCAATTGCATTATCTCCCTAGATCACAGGCCTAAGTTTTGTGTGTATGTCTGGTTTTTTGTTTGTTTGTTTTTGGCATGCGTGCGTGCGTGTGTGTGCATGTGTGTGTGCGTGCATGTGTCTATGTGTGTGTGTGCATGCGTACATGTGTGTATGTGCATGTGCGCGCGTGCGTGCCTGTGTGTATGTGTGTGTGCGTGTGTGTCGCGTGCGTGTGTGCATGTGTGTGTGTGTGTGCATGCGTGCGTGTGTGTGTGTCCATGCATCTGGAGGTCATGGTCAACCTTGGATGTCATTCCTTAGGTACCCTATTATCTGAGACATGGTCTCTGTGCCCTGACACTTGACAGGTATTCGAGATTAGCTGGCTAATGAGCTCCACTGTACGCGCCTGCCCTTGCCAGCAAGGAAGATGTGACTCCGGGTAGATCTTCTTCATGCAGTTTTAATCAGGATCCTTTAAACATATTGATTCTGGCCCGTAGGGAGAGAGAGAGAGAGAAAGAGAGAGAGAGAGAGAGAGAGAGAGAGAGAGAGGGGGAGGGAGAGAGAGAGAGAGAGAGAGAGAGAGAGAGAGAGAGAGAAGAGAGAGAGAGAGAGAGAGAGGGGACCCCTGCACAGGCTTAAATGCCCTTGAGCTAACCAACCCCAGTGAGCCATGTGGACCCTGCAGATAGGCTACTCTAATGTGGAAGCAGACAGGCTGAACAGACTTAACCAATTAAGGGCTTGTTTACCCAGAGAGCCTTCACCAGCGGGAAGGTGTAAGGCGGAAGCCAGCGCCACTTTAAGGCGTGGCACTACTCGGCTCTCTACACTCCACTGCGTCACCCTAACTGGGGCCATATACATACAACACTTTGATGGCTTTTGTCAGTTTATGTATTTAAATAGTCTCACTACACAACTGTGGCTGTCCTGGAACACTCCATGTAGACCAGGCTGGCCTCAAACTCACAGAGATCCACCTGCATCAGCCTCCCAAGTGCTGGGATAAAAGGCGTGCGCCACCTCACCTGGCAGTGATTGGCTTTTTGATGTGGGCTCTGGGGATTGAACTCACGTCCTCCAGCTTGTGTAGCAGGCTCCTTCACCAACTGAGCTGTTTTTCCAAGCCCTTCATATAACTAGTTTTTAAAACCTTGAACCATACTTCTTTTGAGTTTGTTCTCTAAACTTTTACACCAATGCAGGCAATGATGGTTCTTATTCATGACTAGCAATTTTAAAATACGCCTTTAAAGCACATTAGACATTTCACTTTGTTTGTGTTCAATGAGATTTTTCTCTTGAGGTTTCCTGACTGGAAGCTGAAATGAGCTGTGTGTGAGAAGATAACATTGAGAGGCGTGTGGGTGTCATTTCACAGACTTTGTCTTTCCTACCCACTCTCTTCATATAAGGAGAAGAGCATGACTCCAATGATAAAGTCATCTCTCTATATAGATGCATATATTATACTCGTTATGATATATATGTGTATATATATATATATATATGTGCATCTCTCTCTATGTGTGTGTGCCCAAGATACATGCCTGTCAGTAAATTTTATATATATGTATACATGCATATATAAACACACACACATATATTCATATATATATAAACACACACACATATACACATATATATAAACACACACACACGCATATATATGCACAAATATCTATACACATAATATATATTGGCTCCACTCTCAGGAAAACCATGCATATTTTTACCTTTAGCAAACTATGATAAGTACATTTCCTACGTTGGTCATCACACATATTATGCAACGCAGCAGGTCATTTTAATTAGCAAGTCTGAATCTTGCACTTACTGACTCACCAGAGTTGAACCACTTGCCCCAGGGCGCCAATGGATACATCAGTGATGGCATCCCCATTTAAATCTGCATAGCCATCCAGGGACCTTCCAAAGAACTGGAGATGACGCCCGAAGGCTCCATCGGATCCAAGGATTTTCTGAAAGAAGAGATTCAGCATGAAGTTGTGGTGCACACAGATGACTCATACAACGGCGGCCTGCCTTTACAAGCCCCTTACATTCACTCTACGGTCATTTTCCCGTCTTATCTGATCTCTGTATCACTCTCACAATAATTCTTTCACCAAGGAAACAGCGTGGATCTCTAACGTGTAATTACAAGCCTGTACAAGCTAGTGCGAGCTCAGTGGCTCCAAAAGCTGACACAAGTTCAGGTCTTGACTCCTATCCTAGCTAGCTTTTCTCAGGATCACACAAAACTGCCTGTTAGGGAGGCGTTCTTCAGCATCCTTCCGTCATCTGACACACCTCTCCATACGCTAGTGTGTGTGTGTGTGTGTGTGTGTGTGTGTGTAAGAAAACAGATTTCAGGTAGGAGGTGTGGCCTGGATGATGCTGTCTAGCTCCAACATTTATATAGCCAATGCATTACTCGTGGTTACCTGGGAATACTTGGTGCGAATGGTGCCGTGCTGGCCATTGTAAATGTACACTGCTCCAGAGTTCTCATTCTCTATGGGCGAGCCAACGATCACGTCGTTAAAACCATCCATGTTGATGTCTGAAAGGGCTGCAATCGCTGAACCAAACCGAGCATTCCCATTGCCTTCAGGCCCTTCAAGGAACTGGTGCTGATTCAAGACGCCCTTGCAAAGGGAGAAGGAGCTGTTATAGCAAAACGCTGATGTGTGTCATGAAAACTCAAAGCAACTGTGCCCAAGATTTCACAACCTGAAAGTGCGTGGCGCTTTACTCTCAGAACGAATGATTTCCTATTGTGTGATTAGAGTTAACAAATGAAATTTCATTAATTCAGGCCACAAGATACCTGCTCCTAAGACAAGATTAAAGGAGGCGATAATTCTCTTTCCTGTACCCGAAAGCCCTACATTAAACGCCTGACTCTTTATCTCCATTTTCTGTCAGTACTGAGACCGTTACCTCTTTCCAAACTTTTGATTTAAAAACTTCCCGGTGAAAGTCTAAGATCGTGAATGAAATTAAGATAGGTGCAAAGCACAAGGAAACCTTGTAACTTAGGTCTCACTTATTGCTGAACGGTGACACAATTATAATGGGGTAGGAAGCGGAAAATGAAGTCACCTTCATCCCACGGCAAGCAACACGCAATGGCACTGTGTAAAGGAAAAGATGCTTCCTTATAAACACTTTCCCCTTCAGAGCTTGTGCTCACGTGTGCAAATATTTAATGGCTTTGCAAGAAAGCAGAGTATCTCAACCAGGAAACTGGGTCAGTGTTGATTGTAGTTTGTAGTGATTTCATGAAGATTAATTTTTTCCAGTTATTAAGAGATAATGATACTGAGGCTGGAGAGGTGGTTCAGCACTTTTTGCTCTTGCAGTGGACCTGGGTTCCTTTCCCAGCACCACGATATTTTAACTGCTTATGTTAAAAGGTGAGTTTTTACACACACAACACACACACACACACACACACACACACACACACACACACACACCATAGAAAACGCCCCAACATCGAAGCGCAACTCTCCCTGCCTCCTGCACCTGTCTGGTTCCCTCTGTCACCCCTGTCTTTCATGTGCTTTCCTTCCCGTCCTCACTGAGCTCCAGATTCCTACTGAGGTGGATTTAGAGTTCTGTCTACAAGTTGGAAAAACGATGCCTCCTCTCTTTGGGCCAGTTCAGTTTTATGGCAAGGATCTGAAATTCCAAGAGTTGGACGTGCACCTAGATGTGACACTAAATGCTGGAATTTTCTGACGAACTAATGTAGAAAGCATTCTAGGTCATCTGGAGGTTGCTGGAGTTGCTGTGATGATTGTTCTTACTGTGAAATGAAGAAATCAGCATGCCTGGTTATGGCTGTCATTTCAAAGAACTCTCACAAGATGCTTTAAAATGAACCAATATTGACACATATGCCAAAATTATTTATGCTTATAGTGGCTTTATTTGCATAGGAACAAATATTTAAAGATCTCTCATGGAAAAAGGGGACACACTATATATTAAACTCCATGCCTTTTAATGCATTTTTTTTAAAAAAAGTAATCATGGTGACACCTTGAGTTTGATTAAATGCATGCCATTCTACCATTAAAATTAGCAATTATTCCAGAATATAAAGTGTCCTTCGAATTTCAGATCAGCTTATTTTTCAATACTAGAGTCAGTTGAGCTGTCTGTTCAATGTTTATTTTTACCTTTGTGATTGTAAACAGGTAGACTTTCCCCTCTTCTTTCTTGAGGTCGTTCATGTATGTGGGGGCACCTACCAGGAGTACGTCTGTGATGGAGTCTCTATCCACATCAACTGAACACAGCACACTACCAAAATAGGAGCCAATCTGGAGCAGCAAAGCAAATTCATCTTAGGAGTCATATCATCACACATGTATTCTAGCAATGCAACTCTGGGTATTACTGATAGCAGTGAGCCAGAGGCCGCATTCAGAAGAGGACCCTTAACAGCTACATGAGCTGTGATTTAGAGGAAAACCGGAGGGAGGGGGCCAGCCAAGTACAGCAAATAACCATGGTCCCATGAGAAACAAAACAAAACAAAACCTGTTATAATAAAGGTACCTTATCAGCGTGTATGGGGGAGGGGGTAGAGGGGCCAGGAAGGGAAGTATCATTTGAATAGTATCTTAAGGACAAAATGAGTTTTCTAGGTTCAGGGAAACGTGAATGATGTAATGCCAGTGGCATGGTCCAGCACAGGTGATGTTGCCAGATAGAAAAGATGGGAGAACTAGGGAGAGATGGAGTGAAATCAGAAGGGCTGGGGGTTTGAATGCCATCTCATCCAGCAATAGTGCCCTGTGAACATTTATTAAGAATTTTAAAATTAACATGTGATTTCTTCTATGACACTGACATTGGTTTTTTGTTTGTTTGTTTGTTTTCTTCTCAAAATGGAAACGCCTTTCTTCAAGCTACTACAAAGGAGAGAAAACAGGACCTAATGGCTATGTGGTGAGCTAGTTTGTGGTTTCCTTACTCCTACAAAATCAATGGTGGTAGCAGGATCAGACTTAATCCCAGCAAACTTTTTGTTGTTAGGATTTAACATAAACATGAGTGAATTCAGATGACGTCCTCAAACACAGAGGAGCCACTCGGTAAACATCAATTTCCACTTTACCCACTCAAGTGGGGCCCCAGTTATCCATAAAATTAACTTCTCTTGCTTGGCGATGAGTTTTACCTGGTCCCCTCTGTGAGACTGAATCACTGTGACATTGCCGTCTTTGTCAACACTGTACAGCACTATCTGGCCAGTATAATTTGCCCGCGGAGCACCGGCAACAAACTGGACACCCTTTGCAGTAGAAATGGAAGCCACAGAGTATCCTAGGAGAGAAGACATTCCAGGATGAGCACCACTCTCCAGAGAGGGCTGTCGAAGGGAGCAGAGGTGCTCCGAAACCTTGATGTTGGATGTGACGATTACTCGTGCTCCTGAGATGAATTGCTCTGACTGACTGTCCTTCCTTTGCAGCTCTGACTCCCACTGAAAGGACCTCAATGTGCAAAGCTGTCCCTTGATCCTGGGATGTTCTCATCAGCTACCCACAAGCCTGGCTAATTGCTAATTTTAGTTGTCAGCTCAACGCACTCTAGTATTACCTGGGAAGAGCGTTTCAGTGGGTGGTCGTCTACATTCAGTGTTCCCCTGGGGGATTTAGGGGAACACTGTGATTTAGGTTGATCACATGCAGTGAGAAATTGAGATGGGAAGAGTGCCCACTGTGGGTGGCACCACTCCTTAGGCAAGGGATCCTGAGCTGGATGAGAGTAGGGAAGCAAAGTAATCATCAGTTTACTTGTTTCTCTCTGCTCATGATTGTGTATACAGTGGGACACTCTGCTTTAAGTTCCTTCAACCTAGATTTCCCCACATTGATGGATGATGATTTGGAATTGTGAGCCAAACAAGTTGCCTTTGCCAACCTATCTTTTCGTAGCAACAGGAAACAAAACAATGACGCTGGCCTTTAACATGTATTTAATGAATGAATAAAAGAATTTAAATTGCGACGCTGCTTCACAGAAAGAAGACAGGTCCTGGAATTACAGAGTTCTAGGTGTGAATTCTGGGATTTTTTTTTTTTGCTATGTTGCTGAAGTTGATATAAGTTATTAAAGTTACAGGATCTCAAAGGACTTTAGAAGGATTTGTGTAGCTAGAGTACAATACCCCTAAACATCAATGGATGTTTATTTTTTGAATAACAACAACAACAACAAACACACAGAAACCACTAAGGACTCTAAAACAATAGAGGGACACTAGTTTGTGTATCTCCTTTTAGGAACAACTTCTGTTTCAGAGAAACAACCATGTTCCAGGGATGTCTGCCTACACAGATTTGTGTGTTTTAGAAGCAATGAATAACATCATTGATCATATGAGCTCAACAGCTCTCTGTAGGTATTTGAGTATAAAACCCAGCTTTCCTTACTTATGGGCCGAGACTTGACTGGCAAAGAGGTAGCATCTGTGGAGTACAAACAAGAAAGAGGAGGCTCCGTGGCGCCAACCTGAGAGTTTAAGGAAAAAGAACCCGAGTTGTCTGAGCCAAGCGCTGTTGTGCCTCACCTAAATATGAGCTGTGGTTTCTGTCCTGCAGAACATGGTCGAAGGCTTGTTTAGGAAAGATCAAGTGCTTGCTAGATGTCTCCTGGATAACAGTTCCACTCCAGTCAAAAGCTCCCACTGCACCCAGCATCAGAATGTCCTAAGACAATTGAAGAAATGAAGATTAAGACAATTCAGGCAAATTAAAACATCAAAATAAACCACCAAAATTTAAGAACATTTTCACAGCAAACGACATGTGTATCTTAGAATCGTTTTGATTGTACAGGAAAACAAGCTCACCATAAGCTATGGCAGCAATTCTCTAGCCCTTTGAATGACTCTTTCACAGGTGTCACCTAACACGACCCTTCTTACCCGGTATTTACATTATGATTCCTAACAGTAGCAAAATTACAGTCACGAAGTAGCAATGAAAATAAGTCATGGTTGGGAGTCCCCACAGCATGAAGAACCGTATGAAAGGGGCACAGCATCAGGAGGCTGAGAAACACTGAGCTATGCTTTTTGGAAGACGTTATTATCATGCATTACGTAGAAACCTTTGCAATAGGCCATGTACAGAATGGATGTATAGTCATCTTCAATTAAAAGGCACGCTTTTTGCAAATGCTGACTGAACCTTTCAGGGCTTACGGAAGTATCAGACGAGCACTCATCCCATGCACTTATAGGGAAGGCTCCAGATGGATATGACATACACTAACTAACTATAGGAAGGCTCCAGATAGATATGACACACACTAACTATAGGGAAGGCTCCAGATGGATATGACACACACTAACTATAGGGAAGGCTCCAGATGGATATGACACACACTAACTATAGGAAGGCTCCAGATGGATATGACATACACTAACTAACTATAGGAAGGCTCCAGATGGATATGACACACACTAACTATAGGGAAGGCTCCAGATGGATATGACACACACTAACTATAGGGAAGGCTCATGATGGATATGACATACACTAACTATAGGGAAGGCTCATGATGGATATGACATACACTAACTATAGGGAAGGCTCCAGATGGATATAACATACACTAACTATAGGGAAGGCTCATGATGGATATGACATACACTAACTATAGGGAAGGCTCATGATGGATATGACATACACTAACTATAGGGAAGGCTCCAGATGGATATGACACACACTAACTATAGGGAAGGCTCATGATGGATATGACATACACTAACTATAGGGAAGGCTCATGATGGATATGACACACACTAACTATAGGGAAGGCTCCAGATGGATATGACATACACTAACTATAGGGAAGGCTCCAGATGGATATGACATACACTAACTATAGGGAAGGCTCATGATGGATATGACATACACTAACTATAGGGAAGGCTCATGATGGATATGACACACACTAACTATAGGAAGGCTCCAGATGGATATGACATACAGTAACTATAGGGAAGGCTCATGATGGATATGACATACACTAACTATAGGGAAGGCTCCAGATGGATATGACACACACTAACTATAGGGAAGGCTCATGATGGATATGACATACACTAACTATAGGGAAGGCTCATGATGGATATGACATACACTAACTATAGGGAAGGCTCCAGATGGATATGACATACACTAACTATAGGGAAGGCTCCAGATGGATATGACATACACTAACTATAGGGAAGGCTCCAGATGGATATGACATACACTAACTATAGGGAAGGCTCCAGATGGATATGACATACACTAACGCAATGGGAGGTGCCGGCCTCAGAGGACGGAGGAGGCACTGCTCTTTCTGAGCACGTCTGGGGACACCTGACCTGTTGGAGTGTTGGCTCCCATCTTTGTATGCATGTGGCGTGTGTTGTATGCTTAGATGTGTGTGCTTGTGCATGAAGAGGCCAGGGGAGGACATCAGGTGCCTCGTTCTGTCCCTCTTTGCCTGTGTCCTTGACGCAGAGTGTCTCACTGAAGCTAGAGCAAGATGTCAGCCGGCAGGTCGCAATGGTCCCCCTGTCTCTGCACTCCCCACAGTGTGAGCATTACAGGTAGCCATGTGCCCCTTACAGATTTGTGGGTGCTGGGATTTGAACTTGGGATCTTGTGCTTGTCCAACACGCTCTGTTACCCCTTGAGCTCTAGCCCTCATTTTTTTCTTCAGTCATTCCAAATGTGCTGGCATCTATATCCCTGTATCCCATGAGTTTAATCATAGCACAGTCACACAATTCACCTGTAGCCATGACAAAATGTAGCGGATGGAAAACATATAGGGGGAAATGCATTCCATTCTGAGGGAAAAGTGTAAAACTTTTAGAATGAGCATAATGTAAGTGCAGATTCTAAGCTGGGGCTCTGTGAATGAGCTCCAGGGAATGGACCTCATGGAACTGTGAAAAATTTCTGCAATCTTGTATTTATTTACCTTCTCTAAGGGTTATCGAATCAGTAACATGAATAGCTTTTATTCCAGGTAGAGGATGAGCTGTTCTTGGTCCTTGGATCTGCTCATCACCTCCTGACTTCAAATTAATTCCTAAACATTTCCCAGACTCTTAAGTCATTTTCTTTCCCATTCTGCTCCAATGTCCTGGCCAGAATTCTGAGAACACTGGACGGACTCCCTGAGCTACCAAGATAGTGGACTCCAAGCCTCCTCAGGCTTCAGGAATCCTCCATTTTCAACAACTCTGTCTCAGCTTTTAGAAAATGATACTATAGCAATGAATCAGCAACTGTATCAGTGATGAATACATTCATCACTTGTTTCTCTGACAAAAGTTTTAGGTAACTAATTGAGTCCCATGGAATTCTTATGAGGGGGAAGCAGGGAACTAGTAGTGTCTTTGCCACAGGGAACTCAAAGCCTTTCTTATATCTTTATATTTCCCTCTGACATAGCGGAGGGAGAATTTAGCTACTGTTTTTTGTTTGTTTGTTTGTTTGTTTTGTTTTATCTTAGTGACTGGGCCCAGGAATCTGAATCATTGCTCAGGGGATGGCTCTTTTCCTACTATGTTTAAGCTATTGTATTTATGTGTGTTCTGGCAAGTGGCAGTTTTGGCTTAAACTTATCTGAAATGCACACATTTTGAGGAGAGAAATCTGCGCTGAATCCTCCTTGTGCCATTTCCATCTGGAAGTTGTCTCCTCCTTGAACAGTACCTGTAAAATACCATTTTCGAAGATTATATGATTATAAAGAATTTTAAATCAAAATTTCAAATATGGACACATATCTTCAGGCTTGTGCATTCATGTACTCTCTGTGTCTCTCTGTGTCTCTCTGTGTCTCTCTGTGTCTCTGTCTCTGTCTGTGTGTGTGTCTCTCTCTCTCTTTCTCTCTCTCTCTTATGTCATGTGCAGCTACAGCCTGGAGGATTGCTGGGTGAGGAAATCACTAAGAAAGTGTCCAAAAAAGTGTTCAAAGTTGGCTTTGATCCCCATTAAGCATTAATTAATTTAATGCCGCATTTATGCTGTTCCTGATACCCAACTAATTCGAACAAAGTATTATTAGTAAAGGTGGGAACCAGGATCAGGATAGTCTTGTAAATTTCTCATTACTAGCTAAGACACTATGTGCCTTTTGCTTTTAAATACGGGTACTCCTGATGCAAGAGACTTCAGATGCATGGGAAGAATGGGAGACGGCGTCATACCGTAGACTGGATGGAGGAAAACCTGTGTCCGCTACGGGAAACCGGGACTCGAGGCCAAAGAGTTTACTAGCTGGGAAGTTCGTTTTCATTGCACTTAACGCATCTCTCCATGCCTAACCTCGCAGAAATCTATTGGTAGGCATGCTCTTTTCAGCATGGTCAGAATGGCTGTGTTTCAATAATGTTCATGAGAGGCAAGCCAGATTTCCCCATTGGCACTTGAATAGAACAAACCTTACTACTGCAAAGGTCCTCTTGCTTAGGAGGTGAAATAATTAACACCGATTGCATAGAGACAGTTTTGGGGGGAGAGAAATAGGTTTATATTCCTCAAATGTCATCAACAACAGAAAATGTCAAAAATCATTTCACATTAGCCTTAAATTACATTGCAATTACTCTTACTCATCGACTTTAAGCAAATTGGCTCATACAGATCGATGCCTTAGTAGTATTGCATTATTGCAGGAGGCCTTTGTTTTTTGGTGATGATTTAAATAACTCAGAAATACCACACTTCTGCAATAAAATTTGGGGTGGGCTAGAAATTTCCTATGCAGTGCCTTCAAAGCCAACTTCAACAGTGGGGCCTAAGAAGTAGGCACCCAATTAACCATCAGCTTTATTGCTGAGTTATGTGGGTTAATTAAGCTCCTGCAACCAGGATTTGGGTCATGTGGTACTTGTTTTTACCAACTGGAAAGAGTGTTCCAGTTCTTCTGACTGCATGGGTGACAATTCTGCCCAGAGGATGTCGCAAGGCCATGGAAGTTCTTTGGCCGAGCTTCAGTAAGGCAAGCCTTTCCCCCAACTGAACTGCTGGAGGCCATCACTGTTTTCATGATATATGTCTACTACAAACAAACTCAAGAATTTATAAAATCATATAACATATAACTAAAAAAAAAAAACCCATGATTATAATAGATGTCGCTAGGTTGTTCTCTCAAAAACCAGGGAAAAATGTCATCTTATCAACCATGTGTGAGCTTTGCACCTCAAGAGATTTCTGGAAAATTATACAGTGTTGGTGTGTTGTCTTTTAGGCAAAAGACAGAAGTGGTTGGGTTTGTATTTTCCTTCTGCTCACCAATTTCTTATGTTTTTCTTAGAAACTGTGTATTCATGTGTTTTGTCTATCTTTCTTCCTTGACCTATCTGAGTTATTTTTATGCATGGTCTATAAGTTCATATTTGCATAGCAAATACATTATATAAAAACAACAGATTCTCCCCACCAAAAAAAAAAGCATTTGAAGAATTTGAGAAAGGCCTTTTTACCTTCGATGCTGAAAATGTGCTCTCCCAGTGTTCCAGCCTTTTCCAGAAGAGCTGCTTCATCGGCCACATTGAAAAAGTATCTCTCTGTGGGAGTGCTAGCAATTGCTTTGATTTCTGTGATTAAATTTTTAGTATCAAGGGCATTTCTGTTTAAATACCCAAGAACCTTGAAAAAAAAGAGAGAGAGAGCATGACAAAGGTCATTCTACTTCAGTGTCCCTATCTGTTCATTTCAGTACATTTCTGATCACCACAGAGCTTCTTGCAAACATTTCCAGACCTGGAAAGCAGGGGCATACAGGACCGTACACCTACCAACCACCAGGTATGCCCAAGCAGAAGCCACTTACTGCTATGCCGAACCTCAGTATCTCATTCTCATTGCATTTCTGGATCTCCTCTGTCAGCTTCAACCCGTCATGGGATTCGCCATCGGTCACAACTACCATGACTTTCGTAGCGCCTGGGCGCCCACCAGAAGATGGTAGAAAAGCATGCTTTCTGTGTCAGATAAAAACCACTCGTTACTAACAAAAGCTAAGGTGTAGACCTATGTTTTGAAAGAGAAAGAGAAAATTAGCGTCTTTGAGCCTATCGGTCATGACCTATGCTCTGCTGTCGATGTCCTTCTGTGTCAAAGCCAGTATCATACTTAAGAACATTCTCCTGCTCGTAGCTTCTTCAGAAATACGTGAAATACAATTCGTGTTTAACAGTAATTTAATTGGTTTCATGATGTATGTGTGTGTGTCTGAGTTAGTTTTACATTGCTGTGATCAACACCAAAGCAATAAGGAACTCAGAAAGGAGAGCGTTTACTCCGTTTACGGGTTATGTCTGTCGTCAATGGAAGCCAACGCAGAAACTGAGGCAGGAGCTTGAAGCCTAATCTATGGAAGAAGAACAGCTCACCAGCTTGGGCTTCCTTGGTTACTTTTCTTATGCAGCCCAGGCCCACCTGCCCACCCATAGCACTACCCACGGTGGGCTGGCCCCACCTCCACACACACATCAATTATTAATCAAGAATGTGCATGTAGTCATATCCACGGAAGGACAGTCTGATGGAGGCAATTCCTCAGTTGAGGCTTACCCTTCTGCCGTGTGTGTGTGCGTGTGTGTGTGTGTGTGTGTGTGTGTGTGTGTGTGTGTGTACGTATGCATGTGTGTGCGTGTGTGTGCGTGTGTGTGTGTGCGTGTGCGTGTGTGTGTGCGTGTGCGTGTGTGTGTTGTATAGGGTCCATATGTGTTTTCCTGTATATATGCACAGACACATGTGCATTAATGTATACATGAAGGTCAAAGGCCAACATTAAGTGTCTGTTTCCTCAGCTCTCCACTTTAGTGTTTAAGGCAAGATTTCTCTAAACCTGGATTTCAATGACTCAGCTATACTGCATGGCCAGCAAGCTCTGCAGTTCCACCTGTGCCTCTCCGCCCCAGTTCTGGGTATACAGACAGATACCACAGCATCTGTCTTTCCCGTGGGTTCTGGGGATCCAAAGCCAGGCCCTCATGCTTGTGGAGAAGGTACGTTACCCACTCACTGGACAACCTTCCAGCCCCTATTTTTACATTTACAGAATCAAATTCATTAATCCATTTTCTTGTATTCCCTTTATATTTGATATAGTACTCACAAAAATGCATGATCTCTTTTTTAAAAGCTCTAAAAGTAACTTTAAAATCTCATGTACATGTTCAATCCTTTAATGCCTTCTTTATTTTATATTTTATATTTTTTTGAGGCAGGGTCTCCATGTATACAGTAATTGTCCAGCCAGACTTAAAATTTAATACAGCTAAAATCTATTTTGACACAAGAAGCAAGGTACGTTATTCAAGTTTGTTTTCTTCTTGATAGCCAGCCAACAAACAAGTTATTTCTCTCTGTCTATTAGACTCTTGTGTAACATTACTCTTAGGTAATGTCACCTACTTCATAGAATATCAGCTGGCTGTATGATGATGTCTGTGTCCCGTCCATCTCTTCTATCTTCATATTTATGTCTTCAGTGTTGACCAACCATTCTGCCTATTTACCAATACTCTAAAGCTAATGTTTATGGAGCTGATAAATATTTTTTATGCAGAATATTTTAAGTGTACTGTATTAGTAAACATAGAAATGTAGAAATATATTTCATATTTTCAGCCAGACACATTTTTTGTCATGGAACTCATGTCATACCCTTTTGTAAAAAGGGGAGTTTACCCTTTGTGTGTAAATACACATCAAGAACGATTTGAGGATGGAACTGCCCCGTTTAGTTTTGATTTCCTGCATTGTTTAGGGTGATATTTTGTAATGGCAGGTGTTCGATGAAATTAAGTGTGTGAAAATGGGGTTATTTATAGAAAGAATATCAGTTCCCTCCCCCCCTCTCTCTAGTGTGTCTGTGTGTCTGTGTCATGTCTGTGTATCTGTGTGTTTTAGGAGGTGTTAATTAGCATTTGTGTAGGCCCTGATTTTTGTTCATTGGGAAATTGTTGTGGTAGGGGGGAAATCTGGGACTTTAAAAAGGTAATAAAACCCAGACAAGCCACACTTCAACAGTGATCATGCCCTATTTTGGAGAGGAAAGCTTGCCGGGTTCCCAGGCTCCTTCCTTGGGGATAGGCCCTAGCTGCATTCTCTGCTGAAGATAGGAGTCCTGTAAGGTTATCTTGACAACATTCTTTTCCTTAGTCTGAATTACTAGACAGGAAAGGGCTCCCACTTAATGATAGGTGACTCTTTTTTATGGCCTGCAGTTTATGAGACGGCCAGGCCCTCCAAAAGCTAGAGACAGGAATGGCAAAGCCAACCATATCTTTTCTTATGGACAGTATCTTTTGAGACATACGAAGAAAATCTTAGCAGTTGATGGAAGCAGCAACTTCAGTATACACAGAGAGCAAATGAGGGCATAGATAAAAGAGGGCACAAAGAGATAGACTTGCCAAACATGATGGTGGCCAGATACATGTCTAAGGGGAAGTGGGAGGAGGAGAGGCAACACTGAGCATGATGAACAGTGAGGGAAAGAAAGAGGCTGCTTTAGGACATAGTGAATTTTCTGAGATGGTGTTTACTCTGGATTTGGGTTTTCCATTCCCTCCTCCTCCCCCCACCCCCTCTTTTTTTTTTTTTTTTTTTTTTTTTACTTTTATATTGTCAAAGTGTTGGCCAGATAGCATCAAAACTTACCTTGCAAATTCAATTGCTTTGAAGGTATTTGTGAGGTCACCACCATATTGGTAGGTCAGGGATGTGGCTTCAACCATTTTCTCTTTATTTTTGTAAGTGTTCAAGTCAAATATAACCCTTGGCTCGTTGGCATATTGAATTAATGCCACCTTCAAAAGAGACATTTATTCATTATTATTGGTTTATGAACAACCTACATTTAGCCACTGTACTAAGAAAGATGAAGTTAGATGCGTAGTCTGATAGCTTAAAGCAACCAATTTCAGTTCTGTGCTTGAAGATAATTCTTCTTCCTGTGGAAGTGCCTTTGTTAGAGGTCTTCAGTATGTAATAGGAGCATGACTGCCAAGCAAGATGGCCTGTTACAGCTTACAGACTTGGTTCAGAAATAGCCGTAGATACTTAAAGCACTTCATTAGTATATTCAATGCAAAAGAATATTGGGTTCCGCCTTCTGACACAAAGATTAAAATAGATACAAATAAACAAACTTTATAATTATCAGTGGACACTAGCTTGAAAACAGCTGTAAGCAATCATAGACGGAGGGTAACGTAATTATGAGTAGTTTTGTAACAGAGACGGTGTTGAATTGAAGAAAAATCTCATGTATTCCTCAGCTGTGTGCTTATTTTGACTATTAGATTTTCCCTATTGTGGATTGAGCATTGTTGGAGCAAGGGTGTTGGATAAGCACGCGGGGCAGGGAACCTCTAGCCTTCAGAGGACAAACAATTGAAAGAACATTATTTGAAAAAAGAAAAAGAAAAGAAAAAAGAAAGATAAACTTCTGAACAATGTATCTGGGGGAAAGTTTACATCAAGAAACTCACATCTTTCTATCACTATACCTATTTCTGAGCACTAAAAGAATTATCCCAGGCCAGGAGATGGAATTGTGTAATCAGGAAATAGGGATGTGTGGTAAGAGTTTCTCTGAAAGTCTCAAGCCTCCGTGATGTAAGGCTGTAAGGGTAGTGGAAGGAGAGCCCTCGATTGCTGATTCCAGTTTGTCATTTTGCCTGGGAGGCAGTATGACAGCCACTGGGAAGGCATGAGGGCCATCCTGTACATCTCCCTTTAAGATAAGGTGTGCAATTGATTTAATGGCAACCGAGGATGTCAGCCAAACATGACTTCTATGACGTAGCCATAGACCTGGGTGCAAAGTACGGTTTAAAGATAAGGAGTATCTTAAATATGGGCCTTAGAGGAAACGGTGGCTTGTGGTAGGAAGACACAGGTCACAGAGTCTGTAGACTGTTAAATTGGCTGGGACAGGTAAGGCAACTGAGACAGAAAGGAAACACACAAGTTGGGAAACTTCCTTCTTCAGGAGATTTAAAAGTCTTGTTCTCCAGAAACCAGCATGATATGTGGTCTTCATTAATAGAATTTTTAATTAAAATTCACAGTGGAATTTCCATGGTCTCTAAAGGCATTTTACCTACTCCTCTGGTGTAGAAAATCAACATCAAAATTATATATATATATCAATTATATATATATATATATCAATTATATATGTATAATTGATATATATATGATGTTGATATATATATGATGTTTATATATATCAATATCATATATATCACTATCATATATGGATATGATCACTATATATATAGTGATATATATCACTATATATATGATAGTGATGTATATGATATTGATATATATATGATGTTTATATATATATATATTTATATATTTATATATTTGGTTTTTCAAGACAGGTTTCTCTATGTGACAGCAGCCCTGGCTATCCTGGAACTTCTTTTCTTTCCTTTCCTTTCCTTTCCTTTTCCTTTCTCTTTCCTTTCCTTTCTTTTCTTTTCTTTTCTTTTCTTTTGACCAGGCTGATCTTGAACTCACAGGGATCCACTTGCCTCTGCCTCTGCCTCTGCCTCTGTCTCCCAAGTGCTGGGATTAAAGGTAAGGCCACCACTGCCCAAAACTTTTATAACATTTCACAGGAAAGTAGAAAAGTGAATTTTCAGTAAAGATAACTGTAAAGGCTAGGGGAAATAGTCTCAGTAATTGTTACTAGATGAGAGGCACTGTCCTGTCAGATGGCAACTGGGACCGCGCACTGGGGAAGCAGGGAATTGCACCCTGGGTATACTGCTGCTCCCACCAGAAGGACCCATTTGTGGTAGATCCAGTCAGAAATTGACAAAAGAAAAGAGGACCATGGTGAAAAAGGAATCTCAAAATATCCAGGAATTGACACCCCCTTTTCCCTCCCTACCCTACTCTGTCCCTCACCCCCGGGGTCTTGCTATATTGCCCAGGCCAGGCTCAGAATCTTGGTTTCCAGAAGTGCTCATGAAACTTCTATGCCTGCATTTTGGGTGCCTACATCAAGAGGATTGCATGGGACTGACCTAGGCACTCTGCGTGTATGATACAGTTACATAGTTTGGTCCTCTTGTGGGACACATAACAGTGAGAACACTGTCTCTGACTCCTTTACTGGCTTTTAGGACTCTACTCTTCATACTGGGTCACCTCGCCCAGCCTTAATACAGGGGGAGGTGCTTAGCGTGGCTGCAACTTGATATGCCATGTTTTATCAATACTCAGGAGAGACCTGCCCTTTCCTAAACAGAAAGGGAGGAGGAGTAGGTGGGGGTGATTGGAAATACAGGGGGCGTGGAGGGACTAGGAAGAGGGAGGGGAACTTGTAGTCTATATGTAAAATAAATAAATAAATATAAAAACAAAAAACCCAAAAAGATATAATACCATCCAATTGAGACTTCTGAAAACATGGAAAAATATATCAAATTATTGAAAATACTTTCTCTTATGTAAAAATCAGATTTACTAGTTTATAAACAAAAAGCTATAAAGTAGTATCAGAACTATGCTTACTATTTTTAAATCTCACAGAATTCAGATAACTCTTTACAAGCAAAGGGTAAACAAGAGGAACTCACTATTGATCAAAATGGTTATAGGGGAAAATATGTATCTGATTTCAAAACACTTTATTTTGTACTTATGTGACTATGTGTGTGCCCATGTGAGTGCATGTGCACGGTGTGTGTACAGGTGCCCATAGAGGACAGCAGACTTTAGATACCCTGGATCTGGAGTTGTAGGCTGGCAAGTGAGCCTGAGTCCTCTGTAAGGACAGTAAGTGTTCTTAACCCCTGAGCCATCTTTCTGCTTCCCTAAACGCATTGCGAGTAAACTCACACATACACACATACACCACACACACACACACACACACACTCACACACACACTCACACACACACATACACTAACACACACACACACACACTCACACACACACACACTCACACACACACACTCACACACACACACACACACACACACACACACACACACACACACTAACACCTACTAGCTTCATAAACACAACGACTCTGTCCTTCCTTTACAGAAGCCTTTCCATGAATGTTGAGAACTGCGGATTAAGTCATAATTAAAATGCACAGGACACATTAGACTCTCTAATATTGAATTTTCTAGAGGAAACAAGAAAAATTCAGGAAGAGGTCGAGTTTAAAGATACTGAAGGTTACTTAAAGAATTTTACATTATGTAAAGAATTAAAATAAGCAGCCTTTAAAAGAGATGTAAACACTATACACCATTGTTTTGATGACTCTGTCAAAAATAAAATCAACAACTCTGAACAAAGCCATAGACCAAATACTGACCTTAGAAATATGTTTCAATTATTTTTCTAGGTTGTTACCGGTAGGTTTTTTCTGCCGCCTGAGATGATGGGAGATGTTATTCTGTAAATATGTTTCTCACACTGTTTAATTAATAAAGCAAGATAAGCGGGGCTAGGAGACAAGGAGGAAAGAGGAAGTAGTGAGGAAGAGTCTGGATGTAGAGCATGGAGGAAGCAAGATGCCGGCGACCACGCTCGGATAAGATGACCACGTGGAAATACTTAGATAAGTAGAAATGGGTTAATCATTAAGACAGAGCTAGCCCATAAACCATAATTGTAACTGGCCAACAGGATTGTATCAAATACAGAGTCTCAGTGTGTTATTGGGGCTCGTGTGATGGCGGGCTGGGGCAGCCGGTGGGGAGGAACAAAGAGTGGGACCCGACAGGTGGCAGAAAAAAACCTACTCGTAACACCAGGTCACCATTAAGTGCATTAAAATGAAAAGTTTGACAAATGAAAAATTTAGCACTTCACATCTAGCATCATTTTCCCCAAAGGAGATCCATAGGCTCATTTATGATCTTTGGCATTCTTACCTGTGTCTTTTTGGGTCCTATATCTAGACCTTGTACAAATTTCTCTAAAAAATTCTTCACTGCATCCCAGGGATAAATACTGTTTGATTCATCACAAACAACTACAACATCGACGAGGGAAGGGCAAGCTACACAGGGAGAGATGGAAAAGAACACATGTTTTTCAAAGGTGAGTCAAAGTTCACAACCACATCAATTTCGGGCTTACAGAGAGGTTGGGCTGCACGTGACACCCCTCCCTTGTCATTGTGAGGCATCACCCAGGTCCCCAGTCACGCTCATGGCTTACCCTGAACTGTGGGCGAGAAGCTTCTGGAGGACTGAAAGTTTGGACTGATGTCTGAACAAATCCCAGTTGCGTAATACTGGTTTCCACACTGATGTGCCCACAGGGGACCACAGGTCTTCAAAGAAAGGAGAGAATCAAACACACACAGGAAACATAACTTTCCACTTCTTATTCCATGGAGTTAAGACACCAGATCTATTTTTCCTTCCTGGGATTATGAAGGCAAATTTTGAATAATGCCCCTTTACTTAAAAGTTAACACGCTAATTGATGCAAGTGGTGTAATGAACTGCTACGTTTTAACCTTGCTATAAACTGTTTCTTTACTTTGAGCTTCAAGGTCCCTAGCTGGCTGGTATTTATCTCCCTGCCTAAAGCACACACACACACACTCATACACGCACGCACACACGCACACATACACACATACACCACACACACACACACTCACACACACACACTCACACACACACATACACTAACACACACACACTCACACACACTGACACACACACTAACACACACACACTCATACACGCACGCACGCACTCACGCACGCGCGCACACACACACTCACACACACACACACACACACTCACACACACACACTCACACACACACACACTAACACCTACTAGCTTCATAAACACAACGACTCTGTCCTTCCTTTACAGAAGCCTTTCCATGAATGTTGAGAACTGCGGATTAAGTCATAATTAAAATGCACAGGACACATTAGACTCTCTAATATTGAATTTTCTAGAGGAAACAAGAAAAATTCAGGAAGAGGCCGAGTTTAAAGATACTGAAGGTTACTTAAAGAATTTTACATTATGTAAAGCTGTGACCCATGCATAGAATATTGAACTTATGAACAGATAAGTTATTAAAACTGAATAGCAAAGTGTGGACTTACAAACTGGCAAAACAAAAGGAATTTATTTGACCCAGTTAAACTGTGAGTGGCTGAATCCTAGCAGCTGTGCTCACATTTCATGCTCAGTGGGCAAGCACAGTTTCCCTCCCATAGAAACTGGAACACTTTGACAATTAGGAAAAGTCATTGTTGCTTCTGGCTAGTACACACACGCATGCACACATACATGTGCACACACACGCACACACGCTCGCACACGCAATCACACATGCACGCACATGGGAGATGACAATCATTCATGCCCATGTGTGTGTGTCCAGCCATTTTATCACCTTGGCAGATAATTCATGATGTATGCAAGAGTAGAAGTTCTTTTTCATGAGCAACGGAAAACAGAACTAAGAAGCTGAAGTTACGAGGTGCCAATTGTTACTGCCAACACATTCTTGCTTTAAGCCCACGATTGCCAGCCTTCTGCACATAACTCTTATGAGGAGCTCGAGACGCTGACCTTTTGAATGTGTAAAGAAACTTGGGTCTCCTGGCTCCCTTACACTCACTAATAATTCACTTGGAGTTTGTTAAAATTTTATCTAGGATTAAGGTCTAAAGCTTTCAATGTACATCTACAATCCATAATCCTCAAGCTATTCTTCTGATTTAGCCAACTGCAAAGATAAACATATCAACTCTATTATAAAGATCTCAGAACACAGCACAGCACAGCACAAAGATGCCTTGCAGTAGTCATTTATACACTGATTTGGCACATATGATAACCAGTATTTAATTTATTTAGTAGTAGTAAGTTTTTCTGAATGTAAATTTCTGCTACTCTAAGTAAAATGACAATATTGGTTACCTTTTTTAAAAATCAAGTTTTTTTTTTTAATTGCAAGATTTTAGGTGAGCATCTCAATAACACAGACCATTTAACTAGGATAGTTTTATGTGAGCCAGAGGAAATTTCAACTAGAAATTTTTTTGTCTTTTTTGGGGGGGGGATTATGTGATTTTTTTTCTCTGTATTGTCAAATATTTTTTTTAGCAATTTCCTATATTAAGTCAAAGCTCAGAAAGCCTTCTTTCTTTCAGAAATTTTCCTCTACTAGCAGATGCATGACAGGAGAGACAGCTCCTCACTCACTTTACATAGGAGCGGAGGACCCAGATCTTATAGCATCGATTAAAGACCCTTGGCTTTGTAGCCTGGCTGCTGAATCGAAGGTGCATGCTCCTCCAGGAAACACAGGCAAAACCTGGGATTTTGATGGTGTCCACACCTGCTCAGAACACCTCCCAGGCCTTCTCCTTAGGCTTCCCATGTCACTCAAAGCATCCCATCGTTTGCTGAACACTTAAGAAGTCTACACGTTAACACTGCTACAATCTCTTGGTTATGTAAGTAGCATCGCTGATCCAAAAGCAAGCTTGAACGTTTAAATCCCCAGATTGCATCTGCTAAGAGGGGTGGCAGGACGACTCTGACCACACATTCTCTCCAGAGGAAGGAGGATCTGAGAGAACAGACAATACTTACTAGAAAGCCCCCAGTTCTCAAATTCCTGGTGAGGGTCAAACCCAGGCTCATGTTGGTTTTTATCTCCGTAACATTTGAGATGCTTGCTGAATCTTTTGGAGAGAAAGAGATGTTTCAAAGAATTAAATATCTATCACTCACGTAAGGCTATAATGAACCCAACAGGCAGACTCCTGTTTTTACGCAGGGTTGGGTATAGAGAGCATAAGCTATCCGGACACGAGCATCATCACATCACGGAGAGTGGGGGCGTGGTGTCTTCATCCTCTTCCAGCTCACTGGTGTATGGGAGGCAGCTAGACAACATCACTGCCAGGGCATTTGAATATTTTAAAAGGACAACGTTTTCACCAAACCAACACACAGAGAGGACACCTGTGTGTCTGTTTGTGACCTTGCCTCCTGCTTGCTTACCCTTCTTCGGGACTGTTTGAATATTCTTAGTGAACACCACTTGTTAGACGCTGGCCCAAAACAGAATTTAAAAAAAGAAACCATGGGACCAGCCAGGTAACATAAGAAGTGAATCTGTCTCTCCAAGCCATGACGCCAATGTGATTTACACGCTCTCCAGCGCCAGGCAAGCCATCTCCGCAACCGTCTTCAGTCCCCAGCTGGGTGGCTTCCCTGGTTTGCCAGAGGGACCGCTCTTAGGCTTGGCGCTCCTTCTGGAGGAGTGTTGACTCAGGGAGAAGCTCGCTCACCCCCCAGGGACCCTGCTCCTCAGTGCTGACCAGGGTCACTGCAGGGCCTCCTCCCTGCCTTTCTGCCTTAGAGGGGAGGCATTCTCCTCAGACTCATTCTGCCAGGCACTGGTGACACCTCTGGCTAGATGCACGCTGCACTGTCATTGGCCAGCACCCTCTTCATTTTTGCCGCCCCTTCACACTCTGTCTTTTTCTGGAAAGAGTTACTAACCTTGCTGTCCCATACAGCTGTGTTCCTAACTTGTAGAAACAGAGGCTGGCTAGCAATCCTGTGCTTATTTCTCTCTAAATTCTTTATTCTTTTTGTTTTAATCTCATAGCCCCCCTGGACGTGTATGTATTAGTTACATATGTATTGGTAGAATATGATTTCTTTGATGCCTGGTGGTGGTGGTACATGCCTTTAATCCCCAAAACTTGGGAAGCAGAGGCAGGCAGGTCTCTGAGTTTGAGGCCAGCCTGGTCTACAAGAACGAGTTCCAGGACAGGCTCCAAAGCCACAGAGAAAACAAAAACAAAAACAAAAACAAAACAAAAAAAGAAAACCCAAAACAATGAAAACCAATTTCTTTGTTACAGAAAAAAAAAAAAAAAGAAAAAGAAATGACATACCTATGTATATGCTCTTATTTTTAAATTTATTCTTATGGAAACATATTGTTAATAAAGCAATGTACAAGTCCATGTGTTAGCTTAAAATTAAATATGTGCACGTGTGTCTTAACTCCCATGTTTTATTCAAAATCTTCTACGATTGTTTTGCTGGACATCCAGCTACACATCAACAGGGTCATTTTTCCTGGGCCATCCAAACAATATACTTAGCCCCAAAGCAAACCCCAATGTTTAAACCTCCAGGTTTTATTTCAAAACAGAGGTGGTGGGAAGACACTGATCAGATTCTCTCCAGAGGGCTGAGAATCTAGAAGAAAAATCTTGCGGGAAAGCCACCACCTAAATGTTCAAACATTAAGTTAACACAATGGATCGAGGTGAAATAGTAAAATTGGTGGTGTTTGTTCCCTTTGTTGTTGTTGTTGTTGCTTTTTCTGTAATACTGGGGATTGAACCCAGGCCCTCACTTATCCTCGGATCTAGCCTTCGGGTACACACCCAGGTATTGTAGTAAAAACTTTTGAATATCAATTCCACATGGAGCATTTGACATCTCCCATCAGAGCTCTATCACGCAGATCCCTTTTAGGTAAACTGAAAATGTTTACTCGGAATTCACACTTCAGTCGCTAGCATTTGACACCGCTGACCACATGGCTCGCTAAAAACATGCTTGCATAGCACCCACTGCAGGGCAGAAATCATGCTACAAGTGTCATGTAGAGATATGTAAGGACACTCGTGCTCTTTCTTTCTAATTGTGTATGCGGTGTGTGGTGTGTGTGTGTGTGTGTGTGTGTGTGTGTGTGTGTGTGTGTGTGTGTGTGTGTGTGTGTGTCTGTGTGTGTGTGTGTGTGTGTGTGTGTGTGTGTGTGTGTGTGTGGTGTCTATGTGTGTGTGTGTGTGTTGTGTGTTGTGTGTGGTGTGGTGTGTGTGCATTGTGTGGTGTGTGTGGTGTGGTGTGGTGTGTGTGTGGTGTCTATGTGTGTGTGTGTTGCGTGTTCTGTGTTGTGTGTGTGTGTGGTATGTGTTGTGTGTGGTGTATGTTTGTGTGTGTGTGTGTGTGGGGTGTGGGTGTGTGTGTGTGTGTGTGTGTGTGTGTGTGTGTGCATGTAGAAGCCAGAGGACAAGTGTGGGTGTTGTTCCTCAGCCACTCTCTACCATTTGTTTTTAGACAGGGTCTATTACTGGATTAATTCAGCTAGACTGGCTGATTGCGGAGCTCACGACACCCACCTGCCTATAATTCCCCATTGCTATTGCCTGACATCTATATCTGTCTGTCTGTCTATCTATCTCTCTCTATCTCTCTCTCTATCTATCTATCTATCTATCTATCTATGTATATACACACATGTGTGTGTATATACATATACACATAATAATATATGTGTATATATGTATGTACAATGTCTGACTATTTTACACGTGGCTGTTTTAACTTTTTTCTTTAACTTTTATTCTTCTGTCATACTGCAGTCTTTCCTCCCTTACTCCTCCCCGCCCTGCCTCTGGCTCCTGACTGTCCAGGCAGGGCATGGCTGACTGTTTTCATGTGACTTTTGGGGACTGAACTCAGGTATTTGTGTTTGCAAGGCAAGCACTTTACTGACTCAGCCACCTCCCAGCCTTGTTTCTGACACTCGATAAGCGTCATGGATAACCTTCTTTCCTCCGAGTTTTCTAACAAAGCGTTTGCTTGTTTCGGGCCCTGATTGTTCAGGAGGACTCGGACACGTCTGTGTCCTCAGCGCTTTACAGAGGAACTGACCACAGAGGACAATGCTCTTTTACTTCCTTCAGGAAGTACCGTGTGGGATATCACTCATTCAGTTTTCTAGGCCTACATCTTCATTAAATATTTTGTGTTGTAATACAATGCACCTGTGATGTAGTAAACAAAATAGCAAATAACATTAAGTTGTGTTTTTTAAGTGGAATGTAATAATTCAGCATGATGTGACATACATAGTGTTTCTTGGAGCCTTGAATCTCAGCCCCAGGCCTATTGCTTTTGTTCCTAATGACTTATTCTGGAAAGAGGGGGTAGACAAATCATGACAGTCTCAGATTTCTGGCCTTAAATTGAAAAATAAGTGTGGTAGAAACCAGTCCACCATCTAAGGACAGTGGCCTGGGAGGCAGAACAGCAGCCACGGAGATTTATTAGACAGGTTTTCAGACTCATTCAAAAATTAGGATGCAAACTTGTGTCCATGTGATTAAACAAACAAAGGCATACAGATATCTACATTCCTTCACATCAAAGCCGCGCTCTTTTTGTCATTTTGTCAGAGTTGACGGCAAATGAGACTTCGCTGTGTTTAAGGAGTGGAATTGCTAAGCAGCACTCACTTTGCAAGTTGAGCTTTTCACACAGGGCCGTGGGTGCATCCACAGGGCACTTGTACACGTCTCCCGTTCTGTTTTCAGGAAAGCTGCTCCACGGCGACCCGACCAGCAGCCTAGAGACAGGATGTTCGTGTGAGCCATAGTGCGGTGTGGACAGTTGTTAAAGAGAACACCGACCACAGGTCACCACATCACATCTAGCCTTTATCTCACATGAATCCAGAGCGCAAATGTGTTCGCTTGTAATTTGACCTGTTTCCTGTCTTCATTGCTGATCAGGACACTTAATGAATGTTTGTGAAGTGGCTGCTTCACAAAATACCTTACGGTGTCTCCCCAGAGCAGCTAGAGAAAGAAGCAAAATGCTTGGCATAGCGTGAGCCACACAAGTAATTCCAGGTTTTCTGCTAGTCAGTCACATTAATACAATAGCAGTGGCAGTCAAAATTAATTTTAAAACTGTTTTTTTAACTTCACATTATAGAAAGTAGCACACAGTCAACATAAAATGTTTCAATGGACTATTTGTAATTTTCCTATACAAAGCCTCTAAAATTTAGTGCATATTTTATATTGAGAACATATGCCAATATGCAAGCAACATTTTAAGTACACAAAATGCACAGGTAGCTAGACACACTGCATGTGCTGGCATAGTGTCAAAGGATGACATCATATTCATTTATACCCAAGAGTGACAACTAACATTTTTGGAGTTTTTTCTATGCCTTAAGTGCCGTCGTGGGCTGTGTTATTTAGACAGCAGGTGGTATATGGTTACTGGCTTTATAAGAAGAATACTTAGCAGAAATATTGAACACATGTATCCTGGAGATCTCCTTACTGACTGCAATGTTGGGTGCATATCTACAATACAGGATGAATCTGGTTTTCACATCCTTCCTTTGGTTAGCTTCCTTTCCTTTCTAGAGACTATGCTTCTTCTCCCTACATAAATACTCAGTAGATGTTCACATAGTACTGAATAGAAGAGACCATGTAGTCTTTGATCATTTCTCTCGTTTGCACATGTGTGCAGATGCATGTGAGTGTTCGTGTGTGTGTGTGTGTGTGTGTGTGTGTGTGTGTGTGTGTGTGTGTGTGTGCAGGCCGGGACATAATCTGCAACACTATCGACTCTTTTGAGACAGTCTTTCCTTGGCTAGGAACTCCTCAGTTAGGCTGCACTGGCTAGCCAAGGAGGACCCCAGGATCCACCTGATTCTGTCTCTCTAACATGAGTAGCAAATGAGTCACCAGCATTTTTACATGGGTTCTGGGGCTCAGGATCTGAGATAAACATTTTACCAACTGAGCTATTGCCCAATCTGATCAGCTTGATCTTCAGAGCCTATAGCAACTTATGTATTATGTAACATCCAGTTGCTAAGGAAATACATTTGCTTTACTGTTAGTTTTTTATTTAGTTGAGAAGATTATCTATGAAATATTTCCATGAACCTTTTTTGTTAATAATTTGCTATTGTCATTTATACTTGTTCTCCATGCTAAATGTTATGTAGTAGATACATAGAAATCTAAGACAGATTCCTATATACTAAATTCAGCATAACAGTTTAATATACACAACCAATAAAACAACTATGTGAGAGACATACAGAACAGGAATTAAGCTCTTCTATGAAACCAATATTCAAATGGCCAAAGTTTATAAGGTTGTAAAAATAGGCATGAAAGATTGAAGTTTATACTCCAAGGATAAAATTACATTAATCATTGCATGAAAGTATTCTTAGAGAACATTCTGAATACTTTAATGCAATTAAATTTTATTAAGGTCACAACTGAAAGATTTTGTCCTCTTGTCATAACACTTTAATCACGTTAAGCATACAGGTTAAGGTTTTTGAAAAGGCAGCGATCTGAGTGGTGTATATGAAGTTTTGCAGTATTCATTTTAACAGGGGGTGGGGGGAACCTGCGGGTGGTATTTGGCATTCATGTAGGAACAGATCTGGAGCTCCTCATGCCCACTTAGAGGCAGGAAGGAATCGCCTTTGTACTTTGAAAACTGTTTCAACAATAGCTCAACCTTATCCATCTTTACTAGTCTCCAGTACTCATTTGTAGGAGGTCTGTCTGCACAGCATTCTTCGGATTTTTGTGCACAGACACATTTTAAAGAAGCAGGTGATAGGCCCCTGATTTCCCATCCAGCCTGTCTCTTTCGTACGTTCTCCTGGGGTTGAAGAGTCCAATCTTATGGAACTCAGCTCTCTAGACCACAGTCTTCTCTCCTTCTAGATCTTCGTGCATGCCATGCTATTCCACATGTGTCAGGTTCTATGCTCTACCCATCAGCTACATCTCCTGTTGGATAAACCTCCCTCAAGAAAACCATCTGGCTCTTCAAACTCTGAGCACTAGCTCCTCAAGTAGATATGAAGGTTGATGAGGGCCAGAGATTCTATGCCTGCAGGTCTAAACTTTTGTTGAACAAATGAATGGCAAAAATGAAAATTTAAATTATTGATTGGAAGAACTATCTTGGTAAAGGAAAATTAATTGATAATATATAATTATCTTTTCAACAACATATTTTTTTGGCAAAGTAAAGGTGAATGGAGCCAACACACACACACACACACACACACACACACACACACACACCGCATTACCTGTTAAAATGTTACTCGTACTCAATGTTTCAATCACATTAAGTGCACACATTAACAGTCTTGAAAATCCAGAGAGCCAAAAAGGAAGGAATACACTATGACTGTTCTGTCAGCTATTTCAGATTCAGCTTGTACATTCTCCTATGCATCAACATTATACCTCTAAAACATTTAATGCTTTAAATTTATCTTTGAAAATCTCATACATGTATACAATGTGTCTTGATCGTAAATACTTTCCACTCCCAAGCCAACTCCCTTATCCCCCATTGCATCCTCTTGACCTCCTTTTGAGGATCTCCTGAGTTCTATTAGTGCCTCCCATAAGCACATGGGTGTGTGACCCTTCACTAGGGCTTTGGCAGCCTACTAGTAGGTGTACCCGTGAAGAAAACAGACTTTTCCTTCCCCTACAGCCAATGAGCCATAGTTTCTCAGCTAGGAGTGTGTTCACATGTGTCCTCATCCATGATGGAATGTTCACTGGCTTGATCTTGTGCTGATTATGTAGAGATAATACACAGACACTGGGAGTTGATGTTCTCAATGTCTATGCAAACCCACAAGGCCTCACTTCCCAGCTTAGGGACTGTTACATCCTTTTGCCTACTCCCCTTTCTGCATAGAGTCTTGAGGCTAAGATGGTGAGAAGTTTATACAGGTGGCCCATGCAAAACTCAGCACTTCCTGTTATTTTACACGTGGCCCCATGACCACATGTAACAAAAATGTTCTCTGGTCAAGGTTCACACATAGAGGAAAGTAAGCTGCGGAGTCTGTTTAGGAAGAAAACACCACCATGATGATTAATCTCCATAATCAAATTTGACCGGATCTAAAGTCCGTGGAACCGTGCCTCAGCTGTGTGTGTGCGGAGGCTATTCCCCAGAAGGTGTAACTGAGAAGGGAAGGCGTGCCCTAATGGAGGCAGCGGTCATCACTGCTCGGGGCTTTGATGCAGTAGAGAGGGTAAATCTAGCCGAGTTCTAGCACTCACTACTCTCTGCTTCTTGACCAGAGATGAAATGTGACAACCTGGTGGCTGTGTCCTCAGACTGTGAGGTAAAACAAACCATTGTTCCTTAAAATACTCTTGCCAGGTATTTGTCACAACAATGAGAAAAGCAACTAAATAAAGTGCCTTAAGGCAAGCAGTTACAGAAAGTGTGGCATTCCGTATGGCTGTGTCACGATTCAGACATGTGCCATGGTCATCCATGTGAGAGCACATATTATTGTCTTCATCTGCTATCCTTAGTTATTAGCGTAGGACAGGAGAAGACAATGTACAACCTGGCCATTTGGGGTACACCAGAAGGACAAGGGCGTACCCCACACACATGATCACACACGATTCATCCTGCAAATATTATAGCAATTATGTATTCACCTCCAGGCCAGCGATTCCAGGGAAGGTTCTAAACCACTGCACGGCCTTTACTGGTAACATTTCCCACCCTGCAAGAGACACCTCATTACACCCACAGGCTTTCAGGGAATCCTGTTCCTTACAGCTCACCCTCATGAGTGGAGGCTATGACGTCACCAGAGGCCACTCCCAGGGAATAATGGCGTTATTAAATTAACCAGACAGGAAGTTAAGGAGGCTGGTACTGTCAACCATAAAGTTTTATGGAATATAGCTGTAACAGAGAGAAGTACAAAAGGACAAATGTTATCGAGGGAAGCAAGGTGTCCACAGGTGGGGGAGTCATGTTGAAATGACAGGAATCCTTTGTAGTTACAGATTTCATTGACTCTCAACCGGAAAAATCAAACAGAGCCGTGTGCATAGCTGTGAGTGCTGACTCCCCAAACCAAACAACAGTCACAATGTAGAGTTCTCCTTCCCTGCAGCGAAACTGGGAATCCTTACAAGACTATCTTAAATAACACTCACTGTTCAATTATCTTGTGGGAAAATAGTGATTTTGTAGACTCCCAAAAAGTAGCCGATTTGCCCACCTCCAGTGGAATTCAGAGTGCTTTGTTTAGTTAGTAAACAATATTTACGGGGATGTAGGTCAGACAATTTCAAACCCACAATCCAGCAGCTGCTAAAAATACCTTCCCTTTGCCTGTGGGTCTCTAAGCTCTCCAGGCATTTCTTCAACAGCAAGGATTGTTATCGAGATTGTTGGTCGAGGTGCAGGTAAAACAATATGGCCCATCAAGAAGTGTGTAATGAGTGCCTAAGGGATGTGCATGCTGTACAGCTCCAGGAGGCACCATTCTTACGTAAACTGCATGTCCTGGCCCTGTGCACTACGCCACCTGTGAGGCTTGTGGTGACAAGAACTACTGTCTTAGTCAGGGTGACTATTGCGGTGCTAAAACAGCATGATCAAAAGCAAACTGAAGAGGAAAGAGTTCATTTTTACCCTTTCATTTTGCTGTTTATCACTGGAGGAAGTCAGGGAAGGAGCCTGGAGGCAGGAGCTTGTGCAGAGGCCATGGAGGGTGCTGCTTACTGGCCTGCTCCTCATGGCTTGCTCAGCCTGCTTTCTTATAGAACCCAGAACCACCAGCCCAGGGGTGGCCCCACCCACCATGAGCTGAGCCCTCCCCACCAATCACTAATTAAGAAAATCCCCTATAGAGTTGCCTACAGCTGATCTTACAGAGGCATTTTCTCAATCGAGGCCTTCGTTGAAGACTCTGGCTTGTGTCTAGTTGACATAAATTTAGCCAGAACACCTATTATGGGCCATACTCAATTATAGGTACTGAGGATACACCATTGATTAAATCACTAAAAAAACATCTGGCCTCAATTTTTACATTCTAGGGAGAAGACAGATAATAAAGCTTGTAAGTGAACCATGTGAAGACGGTGACCAGTGCTTTGGAAGGAAAGATGAGTGAAATAGAGTTAGGAGTGTTACATGGAGAGTGGTGTGATCTTTATTTGCTTAGTTAGAGAAGACCCGCGCCCCCAAAAAAGTATTTAAGACTTAAGAAGACTCAAGTATTCAAGACTTAAAGGAAGCTTAAAACGCGTCAGCAGACTTTGGTGGAAGTGTGGCCTGGGGGTGCAGTAAGCACTAATGTCCAGAGGCAGAGGAAAAGGCGGGGAGGGGCAGATCACATAAGACTAATTAGTCTCTGTATAATTATTAGTCTCTGTATAATTAGTCTCTGTCTCTCTAAGTACCAAGGGCTTCAGGGGTTTGAGTAAAGTGGTCATGATGGGACACATTTGTGGAACCAACAGGTGCTCCCTTAAAATGATTGTCCTGAAGCTACAGGGAAGAAGGTTAAGCCTTCTCTCGCGGTCTCCTGGGTGAAAGGTGGCAGGAGGCTCACAGAGGTTCAGAGAATTCCGGTGGTGAGCGCTTGTCAGCAGGACTCCTTTAGATTGTCTTTCCAAGAAAAACCTAAGCAGAGCAAGGAAGAGAGAGGGACAGAGGGACAGACAGATGACCACAAGGTCGAGGAAAACCCTAGGAATTGGGAAGTTAGGCGGAAGCGATGTTATCAAGACAAAGGAGGCTGTCAGCAGAGCAGGACTTTGAGATGAAGACGCTCCACAGCTGCATGTGAGACCGGACACACCTGGAGTTTGAGCTGTCCTCTAGACCCCGGAGGGTTTAGCGTACTCGTGACTGGAGCCTACTCTATGCAATATCTACATTAACATTAGAAATTTCAAAGCCCACAGTATACGAATGCGAGTACTATCCTTTTATAAGCCTTGGTTGTTGACAATATAGGACATCTAGGAAATTTGCAAAGGAAGACAGTCACCTGCGAAATGCTGTTCCTTAGGGAAAGGGAGGGCAGACAAACTTCATCCTTTAGGTTATAGCATTGCTATTTCAAATCTAATAGCCAAAGTCTTTGCTGTAAGTTAAAAGCAATGTTAGTATTTTAGCCCCATTATGTGACCACAGGCTTGCTCCAGCTTCCAGATTGTTCCCTGAAGTGGGCAGATGGCAAAGTCCTCAAGGTCTTTTAATATCACAGCAGAGTCCACCAACCCATATCTCTAAAGCATCTCAAGTCTGTTCTGCTTCATAAAAACCCTAGAAATTAATTTTCTTACTGGAATCAAAGGAGCCAATAGATACCAATTATTGCTTCAAATCATCCTCCATGAAGTTTTCCTGAAGTTAAAATCAAAAGCTGAGATACACACCATAAAGAACTATGGTGATAAAAATCTCCTTGACATCAAAGCCCATGAGACCTTTTTGCCAGGTGCTTTGGAAGCTATTCATTCATTCATTCATTCATTCATTCATATTTATTCATTATTTATTTATTCATTTATTCATTCATTTATTTATTTACTTTTGGTTTTTTGAGACAGGGTTTCTCTGTATTGCTTTGGAGCCTGTCCTGGAACTAGCTCTTGTAGACCAGGCTGGCCTCGAACTCACAGAGAAGAGATCCGACTGCCTCTGCCTCCCAAGGGCTGGGATTAAAGGTGTGAACCACCAATGGACAGCTGTTTTTTTTTTTTGTTTGTTCTTAATCAGAGATAAACACTTGAATAGCAAAAGCATTGTAAACTACATTATGGTTTATAAAGGACTCTTACATGAATTATCTGCTTTTGGCCCTTATAATTACCTATGAGGTGTTATACCTATTTCTGCTTCTGTATAAAGACACTGTGTCTTTGGTGGATTCAGGCATTTGAAGACTTTGTCGCTGGTTGGTTCTGTTTGGGGAGGTGTGGGAGGTGTGGCCTCGTTGGAGAAAGAATGTCACCAAGGGCAGGCTTTGAGGATGCATACTTCCATTTCTCTCTGTCTTCTCTCTGATTTGGATTGGGTTCTGACCTCAGCTTTCTGCAGCTGCTGCTTGCTGCCATGCCTTCTCATAGCAGACTCAACCATCAGGAACGCTAAGGCCAAGGAGACTCTTTCCTCAGGTTCTCCTGGTCACCGTATTTTACCACAGCTACAGGGAGGTGCAGAGCCTCAAGGGCAGCAGAATCTGGGTCCACTTCTGTGTGCTTGCTTTACAGACCCACCATCATTCCACAGTGCTGGCTCGGTCCACTTAGAGCTCTTCCAGACAATACGTGTCATCATATGGAGCCTGAAAGCGTCCACAACTACCTCCTGTCTGTGCCACTCATTGCTTCCCACGCCCATGTTCTGATGGAGGGGGACGTTTGAGAGGGTTCAGTGCCAGGAAGGCATGTGTGTCAAAAGTCTATGCTTGTAAATAAATTTTGTTCTGGAGCAAGCACTTGATATTATCACAAGGAATTTCTGATATGATGTCTTGGGAGCATGGAGGATTTTCCATAGATCATTGATATGCCCCAAGCATCCTGGAACATCAGGTACCTTTCATGTGAAAGTCACAAATGTGCTGTGTGTGTGTGTGTGTGTGTGTGTGTGTGTGTGTGCATGAACACCACAAACTCAAGTCCAGAATGGATGACGGGAGAAACAAGTTAGAGCAACGGATAGTTAACACACATAGCCTTTGATGTTGCTACAAAACTGAACATTCCTCACGTCTATAGGACTTTTTATTTACATTTCTCCTTTTATTGGGGGACTATCACACTTACAGCAAATAAAGGACTTTACTAAAACTTCTCTTACCAACAGGTTAAAACAATAATATGTGCCCATATATAGATGCAGTGTTTTTTTTTCTTTTTGCTGTAATATTCCTTCATAGTTCTTCTCTCCTGTATAAGGAAGTACATTGGCAAAACAAGAAAGTGCATTTCCATGACTGGAAATACCCTCATTCTTAGTCTTCGTCTCACAAGTGATCTCAGTTACAATGATTTTGAGTCATATAATGAACTCAGATTGTTCTTGGGACGAGCCTTCAGATTACACAAACAGAAAGAGTGCATATCACCACTAGTTCCAGGAAATGATCTTAAACATGTCTCGGGCCCTCGTAGATTGTTTGTGATAATGATTACATCATTGTGTTGAACATCCAGTGTGTGAGGTTCAGGCTGGAGGCGGGCTGATCCTCCTCTGCCTACACCAAAGGAAGAGCACACCAGGCTTTACTCTTACCAGAGGGCTGTACAGCAGCTCTGCTTGGGAGGTCAGCTTGCTTTTAAAACTATGCAGTTCGCAGAAGACTGTGGAAAAGGCTCAATAAGTGACAGATATGTCACCAATACTACTGAAGTAGAAGTCTAGGGTGTAATAAAAAACCTAATAAAACTATGAAAATAGCCAAGTTTGCTTCATTAAGATCTGGTAGATCTTAACATCAGACACATAGGACAATTCAAACATTCGTGTATGTGCACATGTGTGTGTCAGTGTGTGATGAACTGACTCAACAGCAAACACAATCTATTAAAAGAATTCCTAGCAAAAGCTAACTTCATTAGTATCAGAAGGAAAGTTAATGTTCAAACAGTTTGAACTGCTATTTCCCACATCTGCTATTTCCATAATGTCTGGGCAATTGTCATAAATCAGGAGTGGGGAAGGGCACAGTGCCAATTGTCAAAACAAATAGGCGATTCCAGAGCCCAGGTTTCACGTTATTTTTCTTCCTCGCTGTGAAGGCAGCGTGTCCTGACAGGGTAGGGCTAATGGCAAAGGCCTGAGGAAATCTCGTTCCTCGGGTGTCTTGGGCCTTGGAAAGGGAAAATGAGCTCTCTCTGTTGAGTGAACGGAGGTCGAAGCTTGAAAATAGGAACAATGGCAAGACTTGGCACAGAAAGAGCCCTTGCCCTATTCTGTATATAAATCCTCCTCCTAGATAGCTCCACTCTCCAGAGAGCAAGACCCATGCCGTGTTCCCTGCACCCCAGTCAGGCACAGCATCCAATCCTCAGTGCCTTGGGTAATTTCGTCTGTGGCTCAGCCTGTTCTGTTTCCTTGCTTGGCAAGACCAAGACAGTGAGAGGGTTTGCACAGGCTTGAACACCAGCTTGGCTCTCTTCATTTCTGCTCTGTGCCTTCACGGGGTTCAGTCCCTTAGACAGGCATGGAGTGTTCCTGCTCATCTGTGTGCTGCAGTATGTCTGTGCAGGCTGATGACTACTTACTGGTTGAAGGGAAGGAAGGCTGTGATCCTAAACTGAAAGTTACACTTTACCAGAAAGTTCCATACTGGTATCCAAGGCACCAGCCCTGCCAATTATAGAGTAGGACCTTGTTTCCCAATAGCCGCTGTCATCATTTACACAAGGAACATTACAGGAAGGCTAATGGGGATTTAGAAATTATCGGATGTCCCTGGTCTTGATGTCACCTGATCAACATCGGAATTTCAATATAATCCACTGATACCCATGCCTTTTAACAATATCTTGAATTCTTACAAAGAAAGATATGATGGGTCTGACTCTCATTTTCTCAGGGGTCTACCTGTTGAGGTCCCTATCATTTCTGTATCATTTTAGCCTTATTCGACTGCCACATAGCCAGTGGTTGAGAGAATTAACATTTCTAATAACATCGATTACAGATGGTGGCTTTTTCTCTTAGACATGTTCTACCCCTGAAAAGGAGGTAGAACTCAGTGCCAGATTGTTCTTAGCTGGGCTGGGCCTTTGGAGTAGAGAGCTGGTGTTCATACGCAGCTCTTCTCCAGGCCACGCATCTTAAGGTGGTCTCACATAGTTCACCTCTTGGGCTCTCTGTGGTGAACATACGGAGGTAGGCCGCATGGTGATCCATACGGAATGACCGAATGAATTCAGTCATTCAGCAAATGGTTATCCTCTTAAAATGTTAAGATGTGTTTTAATTATGCGTTTATATCTGTGTGCAAATGTGTGCGTGTGAGTACAGGTGTCCCATATCCCTGGAATTGTAAGGATAAGGGCGGGATGGTCATCCAACACGGATACTGGAAAGCAGACTCAGGCTTCTGCAATGAGTATGCTCTCTGAATTTGGAGTCATCTCTTCAGCTCTAGCAAACTGTTATGGACTTCTTGCTTAGGTGCAGATCCGATCTTGGGTTAGCAGCCTGAAGAGCTGCTTCCTAAGGTCAAAACGTGGCCGGCGTCACCCTGTAGCATACTTCCTCCTCTGTGGTAATGGGAGGAGACACGATACTTGGCAGCACTGAGGCTCCCTCCTGTACTCCAAATGACTGCAGTAAGTGCTAGCCTCCAGTCTGACTGTCCTCCCCAGGCTGACAGACTATCTCCAACAGAGATTGCTTTCTGGATCTCCTCAGAGTAAGTAGTTCAGGCTCTTCTCCAGTCGACCTGTCTTCATCCTTTTAATCCCAGCTCAGCATTTGTTTTGTCTAAGTGCCTAAGCTGAACCATGATAGTTGCATTTTCTTTCCTTACCGCACAGACAGACGGTGTTTCTCAATGTAGGAACAAACAACATGGACACAAAATAGTTTCCTCTTTTTAATTTAGTGGGTTTGAGAATCCCCATTAAATTAACGTTAATTAATTACATTCCCCGTTAGCTTAAATTAACAATGGGTGTGTACATATCATTATGTATTCATTATATGTATACATATATTAGGTATATATTTTCCCCAGTTTCTCAAAGGTAGTCATTTTTCACCAGATAATAAAGAACTGGTTTATAAATGTAATCCTTTACGTTAAAAGTCTTGGGTAAGGTCCTGGCTACTTTTATGTCAGCTGGACACAAGCTAGAGTTATCTGAAAGGAGAGACCCTTAATTGAGAAAATGCCTCTGGGATTTCTGGCTGTAGGGCATTTTCTTAATTAGCTATTGATGGGGGAGGACCCAGTCCATTGTGGGTGGTGCCACCCCTAGACTTGTGGTTCTGGGTTGCCTAAGAAAGCCGGCTGGGCAAGCCATGGTGAGGGAGCCAGTAAGCAGCACCCTCCGTGCCTCCAGCTCCCTGCCCTGCCTGAATCCCTGCCCTGACTTCATGTGATGAGAACTGTTATGTGGGAATGTAAGCTGAATAAGCCCTTTCCTCCCCAATTTGCTTTTGGTCATGGTGTATTATCACAGCAATGGAGACTTAAGTGAGGACAGATGCTTTAGGGTAGAACTAAAGGGAGGCAACTTTGTAAGTTTCTATGAGTATGCATGAGAACTCTTGCTATCAGACACCTTGAAAGGTCACTTAGAGCAGAGAGGGCAAAGCCTTGCTGAAGGAGAGTGTTTAGGACGTTGTCTGCCCCTCCCCACAGAGGGACACAAAAATAACATTAGCTAGATGATTGCTTTGAAAAGCATAAGGAAGATCAGTTCAGAGGTCAAGGAGCCAAGACAGAGGCGAATGTATTTCTGTGGGGTCTGGGTCAGCCGGAGTAAGATGGCGAGACTGCCTAGGGGCAATGTCAGAGCACTGTCCACTAACGGTACAGTCATTCAAACACATATACAATTATACTTTATTGAAATAGTAAGAAAGAATAGCCTTACCAGCTGCCCTGTGGGGTTTTGAGCTGCTGTACTGCATAGCCAAAGTGTTCACTTGAAGGACCCGAAAAGATTTTTGCTCCTGGGAGGCCAACGTTGTACGCCAGACAACTTAAAATACCTATTTAAAAATTGAAAACATAGTCCATATTTACAATTTTTAATGTGAGCATATAACATAATTGTTAAAGAACGTGTAAAAATAAAGCAACCTGTTTTGACCTGATTGATAATCAAGACTCTCCTTATCCGTGTTGATGAGAAACAGTAGTTACTACCTGGCATGGCGTAGACATTCACATGCATAGTTTATTGACGGCTGGCGGCCCCAGGTGGCATCTTTGCTGCACAGGAACTTTTTGAGGTTTCAGGCTCTCAAGTTGAGCCCAGGGAAGGCCAGGATTTGAACAAGAGGCTGTATCAAGACACTTGGGTTGTGAACTGTTGAACTATTCGTGTTTTCTCACAGCATAAGACTCTAAGCTACCCACACATGGTGTCTGAAGGTTGTCCTGTGTAGCTTGTATGTTTTCTGCCAGCCTGCCCACCACTGGTCTGGTGCTTGGGCCCCAAATAACACTCAGAGACTCTGTATTTGATGCAATCCTGTTGGCCAATGACTATCATTGTTAATGGGCTAGCGCTGCCTTAATCATTAACCCATTTCTACTTATCTAAGTATTTCCACGTGGTCATCTTATCGGAGAGCCGCAGCCAGCATCTTCTTTCTCCATGCTCTACATCTTGACTCCTCCCTACTACTTCCTCTTTCCTCCTCCTAGTCTCCTAGTCCCACCTATCTTGTTTTCTCATTGGCCCAACAGTGCTTTATTAATTAACCAGTATGAGAAACATATTTACAGAATAACATCTCCCATCAGCCCTGTTCTTGACATGGTCTCCACATGAAATGTGTGTTAAAAACACAATGCTGACCGAGGAGGGAGGAAAGGCACAGCCCAGGAGATCAGCATCATTTTTTTTTCCTCTCAGAAAATGATGCTTTGGAGGCTAAAGATTTAGGAAATGGTGCATTATCTTTTAATTCCAGTGGGAACAGCCAAAAGCACTTTTGTCTTCTGATTTCTCTCCCTTAAGGGTCAATAAATGGCAATCACAGAAAACAGAACTGACTGAAGGAGACAGTACCACGTAGACTTCTTTTAAACTTCTCGTTTCTGATGGAAAGGGAGAGAAGGGTAGGGTTAACGCCCTCTGGGCCTGAAAGCATGTGTACTGGGAGTCCTTCCCACTGTCCCAGCCAGGCTCTGCATTGTAAAGATGGCAGTGTGCTGTGTGCTGTGTGGCTTTCACACGTGTCTTTGCAGACTGGACTATTTAGGACTATTTAAACTTAATGCCCCTCCCTAGGAAGGTTCCCCTTAGAGGGCAGCATTAAGGCCGCACGGTGTTTTGGACACCTGTAGGTGCATGTTTGAAAGGCTGAGAACGTGGCTTTATTTACCACTGTGCTTCTGAACGTATGGAGAGTCTATAGACTTCTCCAAGGGAAGCATGAAGTCACTGATGACACTTTTGGGGCTGAAGCAGTCTGCCTGCTTTTCTAGTGCCAGAGATACAGTACTGGGCGTTTTCCACTCTAAAACGCCAGCTTATCATTCCGGAGAAATACAAACTTGTCAGGAAGAAAAGGGCACGTATTAGTTGTGAGATATACCGTGATATACCTGCATGGGCCAGCATTTGGAAATGTGACCTGTAACATGCCTGTCTTCACATCACCACTGTTCCTTTTTACCGAGGAAACAAAATGCAAAGGAAATAACAGACGTAAGAAATCTCAGCACCGAGAATGGCACTCAGAAGGCCAGTGTTTCTAGTCAATACTCGTCTTCACCCATCACGAGAACTTAGCAGACACTTTTGGATGCCTTTCAGGTTTTATGTATACTATGTCAACCTGTTTGTTGTAGCTAACACCAGAAAGAATGCATGTGCATTTAGAGGCATTTATTTTACATAATGGCAAGTATATGTTTTTAAGAAATGTGCTGTTAGGTGCTTTTGCTATTATGCGATCATAAAATGCACATGAACACACAAGATCACTATCACACTCTTGAGAGACACAATCTTTTAAAGTTTTTATGAAAGATTTTTTTCATGCAACATATTTTGATTATATTCTCCCCTCTCCCTCAACTCCTCCCCGCCCCCACCCAACCAACGTCATGTCCTCTCCCTCTCTCTCTCTTGAGTTCACTCTACGTCATCCATTTCCTGACTAAAATGCTGCTATACTGCATATTATATATAATTACTATACATGCACATAGACATACACAGTGACTGATTAACAAATAAGGAAACTGGAGTTCACTTTAATGATCTAATTGTATAGAAAACATCTTTTAAGATGGAGGAAGTCATTCCACCTATCAAACACCCCAAGGTCTTGTGGTAGCTCTGAGAAAATCCGGTCTCCTCGCAGAGCTTCGAAGGTCCTTCCTACCGGATGCTCATGTAGCCTCTGGCCTCCTCCCTCCGCTTTCCCCCTTGCTCACCGGATCCCAGACACATCCCTTTTCCTTCTGTCCTTGAACACACCCAGAACATTGCAGTCATGGCCTTTGATACCTGTCTCACTGTAGCTTTCTCCACGTACTGGCTGCAGGCTTTGGAAATCATTGGTCGTACCGGCCTGGGTTTGAGAACTCCCTGTTCTAAGGAGTTCCTGAATCCCTGTTTCAGCAGCAGTGCGGCCGCCGCCCAACACTGTCCCACTGGGCGACAGTTGCCTGCAGTTTCCTCAGGCGTCCACATTTCTTTTTATTTCCCCCTCCATAATGTTATTTTTTTTTCTTCTATACTTTTTTAAATGTAAATTTGGAACAAGCTTGTTTTACACATCAATCCCACTTCCTGCACCCTTCCATCCTCTTCTGTTCCCCCACCAACCCTCATCCTATACCCTTTCTGCTCCCCAGGGAGGGTGAGGCTTTCCATGGGGGATCTTAAAAAGTCTGTCATATCATTTGGAGCAGGACCTAGCCTCCCCACCCCATCCCCATGTGTCTACGCTGAGAGAGTATCCCTCTATGTGGGATGGACTCCCAAAGTTCATTCCTATACTAGGGATAAATACAGATCCACTACCAGAGGCCCCATTGACTGCCCAGTCCATATTTCTTGATGTTTGCATCTTTCAACAAAAATGTAAGCTTCTTGGGAGACCAGACCTGGCTTTTGTTTACCCATTTTTTTTTCATCACTCTCCTGTGTCCATCCCCTACTTGGTGAGGGGCACTGGGGTTGGTTACAGCTGGTTTAGACTTGGCTCACATGGGTCTTTGGGCTTTGCTCTCAGGCCCTCCCCCATGTTGGCATAGAAGTGGTCCTAGCTGCTTAGCCATCTCTACAACCTCAGCACCTAAGATGACATCTACTGAACAGAACACTGTTTAAATTAGCACATGTTTCTCAATGATGATTCTGAATATTAAAAAAAATGAGGGAGAAATAAGACAACCCAGAGCTCTAGTTCTCAAACACAAGTGCAATTATTTTTTTAAAAAATATTTCCCCCCAGCGTTTTCCCTCTATAGTTTAAGCCACAGTACATATCCTATCATCCACTATCCCACTGTGTCCAAATTCACACTGAAACCTCAGTTTCTTAATGGTCATGTGCTTGTGCCTGGCAGAATTATCATTACTTATTGGAACCCAGAATAGCCTTGTGTGATTGCAAAACGCATTACCTCCGATTGACGAATAAGGAAAGTGAAGCTCATGCATGACGTACGCCCAAGTCTTTCCTCAAGCCTTGCCAAGGCTCATTTTCCCCAACATCACTGTTCAGAAGTCTGTCCACACTCTCATAAAACATGCCATTCATCGTCGCTGTCCCTTTAATCTACTGATGCCAAAATTCTCCTTACCCGCTGTTTAAATCATGTCTTCAAGATTCCGCTTCTTTCAGTAGATATAAACATTACCAAGCACACTCATTCCCCTCCTGAAATACATTTATGTCTCTCTCACTATCGGCACCCTCCATTCATATTGAGCAGAAGATATTGTCTCAGTTTCTGTAAATCTAATACTTGTATGTGGAGTGTCCTGTCTAATTCAGTATCAATTTCCCCTTTGTAATCCCAACATTTGTAATGATACCTTCCTAGTATCTTTTTGGGACGAAATGGGTATTAAGAACTATGGAAACATACTCATAGCTGTGTTTGGCAGTAGAGTCTAGTCACATGACCTTTGGAGAGTGGAGCCCATCTGTGCGCACTGAAGGACAAGTGGAGTAGGGACCAGTGAAGGGTTCATTTGCAGGAAGACATGGGTAGATGCACAAGAATAATTCAGGTTAAGGCAAGAGTCGAGACTGGGAGTGAGAGATGGTCTTAGAGTCAGCCAAGGTGTTTTGACAGTTATTCCTCGGATCCTAATTAGCCCATTCCTACAGAGCTATGCTCTTGTTTCAGGAGCAAAGTGGTTCCCTTTAAAATATAAGGAGCACATGCCCAGATCTCCCCGAGTCTAAATCACAGGCTGCCAGTGCTCTAAGAAAACGGGACATACTTCTGCCACACCATGGATCCTGGCCATCAGCAGCTGTATAAGCCAGCTGTGCATCAAGATTTATACCCAGGGAAAGGTCAGTAATGATCAAGGCATGGGGACATTCTTAGGGCCAGCAAACCTTTCCAGGAGAACAATGCCCAAGGTTCCAGGGGATATTCTGTTCTGACAGAGTGCAAACTCAGTGCCCAGGGACCCACACTCCCTTGGGTTCTATGGCTGAACCACAGACATACTGTGCTGGTAACTGTTGGGTTGTAGTTTATATTATTTCTTAGGTGATGTAAACAAACATACTTTGCGAATCTTAAGCAATTTAATGCTTCCTAGCAATCCAAAGGATTTGACTTTTAATAATCATAGCCAGAGGTCTGAAGAAATAGCTTAGACATTAAAACCACTTGCAATTTGTGTAGAAGTCCTGGATTAAATTTCTAATATTCACATAGGGTGGCTTACAACCACTCCAGTTCCAGAGGATCTTAATAGTGTCGTTTAAACTCTGTAGGCATGTATTATGTATGCATGTATGTATGTATGTATGTATGTATGTATGCATGCATGCTCAGGCATGCGCACACACAAACACACACACTATTAAAGATTTAAAAACTAAAATTTCAAATATGTTCAAAATAAAACGTTTGAGAATGCAAATTGTAGCACAGTAACTAGATGGAATTTGACAGTGCTATTTAAGAACAGCAATTGTGAAGACGATAACAGAGAATGGAAAAGGTCAGTAAAAATATAGAAAAATGACTTTCAGGATAGAAGGAAAATGTCCAAAAAGTCTACAGAACATTAACATGGTAAGTAACAGAACTGTGAGTAAAGGTGTTTGCCTTCTAGGTTTCTTGAAATACATTAGAATAGTCTTGAAATAAGTAAAGGTCAGGTTAAAACAAGACAGGTACTTTCCCTTCCAACTTGGTACTAGTAGAATGACACACACACGGTCTGTTTTCTTCAACTTAGTGTCTCATCTCTCCATCACGCCCTTGAAAATACCACAAATAAAACGTAAAGGACAATTCCGCTCCGTTGGAATGACTTTGATTCTTAATCCTATGTATGATCTAAGAATAAGATCTCTAGAAATATGTGTCATCTTATCCAAAAGGCAATGGGTATAATGCTTTTCATATTTTAAATGCATGTGTGACAACTCTTCAGTTCTTTAGAAGCTTATATAATATTTCTCTGTGATAACTCAGTCATATCCATGTGATCTGTGACTTACTCTAGCCACAACTGTCAGTATCACAAAACTGATCGATTTATTCACACATGTGTTTACTAAGCAGGCTTATATTATTTGTTGACTTTTTACCTAGCCAACAAACATTTATCAAATGCTTACTACATAATTCACACCACTGTTAGTATAGGTGGGCCGGTATCTCAGTTACTTTTCTATTGCTGTGAAAAGAGACCATGAGTTATAAAGAGAAGCAGTTGACTGGGGGTTTGCAGACGGCCTCTGAGGAAGAGTTCATGACTATCATGATGGGGATCATGGCAGCAGACAGGCAGGCTGGGGCTGGCAGTGCTGACATCTCATCCAATAAGGCCACACCCCTTAATCCTTTCCTAAATAGTTCCACCAAAAGGGCAGTAAGCATTCAAATCTTTGAGCTAATCTCATTGAAACCACCACAGATGAGGAGAGTGAAATGCCTTCTCTTTTCTAAGTTACTCACAGGAAGGGTGTCCTGGACACAGCACCCCAAAGCTCTGAAAAACATCTACAGCTTCCACCAACGGGGAGTGCAGACCCGGGCTCCACCTTCTCGAAACAGTGGTTTCCTGTGCCCACAGAGATGGAGATCTGGGCCTTGTAGCTTATGTATTGTGGGTCCCTCTCTAAAGGAGACATTTCTCCTCCTCACATACCAGTATACCTCTGCAGGAATGGACTAGCGTGCCTCTGATAACTCAGGGTTCAGCCCTGCTTGTTCATGTGTCACATCCCATAACTCAGAGGACTCTGAGTCTCACAGAAGCAGCAAGTGCCAGGAGGAAGGGAGGCGGTGACTTACCCGCTGTGGTGCAAGGGCACGTTTCTTAGCTTCTCACGGGCTCATATCTTTAATCTCTGACAATAGAGGCGCATCTAAGACTCCTTCCACGTAGAGAAATTTTATTAATATACTTTCCCATAATACAAAGTAATTGGAGGTGCTTACTATATATGAATTTCTCATTTTTATATTTCGTGGCTTTTTTTTTTTAGAAGCAAGGTTTTAAAAATGTTTATAGAACATCTTACAACATCTCATTATTTTAGATATGTTGATGGTTAGTGTTAATTATCAATTTGACAGGACGTGGAATGACTTGGGAGGGAAGAAGAAGATTGTTTATTTCCTAGGCATGCCTGTGGGGGAACTGTCTTGATTAGGTTAATAAGGGGTCTTGCTTAGTTAATGTGGGAAGACCCATTTTAACTGTGGGGGAGGGGCCGTTCACAGAGCAGGGGCCCCAGACTGTGTAAAAAGGAGACAGGGAACTGAGCATAGGCACTTATCGGCCTCTGCTTCCTGATTGTAAATGTGGCCGGTGCTTCTAGGCTCCGCAGCCACGATTCACCGCACCCGGGACCTGGGAACTGGAATAAAGTCTTCCTTTCCTGAGTAGTTTTTGTTTGTTAGTTGGTTGGTTTTTGTTTGTTTGTTTTTGTTTTGTTTTGTTTGTTTGTTTTGGTCAGGCTATATTATCACAGTAATGGGGAAAATAAGAATTTAATCTCTCAAGAATAGAGGCAATTTTAAATACAGTTTCATGTTCTTTTTTAAAGAGTTAAGACAGATTATGTGCGTGGAGGTCAGAAGAGGCCACGGGATCCTCTGGAGGTGGAGTGATAGGTGGTCTTGAACACAGATATTGGTAACTGAATTCTCGTCCTCTGCAAGGGCAGAACATGGTCCTAACCGTGGAGTCATCCCGCTCCGGTTTTCTAGAATACTCTAAATGTTCTTTGTGTTACTCTATATAATGACTAACTTGAGCTGAGTCAGCACAACCCCACAGTTGAATGCAAGGTGTGATAATGTTTAGAAATAATGGTATTAGGACACAATCAATATTGACATTTGAGATGGGACTCTTTGTTCAAACAAACGAAAATCTCAGGGATTTATTTTATTTTTTAAATATTGGTACCTAGTACCATTATCAAAACCTAACCCATCTCATATACATGATGAATAAGTCAATGTGAGTAAAGTCAGAGTACTTCTCAAGTACATTGAAAAGCAGCTTTAAGGGTGTGCAGTAGCAAAATATTTTCCTACCCTAGAGAGACCCCCAGACCATCCTTGAACTTCCAAATGGGGATCTGAGCCTGTGGTTTCCTGCTCCAGGCCATGGGGCAGAAGGAAAGCCAGGCAGATATCAACATCCTAAATTTGTAAGAATAATTTATACATAAATAACCCTTTATTGTTCAAGCACTCTAGAAAGCCGTTCCATTATGCTTTAATTTGTGTTTTGTTTACATTTTATTGACTCAGTGATAGCAACTATAGCTAGCTCTGCTTGCACTTGCAAATTCTGCTCTTTCACTTTGCTCTCCAAACACATGAGACTGTGTTCTCAGCTTTGGAGACCCCAAATTCTAGATCTGAGGAGGGCTTCTTCCAAAATTCTTCCTTCTCCTGGTTTTCCTGCTCTCAGCTTTCCTTTCATGCTCTCCTGTATGTACGCACGATCACTGTTTTCAATCTCAAAGTTATTTTAAACGTATCATATGTCTTGTATGTTTTTAAATGTCGATGCTAGGGGCTGAAGAGATTTCTCGATGGTTGAGGAATACTTGCTATTCTTACAGAGACCCAAGTTCGGTTCCCAGCATCCATGACACCCACCTGCATCTACAGTTCCGGGGGATCCGAGTCCCCTTTCTGACCTCTGAGGATGCCTGCATGTACATCATACACACAGACTCACAGAGGCAGACACATAGACGCAAATAAAAACTATAAAATGTTAATGCTACAACAAATTGCTATTTGATGGTGGAGTCATCTAACAGAAGCAGGAACCGTCTTTCCTTAAGAAGCTCTTGATAATTTGAGAAAATAGAAGTTGTAGGACAGAGACGGTAGAAGCAGGGCTGCTGGAGAGACAGCCGCAAGGTCTGTGAAGCTTGCACAAGGGTACAGAAGAAAGGGAAAGAAAAGGCAATGGCAGGCCAACAGGGTGAACTTTTAGAGGAAAAGGGATATCACATACGGTAGTTTAGTCTGTGTTGGTGCCATTGCCTGGCTTTTACCTTACCTGGCTACACAAGGAGTCAGGAGTGGAGGTGAGCTGAGTCAAGATTTTAGTCCACATGAAGGACCTCGCAGAGGAGGAGGAGACAGTCTGGCTGGGTTTGTTGTCCTTATGTTTACATTATAGTGGCTATATTGGGTTCCTATGGCTACTGCAGAAGCCGATGGCTTAAAACTACAGAAACATGTCGTCCCCAAATCTCACCCACTAGCAACCCACCACGTCTCAAATCATTTGACATGAGAAGAGTTTCCATTAGACCTGAGAATAACTCTGCGTTCTCCTATGAACTATTGGCTCCACAGGCCTTCCTGCCCATAGCAGTGGTCTCGGGTCCTTCCTCTTCCCATTTCAAGCAGTAGTGTTTCTACAGGAACAACGTCCTTCGAAACCATTTAAACTCACAATGCACATCACAGGGATCTGTGCCAATAGATGGATACCGTTAGCCCATCTTCCCTTGTAACCTCCTCTGTGCTGAATTTTCTGGGTCATCAAGGAAGATGATTCCCAGTTTTTCTTCAGTTTGTCTTTTATTTTAACAGTTTCTAGGTTAGCAAGGAAAAGACAGGTTTTGCCTTCAGCATTATATCTGGAAGTTGGCTCAGCTAAACAACTCAAGTTTAAGCTTCACAACTGTGTTTTCTGACAATGCATAGGCAAACATAGATCTAATTTTCTGCCACAATACAAAGGAAGCCACATTTCCTCCAGTTTCTAATAAGGATGTACCATAGTTCCTTCTGAGCCTGGAGCAGTTTGAACATCTGTGTGTATTACATCCTCCTACAGGCTGCCTACAGCCCAATCTTACTCAGGCATTTTCACAATTGAGATTCCATCTTCTCAGATGACTCTAGCATGTGCCGAATCAGCATAAACCCAGTCAGTACAGCAGTAGATATAGGCTCAAGGAGCTGAGTGGGGAACTTATCAATTCAATAAAATGGGTATGGGAAGAATGCCCTTTGCTCTTTCCCCCACCCCCACCCACAGGGTTGGGCTTACATTGAATTACATTGGTAGATAATTAATTTGTCCCCTCAGGACAAAGGATAGGCTTGCAAACCCTTGCAGTAAAAAGGCAAGTCCACAAATTCATTCCCTCTTTCCTGTAGGACAGTGCACTCCACGGGCAGATGTTCACCCAGCCTTTTCATACAAACACAACGAGACGAGCTGGGGTGTCTCAAGGGAGCCTATGTCAGGCCCCGCATGCTATTTGCTAAGCTGTAAGTAGCAATGTCTTTCTCTGCTTCACAAATATTTGTTCATAGTATATGCATATATCATGTGTCCGGCAATTAAATAAAGGGAATAGCATCACTCTCACGATCAGAAATAAACATCTAAATATACTATGTAGGCTCAGAGAATGCATGGGCTTCCCCTCAAAAGTCCTGCATTGACTCTGGAGCTCCCAGTGGGAGTGAGTGCAATTGGAGATGGAGACTATCAGGAAGTTACTCAAATTGAAAGAGGCCATCACAGTGGAACTCTAATCCAGCATGACCAGTGTCCTCCCAAGAAGAGGAAGCAACATCAGGGCTCTCTCTGTCTCTTCCTCTCTTGGAGCATGTGCTTGTGTGCATGGGCATGCACACACATACACACACACACACACACCACACTCTCAAAGGAAGGACCATGCAAAGACAAAAAAGAGATGGCCATTTGCAAACACCCCACCCAGTTCAGTGTTTGTCCCAAAAGCATTTAGAATGCAAGCCTCCATCTCCATTAAAGAATAAATTTGTTAGTTAAGATATTTTGCCCTCAGTCTCTGTCATGCAATGCTAGCAGATTAGAGAAGGGGAAGTCTAATTTTATCAGGAAATTTCAATTTATGGCTCTAGGTTTCAGAGATTTTGTCCATATAGGAACATATATAAATACAAAAAAAGAGATATATTCCAGATGTTTCACAAAATGTTCATATTTTTATGAAAAATTCAAAGTGGTGTGTGTGTGTGCATGTGTGTGTGTGAGTGTGTGCATGCGTGTGTGTGTGCGTGTGTGCATGCATGTGTGTGCGTGTATGTGTGTATGCATTTTTGTGTGTGCATGCATGTGTTTAGGGGAACAAGCGGTAAGAGCAGGGATGGAGAAAGAAAAAGAAGTTGCATCAAGTCCTGGAGGATGGCTGCAGGCACTCAGGTCATTTCAAGGCCTTTAAACATTAACAGTTCAATCCTGAAAGGAAGCCCCATCTCAAAACTTGCAAATGGATGTGTCTTGCATCATTTACTGTGACTTGGTGTCGCCTAGCAACGCAATAGATTTTCTTCATTTTGAAAAGGATGCAGGAGGGTGAGTTGCATTTGGCAGACTTGCTGGCTCCTGACAATGAGCTGGAGACAGGGAAATGATCGTCCTGGCCCAAGAGTTTCTGGGAGAACTCCCTGAAATCGCTGAAGTGATGGTCTGTTTTTTACTTCTTCCTAGATGCCTTCCGTGTAAGAGAGAAGCCCCTTTCCTGTCTGCCCTCCCACTGTTCTTCTCCACCTCATGTAAGCCAGGGCCTGTTAACTGGTGTGCTCATTATGAAGAGAATATCACACACCTTCAGGCGGTATGTGAGGCGAAAACCATAATTTAAATGAGCAATGCTTGTTACATCTCGGCTCACACGGAGCTTTACTAGAAAGTCTTTTCAGAGACAATTTTTCATACGATATATTCTGATCACACTTTCCAACTCCCCCGAGACCCTCCTACCTTGTCCCCCACCCAACCCCACACCCCATATTTCTATACAGTATTTGAAATTTTCTTTTGTTTTTTCAGAATATACTATAATAACATTTCTCTCTTCCCTTTCCTGCAAACGCTCCTACGTACTCCTCCCCTTCACCACACTAACTGTTATTATATGTGTGTGTGTGTGTGTGTGTGTGTGTGTGTGTGAAGATCTGTCTGTCTGTTCTGTCTGGTCTGTGTAATGTTACCTGTGTGTATGCTTGTGTGTTTTCAGTGCTGACTCTTTGGCACTGGACGACACATTCCATTCCCGTGTTCTTCCCTGAAGAGCCCCACCTCTCCCTCTCCCAGATTTCCTCAGGTTCCTTGTGTAGAGCAGTCGCCTCCTGGACCGTCTCCATTCACAGCACATGCCTGTTGGTATCTTCCCTGTTGAGATCCCATTTTGCGTGGTCTTCTCTGGTCGCCTGAGTCTTCCTTTCACACCTTTTCAATATTGCTTTGCCAAGTCCACAGTCCTCTGCAATTGCGTCTCATGAAGTAGCTTGTTTCACAGCTACATGCCTGCTCCCCCTCTGTCCCTACACAGTGGTTCTCAACCTTCTCGGTGCTGTGGCACATTAATACACTTCCTCAAGTTGCGGTGAGCCCCAAACCGTAAAATTATTTTTGTGCTACTTTGTAATTAACTCTGCTACTGTTATGAATCGTAGTGGAAATATCTGTGTTAACCAGTGTTTTTAGGTGACTCCTGTGAAAGGGTTGTTCGACGCCCCACGGGGCAAAACCCACAGTTTGAGAACACTGTTTTAGAACCTCTTTTCCAACACGCAAAGCTTACATAGCTGACTCCCCAACTGTCCCGCACGTCTGACCTCAATCTGCCCCTTACTCACAGCGAGCTTTATTCCAGAGAGCCCTGAGTTAACTCTCACTGCTTCCCAGCTACCCCCACCCATCAAGCTCTCAGAGAGGCTCCTCTCCCTGTCCGTGGTAGACAGACTGCAGCATTCCCTCCGGTGACCCCCACCTCCGACATGCAGGCCTTTACGTGAAAGTACGATCCTCCGCTTTATCTAACACAGGCGAAGATTGAGAGCAGGGGCAGAAGCAAATGTCATGGTTAATACCGACCACCAAAGCGAGGAGCCACACAACCCTCTCTCAGGCAGAAAGTCAATTGAGACATGCCACATACCTCCACCAAACACCATGATTACAGCTTCTACAAACGCCAGTGAAGCTGTGTCCCGACTCTGCACCCTCACAAACTCAGAAAAATGCATGCTATTCCACATCAGCACAAGTGTGGCAATTTGTCATACCATAATACATAACTGATACAGACTCTATACACAGCAACATATTGTCCCATTTCCACCCAACTCTGTCTTCTTCCTTGTTTTTTAACAATTAATTTATTCATTCATAATAAAATATAATTGTCATGTCATATGCCTTTATCCTCTGTCTGACCAATTAAAACGTGTAAGGGGCAACACAGTGTTTTTGCAGTGGCTGAAGCTCAAAAATTTGATGAAGGGGAAGTTCTTCAAAGAAATAAAATAATTGTGCCAGACAAAACATTTATTTGGAGTGAGAATTTCAACACCAGGAACACATTTAAAAAAATGGCAGTAAAATACTGATTCCCCAAACATATCTACAGTAATATTTTACAACAGTTTGTGGCTGTACATTTTTTTAATCACCTCTCCAAATGACAGTTTTTTATAAAATAATTCTCTAAGGGCAACATCGTGATTCGTTTCTTTCTTTTAGCATGGTGAAATTATACCAGTGAAGTATATCTATCCACTTCCTCTGTACATTTTATTTTTAATGTTATGTAAATGTCTGGGGCTGTCTTCCAATCATAAAGGAGTTAGGACGTTTCAAGGCACCTTAACTTTTCTTTTACAGGAATTAATCCTGAACTCTGCATTACAAAATGTAATAATTAGCTTGTGGTTGATGTCTTTGTTATTGAGCTATGTTGGAAGACAGACAATAGTCATAACATTTCATATTTAATAAAAACATCAGGATATGTATGTGGCAAGGCCTGTGCTGAGATATCCCTAAAACTTAATCTCTACATATTTTATACTGAGTCTGCTTTGTCCGTAAGAGTAGGAACCGTGTTTACTTTATTAGCTGCCATATGGCCCAGTACTCACAGTAGAGACTATCAGCAGTAATTGTTGAATGAACAAAAACCAATTAATCAGTTAACTTTTAAACAACGAGTTGCTTGTGCAATAGTAGATGGGCAACAAAGATTTGTTTAATATGGAAATGAACCAGTGTCTGGCTGGTTCAAAGCAAGGGCTTGGAATGTGGGTGCTGAGCTGACTTATTGATGGACGTATTAGTAGCTACATTAATGGCCGCATGCTATATACTATTCTGTATATATAAAATTTATAAGCATATGCATTAAAAGTATATGCTATGGGTGAATTCATATGTTCATGCAAATATACACTGTTTTCTATTTAGAATTCTATAGAACTCACTTTTCTTCTTATGTAGTTGCTGGGAAACCTTAAGAAGATTGTCCACATTTGATGGTGGCAGGATAGCAGAATTAGACAAAGGCAAACGTTAATTACTTTTTTACGGTAAAATATCCATTAATGGTATCTAAGAGCTTGGCCCGTGAGGTGTGAGCAGCCTTGTGATTAAGCTTCTCAGTTTATAACAGCTGCTGCTTTCTCTCCATAAAATAGGTCAATATGTGTTACTCCTCCAATACATCGGATAATGCATGAGACACTCTCAACAAAGTGCCCAGCCTGTGATGGGCATGTAGGAAAGCCTGCTTCGTTCTGTTTTTACCCTTAGCATCATTGGGTTTGCCGCAGACTAGCAGAGTTCTTGGGAACTTTCACAAATTGAGCCACTTTATAGGACACACCCACTTTCGCCACAGACAAACAGCGTATCCTGAACAAATTCCCATTTAACTTTCTAAAACTGCTGTATCACGACTAGTCAGATGACAGATGGCTGCATTTTTCTGACACACCACGAAAACCAAGAAAATAGTATCAGTCCCTGGGCCCACCCTCCCAGGAAGCCACACTGACAGGAAGCGGGTGATACAGACGCTACTACGGAATTAAGCTAACAGTCTTCAACTCAAAGTGCAGCTAAACATTACCCAGAAGATAGGTGGTTACTGGAAATGGCCATAGGATGCATAACATCTACACACACACACACACACACACACACACACACACACACACACACACAGGAAATCTGTAGTATTGTCTTCAGTTGTCTTCAGGATGAACAGGATCACAATGCAGGCATAAGGTACCTTCTCCCCACAGAGACAGCCAGGTTTAAATTGGCAGTCTTTTGAAAATGAGCACATGGCACGCACAGTTAAGCTCTGTAATGTTTGGCTTACAGATACAGACACACAATAAAGGTATACTACAAGTCAAATGTGGAAAATAACACCTTCAGCTTCTCATGACTGCAGCAGTGTAACCCTGCCCTTGGCAATCATGGGGAAAGGAAAATGCATTGGGAAGATCCAGCAGTAACCTCAGCACTGTTCCCCAGTGCCTGACACTCAATGGCAGTATGATAGGCATGCTGTTATTCTACTGTTCCCCTAAGTAAGTACATGATAATAAAATGAGTCCACTCAGTCTATGGATTTACAATATACAATAAAAAGTTCTCCCCTTTGTAATGATTACACTTGATTATCCTTGTGAACCTACAAAGTAGTAAATAATTTGCTTAAATTTATCTAAAGCCACCTAGAGGAGTGATAGATGTTACCCACTCTTCACACCTTCAGTTCTCTATGGCTACGAGCAGGAAATGCCCTCAGCACAGGCTTGTTTTCTCCAGCGGTTTTACTAAGGGCACATTTGGTAATGTCTCATATATTCTTGATTGTCACCCTGGGGTGTTCTATCTAGTGGGTGGAGGCCAGACGCACTGCACAGTATCTTGTGCTGCCTGGCCCGTCCCCTCCCCCACGCAAGGAGGATTATCAAGCCCCAGATGTCAGCAATGTTGATGTCTGCACTGTAGTCTAAACAGTGAGAGGTCTCGTAAGCAACATTGAGTTGTTTAAGCTTCCATGGCGGAATATTTTGATACCCTTGCATCAAGAGGCAGAATCTCATTCTCCTCCCCTGATGTGGAGAGGGACTTGCTCCTTGTTTGCATGAAGAGATGCAATGATGTGACTTCTACATCAAGGGTACAGCGGCCATGAATTTCTCCCAGCATCCCTTCACAGCTCCGATTATTTTAAATTATATGCATAGTGCGTCTCTGTGTAGGTTTTCACACGACAGTGCGGAAGTCAGACATGCCAGGCCTCCTTGTCCAGCATTAACTGTGGTTGTGAGCCCGTGAGCTAGCCTACATGGTGGCCTGGAGCAGAACTCAGGTCCTCCCCAAGAGCAGAATGTGCTTGACACCACCACACCATGTCTTACAACTCTTTTCCCAGTATCTTTTTGAGATTCTTGACTTTGGGGCCCAAGTCACCACATAGGATGTTGGGTTGTGCAGTAGGTACCTTGCTACAGAGACGAATGGGTACTGCACAGAGAGGGAAGCCTTGCTACAGAGACAAATGTACTCCACAGAGAGGGAAAGCTGCTTGCCCTCTGACAGCAGAAAATGGCCAGAATACCCAGTCAGGACACTCCTGAAAATCCCAGCACAAGAAACTACAAGGCATAGTAAATGAAGGTTCAGGCACCGGCTTAGGGTGACTGCAGAGTAATAGCTAACCAGTGCAATCTACAGACTGGGTCATAGTGAATTGCTGTGGCAAACAATGTCTTCCTTCCCTGCTTGACGTTTCTGACACATGAAAGTGCCAAGTATCCTCCTCAAGTAAAAAATGCTGGGACGGTATGTAACAACACCAACAAAGACATAAGGGAGGTTTTCAAGGGAATATTCAAAAGGCATCTGGAAAACACATGCGTAGCACTGCAGTTTGGAGTACCCTGTGCTAATCATTTCAAATTCCAGGTATAAAAATGAGGCAAGGGTGTGCTGAACTAGATGGGCTCTTGAGATTTCTTCTGGGTCAACATCAGAGGGCTCTAACCCTAAATTCTTTGGCTTAAATCTATATCTTTTTTTCACAAGATATGTATTTCAAAGTCATTAACTTGAAAGCAGTGATTCCTTGTGCATAAAGAGGATTAGTATATCAATTTATAACTGAGAAATTACAAAAAGTAAATGAAAAATATGATGTTGGTGAAGTTGATAGATTTCTACATTGCACATAGCTATTTGTGTGTAACAAGAGCTCATTTACACACACACACACACACACACACACACACACACACACACACACGAGCATCTTTGGCATTGCCATGTTGCTTTGGGAAGTCATCCAAAAGGAAATAGGATTTTAAAAAATCTCCTTGTATAGATTATTATATACAGCAGGGGTGAGGGAAATCCCACAGGATGCAACATAAATATCCAACAATGGTACAATAGCTAACCAGGAGAAGACAGGATACATTGATTCGTGCCCGAAGGAAGACCTCTTAACCTACAGATTTTCTCTGTACAGCTCTTTCACATTAAATAGCATTCAAGAGAGCTTCAGCACTGCCTCAGGAGGCAGATCTAAAACAACAAAGTCCGCTAAAAGCCAAAAATACATACCTGCATGCATATATAAATATACATACATGCATGCATGCATACACACACACACACAACATACATACATAATGAAGGAAATAGTGACTAGAACATGGATTCTTGTGTATGCCAAGAACGCGGCAGAACGTTTCCCTACTGACCTCATTTAGGAAAGTGTGCTCTGGGAAAATCTAAGGTTTTGCAGCTGCGTTCCTGTTTCATCACAAAGCTCCTCTACTGTTGACTTTGTGTTCTGAATAGAGTAGCTTACCCTCTTCCATAGTTTCTTTCACAGATCAGATTCCCACAATGAGCCATGATCTACACGGTAAGTGGAAATTTTAGAAACAACTTCTAAGTCTTAATTTTCACACTAGTCTACGTAGCCCAGCGAGATCGCCTCCTCCATGCTCCTTATCCCCTTTTCAAGCACATCGAGCTACTACTTGCCTGTTAGCCACTCAGTAGCCATCTTGGATCTATCGTGGTCTTGCAGAGTTTGTGTTCATGTAGGCCTTATATAGTCACTTAAGCCACATCACAATGCCTGCCCTAGACATCTCATGTCACCTTTCACATCGGCACTGCATCGTCACAAAGGAAAAGGTGCAGTGATACTGTCTTTAATTTTTTGAGAGAATACTTCCACACAGCTTTACTAAAGCACTTCTACGGCTGTTCTTTTTATTATTATTATGTGCTGTTATTAAATTATCAGTATTTTTGTGTCTGTTTCCTTCTTTTTTGTTTCAAGAAGATATTACAACATAGCTCAGGCTAGCCTCAATGCATCGGGTAGACCTGGGTGACTCTGGACTCTACCTTCTAGAATGTTGGGAGTGCAAGTGTACATGACTGTACCCAGACAATCGTGCTTAATTTATAAATAAAACTATGACATATATGTATATACAGGGGAAATGGTGCATAAAAAGTTTCCACACATATCTTGAAGGCATTGAAATGTAACCTCTAAGAATGACAGAAGACACAGAAAAGGCACATTAGAGATAAGGCAAATTTTCAAATAAAAACTTGTGAGAAATGGAATATCGATTTTATGTAACTAAAGTCCAAGAAAATGAGAAATTAAAAAAAATGGGGATGAAGGAGTATTTTAAAATATGCTGGTTGAGAAATTTCATGAGAAAAATAAGGAAAAGTATAGAAATAAGACCCGAGTTTCAGAAATGGACACACATTATGCCATGTAAATAAGTGAAACTAAAAATTGCTTCTTCAACAGTGTTTATACATTTTTAACCTCTTGGCAGGAATGGTCAAGAACTGAAGTCATGATGAGTTCTTACTGTAGATGGTACACTAACTGAAAGCTGAGATCGTTAAAATCATTTCATGCTCACTTGAAATTCTAAATGAAAAAAAAAACTTACAAATGATAACAACTTGGGACTATAAGGCCAAACATTCATCTCTTTGGTTTTATCCCCACAACTCGACCCTGTGGCCTCCATGTTTCTGTATCTTCCTTTTGCAGCTCAGCTATATCCTAATATTTGGTTCAACCCTGTGACCCTGCAGCTCGGTTCCGCCACAGAATCTCCAGCATTTGTCCCAATGGGTTCATCACCTAATGTCTCACAGAGATCCTACGTGCACGTCTGCCAGTGTTTCGTCTCTGACTCCTGTAAGGCATCCTTGAATTCTGATGCAGCATCTTTAGTCCTGCTCTGTAACTTAGACTTTTACTTATATAGATGTAATTACTGTGCAGTATGAGATGAGAATGGCCCGCTCCCACAGGCTCAGATATTTGAGTGCGTAATCCCCAGTTGGTGGAATTATTTGGGAGGTTTTTGGTCTTGAGTTTCAAAAGCTCTTGCCATTCCCAATTAGCTCTCTCCACTTTGTGCTTGTGGATGAAGGTGTAAGCTAAGAGCTTGCTGCTCTGCTGCCATGGCCTTCTGCCTGCTGTAGTTAAGGACACTGGCTGTTCCTCTGAAGGGTCTGAATTCGGTCACCAGTACTTACACGGTGGCTCATAGCCCTAATTCCAAGGGATTGACCACTCTTTCCTGGCCCCTAGGTACACATACACCCACGCACACACGCACACACACGCACACACACACACACACAAATAGTTATATTTAAAGAATATGAGAAAAATACAAACTAAATTTATACAAACATTTTTTTTGTAAAGATTGTGGTATGTGTGTAGATGTCATGTGTGTCTGCACGCACACGTGGCACAGTGAGACTACGGGAGTCAGAGGACAATGCTCAGGAGGTGGCTTCCTCCTCACTCGTGCAGATGCAGAGCCTGCCTTGTTGTCTGTGCTTCAGTCTATACTCCAGGATAACTGGCCTGAGAGCTTCCAGGAAGCCCCCATCCCCACCTGTCATTTCCCAATTGGAGTGCTGGAATTACAGATGCAAGCCACAACATCTGGTTTTCCATGGGTTCTGGAGATGGAACCCAAGCGTCTTGTAAGCTCACAGAAAAATTTTGAGAGACTCAAAACGTAAGAAATGGTTTCTGTTTTATGGCAATAGCTCAGTGTTGACATCAAAATCCAAAGGAAGAGCACATAAGAACTGAATCAAAAGCTAATCTCAGTCGTAAACATGAATACAAAAGCCAATCTAACCACCCACTACAAATGTTGATCAAGCTGGACGCAGCCCACTAATACAGGGCTTTCATCTTATCCAAAAAGCAACCAGCGTAACTTGCCATGTTAGTGGATAATAGGAGACAACTTACATGATACTCCAGACTCAGAAAAAATATTTACAGAAGTAAATCAGCTGTCAATTTAAAAGATACCATGACAAAGCAACACGGAAGGAGAATCATAGAAGAAAGAATGTCTATGGATAACCCACAGGAACATCGCGCTGAGCACTGAGGTGTGGAAATCTGTCCTTTTCAGGCTTTGGCCCTGCATTTGCTACTGTACCAAAGGTCCTGGTTAGCTCAGTGTGACATGAAAGGGTTAGAAAATTCTTTGGGAAAAAATGATGCATACCTAACATGATAATGAATGAACAACTAAAACTTAAAACAAATGAAAATGTATTAGGACTAATGTATAAAATAACTGATACATTTCATGTGTGTGTGTGTGTGTGTGTGTGTGTGTGTGTGTGTGTGTGTGTGTGTGTGGTGTGTGCATGTATGTGTCATTACATACCTTTGGGGGTTAAGAAACGACTGTCTCAGGACTAAATTCTGCTATCACTCCCTTGTGTCCCAAGACAAAACTCAGGTTTTCATATCTGTCCATTATGTAAAATAACGTTACAGAAATTGCATTTCTCGATTTCACTTAGAAAACCATTTTAAGAAATCATTGCTTATAATAATATCAAGTGTCACATTTCTAATGAAAGTCTAGTATATAGTAGACAACTAGAAATCATTTCTGAAAAGGTACAAGAACTAAGCAAATTTATTAGAATGGCGGGTTGGAGAACTCACTATTTGCAAATCTGCCAGTTATTCAAAAATTCATTTACAGACTCAATACGGTTAGCTACTCAAGATATTTGAAAAGTTAAAGAAATGCATTGGTGTTAATAAGCTAATTCTAAATGATGTATTAAAAATGTCAAGACCAGCACACTCCTGAAGAAGAAATGGGTGGGGAAATGCCCTATTGCAGCTACTGTGCATCTGCTTTAAGAGAGTAATCTTGGAATGCCGTGGGGTAGGAGAAGCTAGAGGAAGTATCCACGCTGCTTGTCTGTGGTGAACGAGGGACGGTGGGGTGAAGTCTCCATTCAGCAAGTGCTGCTGAGAGTATTGGTTGCCTGTACATGAAAACATGAGCTTTGACTTCTGCTTCTCTATTATATTGCTGGTTGTGATCCTAGCCTTTAACGGCTGAGCCATCTCTCCAGCCTGACTTCTGCCTCCCTCATTCACAAAAATCCACTGCATGAAATACAAGATAAATACTGTTTTAGGGAATGCAGGACAATATCTTTACGACCTTCCATAAGGACACTTTCGTTGAAGTTATAGTTATGTGAAAATGAAAGCAATTACCACAGAAAGCTAAGTTTCCCTACATTCCCACTAAGAAAGCCACCAATATGCACCATTAAGAGAATAAAATCCACCAGGGGGGAGACTGTTTTTGGCTCACAAATAGCTGGCTGATAAAGTGCTATAAAATCAATGCAGAGATGAACAACTTTACTGTGATTCTTATCCTCATTTGTGTTTCATAAACAGAATGTTAACAAGGCCAGTGACAGTGGTCACTGGGGTAAGGCGCCCAGTGCCACGCCTGGCGACCAGAATTCCACCCCCAAACCCACACAGCAGAAAGAAGGTGGGAGCTGAGTCCCGTGAAGTTGTCCCCTGATCTCCACAAGTGTGCTAATGCGTGCATTCCTCCTCCTCTCCTACTAAAGGAATAAATGCAAACGTAATTTTAAAAATAATTAACAAAACGTAATTGATACAGAGGAGGGAGGAGGAAGGCTTGTCTTCTCAGAGCTTTTAGTCGATGAGAACAAAACAGTGTGCAGAACAGCGTGTGACAGATGCTGGAAGGGTCCACCTGAAAAGTGACACTAAATTGCATGAGGGATAGGTTTGCTTCCTGAGGCGCAAGCACTTCAGTGAAACAGAATCAAATGATTTGCAAAACAGGAGTTGATAGCTTGAGTAAATCTGGACAGGAGGTTATGAAGAAAAAAATAATAAATAAATAAGTAAATAAAAAAATAAAAGATATTATAGGGCTATGTGTTGACCACAGGCTAATGGCATCATAAGGCCTCAATCCTCTTGCAAACAATAACCAGAAATAACATTGCAATAAGGCTGTTACAGCCTGATTATTTGGGTGCCAACATTAAGCATTGTTGTAATAAAGGGATTTCTTAATTACTGTATGTTCATAGATCATTTTCAACTCTGTATTTTCATCAGGACCATATATTATGTTTTCATTCTAGAAGAAAAGTAAAGATTGTGTAGAAGTCTTATAATTTCCAGGCCAAGCTTCCCTTTTGTTCCCCCTCTGAATAGCATTCACAAACTCACAGAAAACCAGATAATAAAATATAACTGCTTCACGCGCCCAGTGCTCACGGTGAGATTTAGAAAGGGTCACAAAATCCAAGACAGTCCTCACTCAAGCACCAAAGAAGCTGTGGGCTAGGGGAACGGATGCCACTGGGAAACAATTCGGAATAGAGCTGTCTGGCCGCTCTGGCCAGAATCCGGCTTGTATTCTGTCTGCGCAGCCACATGGTTTCCATGGAAATGAACTCAGGCCTGCACAAAGACAAAGGCCACCTTTCGATGAATGACAGCTGCCAGTGTCCAAGGTGGCCCCTGGAGCAGTGGCTTCCCTCATGCTTTTCAACAAACAATGAAATAATCTCAGCCACTGACAATACAGCCTCTAATGTGCTTTCATTTGCCCTTGTCTGTTTAAACATTAACCTCATTTTTATACAGAGCACTTCTAACTGAAGATTGTCTCTATTCACGTTAGAGTGATAAAAGCAAGAATTGCAGTTGTAGGTTTAGAGCAGAGAATGACAAGGGAGGGGGTCTTTGTCTACAATTCTAGGTTCTTTTATCTCTTGGGCAATGCAACCACACAAATCTTCAAGAGGAGCTACAATATGTTTAAAATTATTGGCTGCCACAGTATTCTGCAAGCTGAAAAGTCTAGAAAAAGTCTGGAGTTTAAGTTTGAACGGCATAGTGAATCTAAATTTTATGTACATGAATCAGCAAGCCTAGACTGGACAAAAACAGAATATAAGCAATTTGCAGTAATTATAACTCTAATAATGTTAAGAATGGGGGAAAGGAGATGGCTCGGTGGACGAAGCACCTGCTTTGTAAGTATGAGGATATAATTTGGGGTTCCTAGCATCTATGTAAAGGGAGCTGGCCACGGCATTGGACATCTATAACCCCACCACTTGGATGAAAGGGAGATCAGAGACAGGATCCCGGATCCAGTATAGCTAGCCAGTATACATGTAACAGCAAGCTCCAGATTCAGGAGAGACCTTGTTTCAATAGATAGACAGATTAGACGGACAGCAGCTGCAGGGGACCCTCAACATAGACATCCGGCTTCCACGCGTGCATGCATGGGCAAGCACACGCGTAACTTGTGCATGGGCAGATGTATACAAAACACATACACATAAAATTACAAAGAAATACTAGGTTTTCCCCTCTCTCCTTCCTCTCTTTTAAAATTCTTCCCATATACACTAAAGCTGACCCCCCACTCTTGGGTTATGGGTTTCTGATAGCCACAGATGCCATAACCAATTTTGGGAAAATTATATATGCATCATGAAGAATTATGATTAGAAAATCTGAGATCTAACTATCATGAGTTAAATGCAAACGATTGCATCTTTGTTTAGATTCTGCTCTCTGCCCTGTCCTCCCCCTTTCTACCAAGGGTTCCTTGCTGTATGACCTGGTTTAACTTACTCCTCACTCCTACTCACCCCAGGGAGACTCTACAAGCAGCCACACTCACTAACTTCTGCAAAGCTGTCTTGTTGACCAGCAATGCCTTCTCCAGGAACTGCCATGGTGCCTCACTTCCTACAGACTTCTCGCTAAGTTTCCAGCATCAGTTTCTCTCTCCCCATGCCACTTGTTGCCCATACGACCCTCTAAAGCGGTGCCCAGGTTCTGGCTAAAGACCGCTCCTGCTTTCTTTGCCTGACTCACCAACACCTTGTTTCAGTTGTCTCCAGACGTGATGCCTCCCACCTCTCTCTTATCTCACCCACACCATCTGCTAACCAGAGGGTACCCCTGGATGTCTCTACCTCAACCTCTCCAGTTTGATCATCTATTGCCTCTTACAGCACTGCTTACCTCACTACATGGCTGGACATTGTGTTACATATCATGAACCCATATACATTCTGCTCTTTTTTCTTGTGACAGAATTAAGTCCATCACCAAATCCTGTCCCAGCGTCTCCCTTCATGGAATTTAAGTTTCACTTTACTCTTTCCTTACTGCTGTCCTCCGAGGGTTTCTTTTTACTCATCATCCCTTACCTGGTGTGGTAGACTAATACTAAAGCTGGTTTTCTCCTGGACATGCGTGGCACCTTCTACCTGGCCTCTGTACCTTGTCCTCCTGCTGGTCACGAGAGTGCTCTGGCAGTGAGCAACTCTGAGCACATCACTTTCTTGTTCAGGCACCTTCAGAGTCTCCCCCACCCCCCATGCTCTAGCTAAGACTCTGGCTCCGCCATAGTTGAACAGCCTGAAGGCCAGATGACCCCTGACCTCTCACCTTTTCCTTCTCTGAGCTTGTATTCTCTGCTTCATGATCTGTTTCCATTGTGTCAGTGTTCCTCTCTGACCGACCTATGACTTAAGTTCAGGCTCTCCTTCTAGTAATCTTGCTGTCTATCTCAGCTATCCATACTGCTACTTCCACACACATAAAGTGATGGACTGGACCACATGACCTCTTCAGACCTCCATGGAGAATCTAAATTCTAATGACTTCTTTCTGTTCCTATGAAGGATTTTCTGGAGGCTTGAACTTTTAGTGTCACAGTGGTATTTCTTTCTCTAAACTCAACATTTCGTTCCGTGTCATACTGTATAAAAACATATTTGTTATGCCATGGAAACACACAACAATTCTGTTATATAAAACACAACTAAGTTTAGAATTATATAAAACAAATTTTAAAGAAGTTGACAGGAATTTCCTTTTGATGATTTAGAAACGCAAAGACAATTCCAGGCACTGGTTATCTTTCTGTGATGCTACCCACAGTATATTTGGCTTCATCTTTCAAGTAACCGCCATCGTGGTTGCAAGATGGCTGGAGCTTCTCTGACTCTCACATCTGAATCTGACAAAATCATATTGTCTGAAGAAAGAATATTCCTTTCCCAGAAGTCAGCGGTGGGTCTCAACCTGTGGGTGTGACCCCTTTGGGTATATGAATAAGGTTTGAAAAGTGAATATTGTGTACATATGTGGAATGCCAGTATGTACTTAAATGCAGGATTGGGCAGTACAGAAAATAAGTTGGATAGGGAAACTACAGCCAGATGGCAGAGGGTGTTTATGAATGTCAAGAAATTTGGACTCTACCCTGTATTAGATGTGGTGGGAAACACCAAGTGTTTGATGTAGATGTAGACTGTTGGACCTAGATTAGTGTTTCAGAGAGGTAGCATTGTCGGTGACAATGAGATGGATAAACTGAAAGGATGAGAAACAAAACAGGCAGCCAGTTTCAAAGTGACACATGTCCTGACAGGAGAAGACGAGGGCTGGAAGTGGGTTGTGGCAGAAGCTGCATCCATTGGAAGGAAACTGGTAGGATCTAGATTGTGAGCGTGAGACTGAAACATGGGAAACACATCCCCAGCCTCCCTGCTTGCAGGATACACGGCCTGTAAGCCACAGGGAAAGGAGAGATCCCGGGAGGCGGGTAGTGAACCCAGCTCAGAAAATACTGAGCCTGGCGTGTTCACTGGACACATTGATGTGGAAATTTGGTGTTTTGAACTCAAGAGGTGAGTGGGCCCAGAGGCACCTATAGAATGAAGAGGAAGACGAAGGGTGGAGCTCTGCAAACACTGTTTAGCAACAGGTAGAAGATGAGCCTCCAAAGGAGGTGAGGTGGGGAGGGCAAAAGGGAACACAAGCCAGGAACAAGGGCATTTCACGAGGAAATAAAAAGCTAAAAGAAAGCCTGCTTACCATGAGCAGAATCTATTGACTCCTTTACAGGCGGAGGAGAGTAATGCGGGAGAGGGAGAGGACATGAAGAGTCCCTCGCCCCCTGAGCCCACTGGAGAATGTGTGGCTTCCTTCATGTTGAGCTTACAGATAATTTCCTCTCTGGGTGCGCGCTTCCCTTACAGATTATCTATGACTCTGTGATCTCTCTTTTCCACCCTGATGGCCCATGGACAAGGGGCAGGGATGCATATGGAACACAACACAGTACTTGTTCCTCTTATCCACTTGTGAGAAGGGTTATGGAAAACAAATCTGAATCTAAGTGTTAAAATGAAATCCAGGATGAACCAACTTCCTTCTAATGTGGTCTGCCTGTGTGCTGTGGAAAATCTAAGAGGCTGAAGGACCCATTCATGCATGCTTTTACATTTCTAACTTTTGCATATCTTTGCATCACAGTTGTGCATGCCTATGATCTATAAAGAATAATTCATGTGTCTGTTTAGTGCTAGCAATGCTGAAAATGTTTATATAGCTAGGGTAAAATAAAAATGTGAGGTACAGCTGGCCTGCAGCTTTCAACTAAATGTCAACCTTAGATACCCAAGGCCTTGAAAACCACACTACCTGCCTACGGATCTCAACTGCCCTCTCAAATGGCAAAGTTATATTATGTGATTTCATTTAATTAAGTGAACAAAATTGAGAGAAAATATCATCCTTGAGTATGAATAATGAAATCAGAAGGTGGGAATAAATACCTGGAGCAGTTTTCACAGATGTCATACAAACCTCATCTGGTTGCTGACACTGAGTCATCCTTGTTAGCCAACTGCAGGAGAAAACCCCGGTACCTGACTTCATGCCTTTCGGCAAGGCATTCCACCACAGCCCTTCTCAAGGTCCCTCCCAGAACAAGCCTCAACATTTCAAGATTAGAAAACGATGAGCTTCTGGGGCCTCTCTGAATAATACCAACAATTAAAGGGAGATGAAAAGACTGGGCTCCTGTTTTTAATTCCTCTTAGGAGAGGTCCGGGGTCGGACTCTCAGAATCCAGTGCAGCTGTCTTAAACTCGTAGCTAAGAGCTGATGTCCCCTCAAGTCAATGTGTGTCCCTAGGACAGACCATTGTGAAGGAAGGGACACCAGGCAGCACCCTCACATCTAACAGTGCCCTGCATCTCCTAGAGTGCTGGGCTGGAGGTAAAGCTCTCTCTTCCCTCTGACACACAGGAAACTGCACAAGGCTAACCGGACCGGGTTCCTTATCTTAGAGAAAGATAGCCTCAGAGAGGCGCAGTTTAGAGAATGCTTTCCTTTGTAAAAATGATTGAAAACTAGTGTTAGCAGTTTAAAGTTCAGAGGCCATTGCTTCCTTCTCCCCCCAACTATCCTAAAAGCCTTTATTTTAGGCACATGCCCTGGTGTGGATAATGTGGAGAGAAAGTTCTCCGGAGTCTCCCAGCAGCCCTGCTGGCTTCCCCACCCTCCCCTTCCTCACTTAGGGTAAAGGAAGTCAGGCCATGCAGCTCAGCAGGCTCCGGTGTCCGCGAGTCCCTTTGCCGAGTCTAAGGTGATGAACGCAGACAGAAGGGGCCTCAGTTTTCTTTCTTTGAAGGACAGCAATAAGAGGAAGGCAGGAGGGAAGGAGGAAGAATCCCCCCTCCCCATCCCTCCCCGCCTAGTATTTAAGGTGTGTTTGGCTTTCCTGCCTCGGGTGAAAAGAGACATCCGTGCTTCTTTACGCAGTAAGAATAGGGGGCAGTGTGCGAGACCGTGGGGTGAAAACGCACATCAAGGTTTCCTGCAAAGCCACCCTTGACCCAGGGTCCCTGATTAGGGCTAGCTCAGCGCCTGCCTGCAGGGTCAACAGGAATCTGGGGGCCGCCAAACCTGAGAGCATGAGAACCTCTAAACCCAAAGCGCTTCCAAAGATGGCTTTGAAGGGGGCTGGACCGGGTGAAACGCGTCTTAATACAGGTGTGTGTGTGTGTGTGAGTGTGTGTGAATGTGTGTGAGTGTGTGTGAGTGTGTGTGTGTGTGAGTGTGTGTGAGTGTGTGTGAGTGTGTGTGAGTGTGTGTGTGTGTGTGTGTGTCCGTCCGTGTCCGTCCGTCCGTCGGTCCAGCGGCTCCAGGCAGCCCGGATCCCGAGTCCACCTGGATGCCCAGCAGGCTCTGCCTCTGTCTCTCCAGCTGCACTGGACCCCTCCCCGCTGTCCCAGGACCAGTGTGCCGCACTCCGGAGCTCAGACTTACCTTGAGCGAGCGCTAGCAGCCGCAGCAGAAGCGCGCCCCCTGCCTGTCCCGGCCCCATCTTGGGTTCAGCTCTGGGAAAGCTAAGGGGCTGTGTGGGTGCTCACAGTAGCCTTGGTGGAGGGCGTCCAGAAGTCAGAGGCTGTCCAGAAGCTGTCCCCAGGACTTCTCTCCCGGTCTGGATGAGAGCAAAGGAAAAGTTGCTGGCAGCTGCTGAGCTAGGACCCGCCCCTGCCCGCCCCTCCAGCTTGGGCAAACTCCGGATCTGCCCCGCCACGCCCCCACGGAGCCCAGCCCTGCAGCCGCACATCCTCCAGGGCTCCACGGCTAGCCACGACCCCGCGACGCCCACTCAGCCCCCGCATGGTTCAGGCAGTGTGTCCTTTCCTGCCCTGTATCAGACTGTCCTAGCACACCCGACCCGAGAGTGCAGGACCAGCCCCTCCCATTCGTCTTTGGTCCACAGGAAATCCCTAGCCAGACCCCCCACCCCCGGGTAGTTATATCAGGCCATAGACTTCTATAGCTCTCCCCAGGAGCCCTGAGCCCTGAACGCCGCTCCTGTGCTGCTACATTTGCGCCCTTTTCCTGAGTGGGTGGAGAAAGGGACAGAAATAAGCTTAGAATGACCAGGTTCGACACTACCTCATCAGAAAGAGCTGCTCGCAAGTTATGATTATCCCTGAGGTACTATTTTTGCACCACAGAGGGATGTGTCTCGGGGGAGGAGAGGGGATCGTTCATTTTGAGGTGATGAGGGTTGGAGCACCAAGTTCCCCTGATTCATTTCAGGACAGGTGAGGAGAGGGAGCAACCCCTACAGACTTTCAACTCTTCCTCTAGATTGAGCCATCGCCATTTCCCAGTCTTTCTGACCCCGGGCAGACTGCATTCTACGTGAGCCTTTCACGTCCAAATCCAAGAAATAGAACATCTACTTTTAATGGCCTCCACATCAGCGTTCCTCCAAAGGCTCAGCCACAGATTCCCGCCCAGTGCTGACACGAGAATTATCCCAGGGTCTGCTTTCTGTGAAGCTATCCAAAGGTCTCGTAAATTAAAGAACCCCTCGTCTGTCTAATTGCTATTGCTCGCATCATTCAAAACCTTCTGGAAGCGGGCCCCTAAGCTGGGTCCATGAGCAAGCAAGACACTTCCAGGCGGGGCCGATAAGCTAATGTTTATTAGATGGTGGGTAGAGCGGAAACCTTGAGTTCTTCTTTTGCGCGTATGTGCCTGTGTGTATAGGCTTGTGTGAGAGCGACATGTGTTTGTGAGGCTTTTTGTGTTGAGACCTTCTCTCACTGGCATGTATGCTGCCCAATAGGCCAGACTAGATGATCTGCTAGGCTCATAACAGTACCAAGCTGGCATGCTGGATCTAGAACTCAGGATTAGTACTATCAGTTAGTTCAGCACCTTTGACCCTCATAGCCCCAGGCTGCTTCCTGTTCTCTTACCTCTCAGCTTTACTCAATGATCACAGCACACTCTTCTCACCTTAGTGGTGTGCTGCGCTGAGCAAGCCCTGAGGTGGCTGCTCACTAACCCTGACACACAGCTGGGCAGCTCCCAGCGGCCTGGTGGGAAGCCTGCCAGGTTTCAGGGAGATGACTATCTGTCTGTTTCCTTCTGAGTCACTGAATGTGACTTCTGTTTGGAGCAGACTCTTGTTTGGGAAGTAGGACGGTTCTTCCACCGTGCTTTGTCTGAGTTGAGGAGAAGAAAACACATCTTTTGGGCAGGGGCAAACCAGCACCAGGCTGCTGTGAGGCAGGATCTACGAGGAGCTCTATCTATCTATCTATCTATCTATCTATCTATCTATCTATCTATCTATCTATCAGCACAGGCCAAAATGTTAGAAAACAAAGGACAAGTTTGTGGATTGCGGTATTTAACCAGCGTGAAGTAGCTGAGACAGAATCATTTCCGGAGTCTTACCTCACAGGGACCTACCTTGTCTGGGTTAGTTAGTCTGGAAGCCACACTCACTCCAGGAAATAAGGCAAGGGCTGAGCTTTGCCACTGCCATCTCAGGATCCTTGTATGCCATTCAAACTATTAAAGAACATTTACCATATAAAATATTAAAACAGAGCATCTTCAGATATTTGTATATTAATTTTTAATACCAGGAACCATCCATATTTACATAAATGTCACATATTTAAGTAAATACGCCTTTTCTGATACAAGTCAACCCCCATGAAAGGAGTAGCATTGCTTTACATTTTAGTTAATTGTTCTAATATCTGGCTTAAATACTTGCTCATATCTGGCTTGGCATGTGATCCTGCCACTGTATGTCCTTTGAGTTAAACCATAAGGATTAATGTGTTGTCACACAAATGGGTAGTTTCTAAACCTGTGATAGTTTCAGATAATCTTCTAACGTTGCATCAAAATTCAATAAACAGTAGTTTCTTTTTTTCCCCCTGGCTCTTGTCTTTTTATTAACTCATACACTATCACTTGTTTCCTGGTTTTTTTGGAGCAGTCATCCAGAGAACACTTGGAGTAATGTCTGGCAACACAGCGATGTTATAAAACTCACAGCCTCACATTCTTCAGAGGGTACTCTTGATTAAGGTGACAAAGTTGCCGTTGTCATCCACTCTACAGGATTTCGGGACAGCTAGTTTCCCCTTCTTTGTCTTCTGCTTATTCTTCTTGGGAGTGATGTAAAGACTCCGGAAATATCGCCATAACATGAAGGGTGGGTTCCTTTGTGAGTGTAGTCAGAGGAAATGCAGCCATCTTCCAGCTGCTTACCACCAAGCCCAGCCTTTGGTGACGGGGAACCCTTCCTCATCCTGAATCTTAGCCTTTTCATATTCTGTAGCGCCAAGGAGCTCAGCCTTGAGAGTGATGGCCTTCCCAGTAAAAGGTCTTTAAGAAAATCTTCATCATCATCCACTGCAGATGGATGATTACAAAAAAGAAAATCAGTTTTCTAAAAGCTAGTTAAGAAATCTGAACGTGAATTGAGGCATTTTTCTGCTCTACAGCATTAAAATTCGTTGGTCTCCGTGCTTTCCTCCACGCTGATCGCCATCACGCTACATTTGTCTTATGCAGTCAGAGAAAATAACATAGCGACAAGGCGACCGATGCCTCAGCGTTGCTGTGAAAATCATTGCGGCATGGCCAAGCACTTGGAAGACACTTTGGACACTCTGAGGCTGGTCATTGGTGGAAGAAGTTTCTTATTTTGTTTTCTTTTTTCAGAGCTAGCCCAGAATTTTGTTTTCAAAGATGGGTGGTGGGGGGTGGGCAAATGACGTTCCCCCGTGTTCCTTTCTGACCTCTTTCTGACCTCCATCTTGCCTATTTCGTTCCTTTACAATCAGCACTCTAGAAACCTCTGTTCTCCTTTTGCAGGGTTACCACCCAGACACCTTGCCGCCAAATGAACTCTGCGCCCTGCGCCATGGCCACCTGAGCCTCTGTCTCTTGTTGCTTGTAAGATTTCTCACCCGATGGCCGGGGGGCGTGGTTTGAATGAGCATGGCCCCACAGGCTCATGCATTTGAGTGCTTAGTCACCGGGGAGTAGAATGGTTTGAGATTAGAGGGACTGGGATTGGACTAGGATTAAGGGCACACAGTACGCCCACATTCTTACAGCCACCTATTTTTTGACAAAGTGGTCAAAACACACATTGAAGGAAAAGATGGCATTTTTTCTATTTCATTTTCGAGGTTATGATTTAATTATATCATTTCTTCCTTCCTTTTCCTCTTCCCAAACCGTTTTATATACCCTTCCACGTTCTCCTTTAAATCCATGCCCTCTTTCTTCACTGATTGTTATTGCATTCATACATGTCTGTACATATCTGTTTCTAAATGCAATCTGTAAGTGTGTAATGCCACCTTTATGTGTGTTTGCACGACTGACTATGGCACCAGACACGCAGCTGGGGGGTGGTCTTCCAGGAGGAGGACCAGCTTTCCTGTCCCCAGCTTTCCTTAGTTCTCACAGTTCTCTGTGTGGGGCGCATGCCTTGTGGGCTTTTACCATCCATTTTGGCGAGTTTAACAATGTCACCCTCATTTACCTCTTGTTTGGGAAATCATGTTGGTAAGATTTGATGGCTTTTGCTTCTGATATTACTAGGACACACAATCTCACCGAAAGCCTCCTGATGTGTCACTCTTACAATCTTTCCACCACTTCTTCTGTAATGTTCCCTGATCCTTAGGTTTAGGAGTATTTTGTAGAGGTATCCATTGGGACCTGGCTACACAACTGCATTTTAACTGGTTGTGGTTTTCTATAATAGCGGCAGAGGGAACTTTCCTTGCTTCAGATGAAGACTTATCATAGGTATGATGACAATTGTTTGTAGGTTGCTGTTAGGTGTTAGGCTGACTGGAACTGACTGGAACTCTCCCTCCCTAAGGACTAACTTTCATGGCACCAGGTAAGTTTCCAAAAGAAGGAGGCAACCAACAACCCTACCCAGCTATGACACCATTTCATCAATGGTCAGCATGGCATGATAACTCCAAAGGTGTGGCATACCTTAGTGGTAACTAGCAGGGAATCTGTTGGACTTAAGACCTACTCAACCAAAGAAATACCTTGCCTGTTACCGTAAACTTAGGTAATTAGTGCTATCGAGGTCATGGTATCAAAGGAGAGTCTTCAACCAGTAGTTTACAAAAAGATAACTGTAGAGGACACAAAACCTTGGTGCTCACAGGTAAGCACCAGGGAACCCAGAAATGTTAAACACACAGGCTGTCTCTTTAAAGAAAGGAATGCATAACCTGTTTTCTATCCAGAAATCTGGGAATGGATGTGATTGCTAACCTAGTGACTTGTGTTATCTGTAGGTCCAGGCCATGCCTCACTCTCCCAGAGTCTTAGGTTTATTTACTTCAGACTCTCTCCTGAAACCTTTATCTTAAACACTAGATCCAATCCTTATGGGAAATGTCACACATTTGATTGCCTTGTGACTTATGCTCCATCTGTATGGCCAGGCCACCCTGGGCTCCCGCAGACTTTATGATTATTCCTGACAGTCTCCCTAGACTCTGACTTTGAGCATTGTTTCATAGTCAGTGGGACCCATCTGTGTGAAAATGTCCATATTACTTTGAAGAGAGTTTGAATTTAATCATGTCTTAAGCTTTGTTTTACACACAGGACTGAGTTAATTCCAAAATTGTGCCGTGATGAAATAGACCTAACGTAAACTGTCCAGGGTCAGGCTCTACAAGTTTGACCCAACAGTGGACATTGAGTTGTTTTGAACTGTATTTCTTTCTTGATTTTTAGGGGCCAACATTCTGCTGGTCATAGTTTTGCAGAGACCCTCTACATATAACTATTTATTTTATTCCCCCACCACGATATAGTCTAATCATTTTCTTTCTCCTCCCCCATCTTCTCTTAGATCATCTCTACCTCAGTACCCACCCAACTTCACTCATTGTCTCTCCTTTCACCCCCCATATCTCTCAACAAGCAAACAAACAACAAACCCAAATTCAATAAGACAAAAAATCCCTAAACACACACACACACACACACACACACACACACACACACACACACTAATGGCAACAACAACAAAAACACGACATGGGGTTCATTTGTTCATTTCATGGCATGGAGCTTTCCCTAGAGTATGATTGCTAGAGACATTTAAGTTTGGAAAACATATTTTTCCCTTTCTGTGCAGGTATCAATTGCAAAGAACTTCTTGGTTAGGAGTGGGATTTTATGTTTGCTTCCACTTGTGTGTTATGGGATTTGTGAACTTGTGCAGTCACATTTTGCACGTTCTGTCACTATCTCTGTGAACTCTCGAGCATGAGCACGAGCACGTACACACATACACACATTGGCACTGTGTGTCTGGTAGATGCTCTTTCCTTAGACTCATCCCCATCTCAGGCTCTTACAATTATTCTGACCTCTTCAGCATAGACCCCAGATTCTTAAAGGAGCATATAGTAAAGACATAAGAGCTGAGTACTCCAAAGTCTTGCTCTCTCCTCTGCACCTTTTCCGGTTAGCAGTCCATGTGTTAATCACCATGTAGTTTAAAAAGAGTCTTCTCTGATAAGTGTTGTAAGATGCACTGATCTATTGGTAGAGTGATATGCCATTAGGAATTATTTTATTTCTATGCTCTTTAGCAGAATAATAGTGGTAGGCTTCCCCCAAGGGTCCATGACCTATCTCGTCTTGAGTTTTTGGCCACTTTAGAGTGTCAGGTATGTGCTACATCTCGAAGAGTGGGCCTTATATCCAATCAAAAAAGTGATTGGTTACTCTCATAATATTTGTGCTACTATTGAACCAGTTTGTCTTGCATGCAAGTCATTATTGTAGGTGGCAGGGTGTATAGATGGGTGATATTGATGCTTACTTTTCTCCTGTTGCACTGTGAAAAGTATCCCCAGCACCATGAATTCTAGTCAGTAGGAGTGAAGCTTCCACTTGAGCACCAACTCGATTTCTCCATGTTCAGTGATATAAGCAAGTGGCATCTTCTTCAAATCCAGCCTTGTCATCACATTGTAGAGGGTAACTATTAGTCTTGGCAGTAGCTTGTAATGTTTGGTAGGGTTTATGGCCCTCCGGCTAATGACTCAACAAGATGTAACCCAATCCTGGCACTGGAGATTTTATTTGGTGGCATAAAATGTCTAGTTGAGGCACTGTCTCACCCATTATATTGTGACTACATTTAGATTCCTTTCATTCATATGAAAATATATATATATATGTATGCACATATATATATATATGTGTATATATATTCTACAGTAGTAGGCTTAAAAAACATTAGTGTAAGTAAAATACAAAATTTTAAACTTTAAACAAACAGCACTGAATAGAGCAGCAATGAGCATGGTTGATCAAATATCTCTGTAGTAAGATATAGAGTCTTTGAGAATAGGCCTAGGAGTGGCCTTGGTAGACCAGATGGCAAATATAGTTCTAGTTTTTAAGTTGTTTCTACACTGGGTTTTCATCGTGGCTACACCAGTTTCCACTTCTGCTAGCAGTATAAGCAATGTTCCTCTTTCTATGACAACATTTCTTGTATTTATGGGTTTTATTCTTGTTGTTTTATCTTGGACATTTTGACTGAAGTAAAATGAAATCTTAAAGTAGTTTTAATTTGCATTTCCATGATGACTACAAATGTTGAACATTTAAAGAATGTATATTTCTCAGTCATTTGCATTTCTTCTGCAGATAATATTGTTTAGTTCCTGTTAGCAGTAAGGTTTTACCTGCTGGCTGGTCTGGTCCCACCACCACACCAGCTCCAAATAACACACAGAGACTCTGTATTTGATATAATGCTGTTGGCCAGTTACTAGTTTCTTATCAGCTAGCTCTGTTTTAATTATTAACCCATTTCTATTCATCTAAGTACTTCCATGTGGTCTTATCTTACCCGAGAGAGGAGTTGGCATTCTTTGGCATTCTTCTCTCTATCCTCCATCTTGGAACTCCTCCCTACTACTTCCTCTCTTCTCCTGGTCTATCTTGCTTTGCTATTGACCAACAGAATGCTATTCATTAACCCAACCAATAAGAGAAACATATTTACAGAATGACATCTCTCATCAAGTTTCTTTCTCCCCCCCCCCCCCCCACTTTTAATCTGGCTGTAAAAGAACAATAAGAGTTAGAGACAGCCCCTGTTGTCACTGTTAGGAGTCCCACAAGAGGACCAAGCTACACAACTGTAACATGTATGAAGAGTGCTTAGGTCAGCCCCAAAGACACTTGATCAACTATGCGTATAGCAGTTTTATTTGTAATAGCCAGTACCTGGAAACAGCCTAGATAGCTCTCAACCAAGGAATGATAAAGAAAATGTGGTACATTTACACAGTGGAGTATTACTTAGCTTTTAAAGTCAAGGACAACAGAAAATTTGAAGGCAAATGGATGGAACCAGAAAAAATCATCCTGAGTGAGGTAACCCAGACCCAGAAAGTCAAACATGGCATGTTCTTACTCCTAAGTGGGTATTAGGCGTAAAATAAAGCATAAATATGCTACAATCCACAGCCCCAAAGAGACTACATAAGAAGGAGAGTTCATGAAGGCCCACCCAGGTCTCCCTAGAAAGGAGAAATAGAAGAGATTTTGTGAGTGAACTTGCTGTGGGTATGGGAACATGAGTGATCAGGTTGTGGAGGCCAGAGGCAGACATACTGAAAGAGATTACTGGAAAATGAGGAGGGCATTTTAGGGTCAGGTAAAACCCTGGCACAAGAGAATCTCCCAGGAATCTACAATAAGACCGAAGTTTAGACTCTTAGTAATAGCAGATACACAACCTTAACTGGCCATCTCATGCAAACAGATTGGTGTCTGCTGCAACTGTCATTGGAAAGGTTTCATCCAGCAACTGGTGGCAACAAATGCAGACCCACAGGCAAACATTAGGCAGAGTTTCGGGAATCCTGCAGAAGAGGAGGGGAAAGGATCATAGCAGCCAGAGGAGTCAGGGACACAAGGAAACTCACAGAATCAACTCACCTGGGCTCCGAGGGGCTCACAGAGACTGGCCAACAATCAAACCTTCTTTCTTCACTCTTGGCTCTCCTGGGCTCTTTTGAGCAGAAGATGAGAGTCTGGATTCTATGTCCATTGCTTCAGTTTTCAGCTGTGTGTGAGATCTGATTGCCCTTCTTACCTTTCAGTCATGGAAATGTGCTTATGCCCTTTAATCTTTTTCATGAGCTGGTTTGAGCGGGGTTCTATTCATTACACTACATTAGCAGTAACACAAATCCCCCCTTCATGGGAAAGCACTAAAGATAGTGAGCACGTGTCATTAAATTCTTTCATTCATAGTTCTTAGGAGATTTCTGATCATAACTGTGCCTTTTATTTGTGACACAATTCTCTGAACTTTCAACACTTACTTCTCAGTGATATACATTAAATGTTGGTACATTAATATCTGCTATGTTCTCTCCCCATAGATGATTATGCTTTAGAAACTTAGATTTTAAAAGATAGGGCCTACCACATAACTGATGCACAGTAAAATACTTGTTTTATTAATGAATAAGTACATTTACTCAACTAATGACTAATTCATTTGCTTGATAAACAAAACAAAACCAAAACAGAGAAGAAGAAGCTAATGTCATAGGAATGATAAGGCCAGGGAAAAGGGAAGCATTGCTCAAACACACTTTAGATTGTTTGCTTTTGATCAGGACACCTGGCATATGATGAAGACAGCCTATGCCTATTTGCTATTCTTCTAAGTCTGGAAACCTTGATCTCAATAACACCTTGAGACCAGGTGTTATTCAAGAGGGTAAAAGTTCATTATTCTGAAAAATAGTGTCATCCAAAGTATAGCTAATTAATTGAAAAGATATAACAAAATCCCATACCTAAAGATGGCTATGGCAGCCTTCTTGAAATGGAACGTCATGAACACAACTTACTCTATCCAACTTCTAAGCATTGTGTGAATTCTCAGCTTTGTTTCTCTGAGTATCCATTTCCTTCCATGCAGAATAACTTCTTCCTTATTCAATCATTCTCACCATCTTCTAACTTTGACTTCTAAAAAGTCTTTGGTTTTTCATGGCCTTTTTCTGCTCTGGATTCAGTAGTATTCTAACCCGGTGAAGCGTCTTCTTTAGCTTAGCATCCTCCTGAAAACACACAAGCTCAAGATGATTTTTTATTTTTACTTTTGAGGGTTATGTGAGAATAAACAATTCTGTATGTACTAATGGTTTTAGTTCCTGCCCCCCGGAGGCCAAGAACTGTTTCTCAGTCATTTTACCCTCTAGCCTTAAGAAAGTTCCATGAATGACGTTGACTTCTATCCTGTTTGAGGCAACTGTGATTCTTCCTTTTAGTTTGGAGTCTGTCCTTTCTGATGGAAACACATTTCAAATGCTTAGAATTAAAAAAAAAAATAATCCAACAGAGCCAATAATTCCATTAGCATTTATTTGACTGACAAGCTAATGGGATTTGTTTATACATCAAAAGGACTCTGTGATGCTGGAGACCCTCCAATGTTTCTGAACTTCTGGGGAGTCAACATCAGACGTAATCACCTTCTAAATCCTCTTTGCTTCCAGGTTCCCACTGTGCTACAGGAGAGACAGCTGCTCCTCCTCTGACTTACACGATTCTCCAGGTTTCCTCTCCAATTTTCCTGTAGACTGTAATCGCTTCCACAGATTCTCGTTTCTACGACGACTCTTCACTCAGATTCAGGCAAGAAGTAGCGCTGCAAATATTTGTTCACGTATACGTTTTTATCACATCTACCATGTGAAAATCAACCGGTTAAGTACTGTGGTCAGAACCAGTGTTGGTTACCTTCAATAGCCATTGTTGGTGGTCTTTGAATCTCATTACCAAATCCTACCTCTGGGGAACTGTTGTAGCTGAAAGTATACTGCCTACAAGAACGAAAAAGGAAGCTCGGTGTCTGTGATATCCAGCACAATGAAAGAAGACCTAGAGCCAGTTTCTTTAGACTTGTTATGAGCATTTATAAAAATAACTGTAGGAGAGGTGGCTCTTACTATTTTGTGAGTGTGTGTGACATGTGACCATATGAAGAAGTAGCCATAAAGGTCCTTTAAGGACATCTCCTGGTCAAGAGAATAGAATCTCTGGCCTGAGTGGGTTGGCCTGGGTGGTCCCATCCCAGGTGAGCCATGTCAATCACCTGGCCAAGAGCAGGTCTCTTGTAAGGGAGATTTACCTTAAATATGCTAAAGACAGGCAGAAACATAACTCCTTTCATGAGATACTATGCTACTTCTTCCCAGAATTTCTGGCTACTCTAGTGAAGCACATACAAGTTGCCAGGAGGTCCATTGAGTCTGCCCATTTGTCACAAAAAAAAAGATGCAAATTTTCCCTTTGTGTTTTTCTATGTCTTTCTCAGAGCCTTGTGGTTCCCCCCACTAATATTTTGGGGTTCCTTATTCTTTGTCTAAGGCCCCCTTACCTGCCATTGGTGACTGGTTCACCCTGTGTTTGACATCCAGGACTACTTAACTCAAGTGGCATGGCTTTTCCTCTCTTCTTCATCCTCTGATCCAGGCAGCTAAGATTCCCAGTTTCCTGCCCTGGGAATTTTTCTTAAACTCCATTAAAGTTGTCCTTGAGCTTCATTTGAGCCCATTCCTAAATTATTTGAGACTAATAATTCTAAATGGGGAATCCAGTTTTCACCAGTATCACCTGAAAATCACAAAGGGACAGCCACAATTTCTGGTAGTGTGTGTGTGTGTGTGTGTGTGTGTGTGTGTGTGTGTGTGTGCAGGCATGCATGCGTGCACGTGTGTGTGGGTGTGCATGCATGCACGTGTGTGTGTATGCACATGTGCGTGTGTATTGTGGTGGCGTATGTAGGTCAGAAAAGCTTGAGGTGTATGTGGGGTCTTGGTTATTGGTCCTCTGCTTTATATACCGGGTTGGATGGCCATAAAATGTTCAGAGATTCTCTTCTTGCCTTAGAAGCACTGGAATAACAGATGCTCACTTCGGTGTCTGGCTTTAGGTGGGCTCTGGGGACTCAAATTCAGCTCCTCAGGCTTCTGTGGTGAGTGATTTACCCACTGAATCGATTCCTAAACCTGGCTTGCACTACTTTAAAGCTTTTGATGGTAGATAAAGAAGACAGATGCTCTAAGATAGCCATGAATGTGGCCCAACAAGTGTAAACTTGTTTTTATGAGACTCTGCCTCCCTCCTTTCTTTGTAACTTGATTGCATGGTTATCAAATGTGATTTTTTTTTGTAGGCAACTATATTAAATCACAAAGTTAAAAGTTTAAATAATTTTACTTAAAGTTTACATTGCTGAAAAACTGGCAGTTTTAAGGCTCTTAAAAGTGTAAGTCTTTGCATGGCACACTGCTACAATACTGTGCACTCTTCTTATGGCTTATAAAGTATACATGGGGCATAGTGACTTTCACAGTTGATAACTCTGCCTCTGAGTGCAAATGAGGCCTCATTCATAAAATGCCAGAAGTCTTCTTTTGAATGTTTCCACTTATGTGTGTAAGGCTCCCGTATTTTGAATTGTTTCTAATTTTTTGGTCTTCTTTTACCTTTACCTTTTTATGTGTATGTATGAGTAAATTTGTATGTGAGGGTGCATGTGTGTATGTGTTCTCTGTGTGTGGGGATGTCAGAGGATAATCTTGGGTGTAGTCCTTATGCACCTTCCAAATTTTATTTGAGACACAGTCTTTCATTGACTTGGACCTTTGCCATGTAGACCTGGATAGCTGCTCTATGCGTTCTCAGGATCTACCTCTCTCTGCCTCCCACCTCTCATCTCACCGTCCCTGGGATGACAAGCACATTCCATTCCACTTGGCTTTTTATGTGGGTTCTGGAAATCTGAACGCAGGTCCTCATGCTTCTGCTATGGGGCCTCTGACTGAGGAACGCGCAGGTGTCCATCACTGAAGTGTGGAACTCCTATCCATATTCCTGGTCTCTGATGGTACCCGTCTTCATAACGCTAGGTCTTCTTGCAAGTCTGCCTTACAATGAAGCTCCCTTTCAGACTGGTATCTTAAGGAGGTTCGCAGAAGGCTTGCTTATACATGGAGATGTGCACACTGCCCTCAGAGATTCACTTCCTGTTATTTCCTATCCCAGAATAATACACACGTAGGCATCCACTTATATCCATGATAAATTTCAAAATTATTAGAAAATTATGAATAGAGGCACAACTTTCTGTTGACCATGCCTCTTTTTTTTCTAGCTCAGAATTTCTCTGCCATATTTATTTGTAATTTGGCCTCTGTTCTTTTTTTTTTTTTTCATTCTTAATCTCCACTTTTCTAATTGCCTAATTCCATATGACATGTATGATTAAATGTCATCTCTGGTACTAACATAGACTCTTGTTTGAGTACACCATTTTAATAGAGATCATTTTTTGTTCAGTATGCATTTAGTGATAATAAATGCACAATAAATTATTCATGCTTAAGTCGCACATTCTGACTCATTTTGGTATTACATATTCTGGTATTATTTATTCAAATATTACATTATTTGAATAAATTGAATGATATTTTAAAAGACACACATGGCTGTGTGGAATTGAGGTAGGCATCATGTGTGTCTGTGTGTATTATCATATGTACTGGTGGAGGCATTCACAGGAAGAAAAATACCTCGAGGATCAGACCGTCTGCATGTCTATAGAGCAGGTATAGGAGGCCATGCCTGTATCTATGTGAGCTGTAAATCACCCTGGGAAGGTTTAAGGTATGAAATAATGATTCAAAGGGCAAGGCATTTCCAAAGAGCAGGACTCATTTGAGTAGACAATATATCAGCTCCAACTGACAAGGGGGACAAAGAAGTCACAGCAAAGGGATTACAGAGTAAATATTGAAAAAAGGGGAAATTGTTAACCATGGTAGAATCGTCCCGTGACAGTAACAACAGAGAGTTACATTTTGACCAGGATGTGACATATGTGAGGTGGTGGGTGTTTTCCTTACTTAATCACGTATGTTGCTGAATCATTGCTCAGAGGAGGGACTGACTTCAGGTTAGAAAGCACAAGCACGTTCAAGTGATCTAGAGCAGCAGAAGGAAATGGTAACATGAGCACAATGCCGCACCACCCGCCTTGATGAACTGGACCATCATGGCAGGAAGAAACACAAATAAGGACATCATTGCATGAGACAACATCTGTAACAGGCAGCATAGGCTCGGAAGGAAGGATTTGTCCAGCTCTTAGGTGGTAGCTGAGCCACAGAAGTCTTGCTCTAATACTACCCTGCGTCTACAGCATGCCTCCAACTGAGACTTTAAGGCTTACACAGTTTTGCTGGCTCTGTTATATATGGTTTGTTATTGGTTACTGTTTACCTTTGCTTAGAGTCTACTTTTCATAACCATTTCCCAAAGGAGGCTCTCCTGCTATGCAACTCATCATTCCAGCAAAAGATAAGGAAAATAGAACTTCTGAAATATGGCATATCTGGGTTGTGGGTGTAGACACAAACATTATAATGGAGGTAGAGGATGGCGATCGGATAACTCAGGTCGACTAATTCCATTTACGTGCTAACGTAAAGTTTAGTTTGGACTTGAAGAATAACTTGTTTCTCTTGGTTATAGTATAGATGTATTTGCTGTAAGTTATGAATAAAATGTGCCTATTTTGAGTAAAATAATAATACTTATAAATTTTAATACAGTGATAGCTATAGCAAGCTGGTTAAATTTTGTTTCTATGATGTAAGTTACCAGAACCCAAAGGAAAAATAAGTTTTGGCTTGCCTGAAATTATTGTAGAATTAGAAGAAAATATACACACTGGGCTAGTAAGACGGCTCAATGGATAACGATTGTGTTGACAATACTGATAATCTGAGTGTTGTCCCTGGGACCCACATAAAGGAGGAGAGAATCAATTCCAGCTAGTTGTCCTGAGATGTGATTTATATTGACTATACATACTGCCATATAAAAAGTAAATAAAACCTCCTGGGATCCAGTTATAGAGAGGGAGGAGTGATGAGCAAAGGCATCAAGAGCATGCTGGGGAAACCCACAGAAACAGCCGACCTGAGCAAGTGGGAACACATAGACCCCAGAATGACAGCTGGGGACCAACATGAGAACGAACCAGGCCCCCTGAACGTGGGTGTCAGTTAGGGGGACTGGGCAGTCTATGGGGCCTCTGGCAGTGGAACCAGTATTTATCCTTAGTGCATGAATAAGCTTGTGGAGCCCATTCCCTATGGAAGGATACTCTCTCAGCCTAGATACATGGGGTGGGGCCTAGGTCTTGCCCCAAATGATGTCCAGTGACATGATAGACTTTAATGATCCCCCATAGGAGGCCTCATCCTCCCTGAGGAGTGGATGGGGGACCTGTGGGGGGAATGGGAGGATGAGAGGGAGAGGGAACTGGGATTGATATGTAAAATAAGATTTTTAAAATTTAAATAAGAAATAATTTAAAAAGAATCAAACAAACAAACAAAAAAACCTACACACCGAAGAATCTAATCTGTAGGACATTGAAGATGGGAACAGTGAGAAACCTACCTGACTTGGAGAGTGACATATCCGTCTGTTACTATTTTAAACTCAATTTATTGTAGCTTCTCACAGTGACTTTATGAGCCAAGTATTACAATTTGCATTGTATGACTGAGGAAGCTCAGTTTAGGAGAGATGGATTCCAGCAACATGTCCAAGCATGAGCCACCGATAAATGGCAGAGCTAGAACTCAGTGCTACATCTACAAATACATTCACTTTCCATCACATTGCCAAGCCAAATTATGCTTTATGACACAAAATCCCAGGTTATGCTTTCTGAAACCATTTTATATGGAAAAGAACAATGTAAATGCAGTAATCCTTTATGTAGCATATGAGGGCATTTCTGTCAGGACAACTAAAGGCATGTACATACATATACATATACAATACATATACAATACATACACAATACATATACATATACATATACATATACATACACACACACAATACATATACATATACATATACATGTACAATACATATACATACACATACACATACACATATACATATACATACACATATACATATACATATAATACATTTACATATACAATACATATACATATATATACATATACTTATATATACAATACATATACATATACATACACATACACATACACACACACATACAATACATATACATATACATATACATATACATATACATATACATATACATATACATATACAATATACAATACACATACAATACACATACATATACATATACAATACACACACATACACATACACATACACACACACATACACATACATATACATATACATATACATATACATATACATATACATATACATATACATATACAATACACATACTCATACATATACATATACATATACATATACATATACATATACATATACATATACATACACATACACATATACATACAGATACACATACACATACACATATACACATACACATATACATATACAATACATACACATACACATACATACATACATACATACATACATACATACATATATATATTCAGTCCTAGGTCCAACTCTCTAGGATCACATTGTTTCACAGAAAATACAAGATGAACAAGTCCATAATTTTTAAAATTCATAACAAGTCTCATGTCATCCATTAAACACACAAATATCAAATATAAGAAAATAAAATGCATCTATACAGTGAAATACTACCTAACAACAAAAATGAATGAGCAATGGATAAGTATAGGCACAGTTTGAGTTGCAAATACATGATGCTAACTGAAAATGGCAGACAGTAAAAGCTTCAGACTTGGTGAATTCATCGGCATGGTGCATTTTAAGGGGCAAAGCTGAAGACACAGAATTCATATCAGCTGAGCGGCTGGAGACCAGAGCAGGAACGGAAAACCCTTAAGGGTGATAGAGAGAACATTTTCCTAATCCCTAGAACTTTGGAACTGAAAAGAGTAAACTTTGGTGTGCACAGCTTCCAAATTTGAAAAATTCAATTGAAAGGGAAAGTGTAAGTCTATAGAAAGGAGATAAGTGGAGTCTGGGCTGAAGCAAAGACGTCTGGGTAGGGAGCTGTGGTGGCCCTTAGGAGGCAATTTAGGGAAACAGAACGCCAATATTTTAATGCCACAGCGTCCAGGAAGGGAAAGAAGAGAGACTCATTCTTCATATTTAATCACTTACTTAAAAGGCATTTTCAATCTCTCTAAGTGTATTTTCCTGTCTTGAGTAGAAAATGGCAAAAGAGAATGAATGTTCCTTTTCATAATCAGTAAAAATAAGAGTGAAACAAAAAACAAATGCCTGACTGGAGAGCTAAGTAACTGCTAGAAGCCGAAGCCATCCCCATCAAGTAACTGCTAGAAGTCTCATTCTGTTCAAGGACGCCTGCCTGACAGCACCATCAAAAGCAAGTCATCCAGTGTCTGCTGGGAAGGCCAGGCATTCACTCGCCTTGTTAACACTGTCTCTCTCAGGGAAGAGAACACTCGAGAGACAAGCATTACAGAGGCAGGAGGATTCTGCAGTGAAGGAGACATAGCCCTCCCTTCACTTCCCGCGGCGTCTACCTACAGCCCATCTATGGACTCTCCCTTCACTTCCCGCGGTGTCTACCCACAGCCCATCTATGGACTCTCCCTTCACTTCATGCTGGGCACATCTATGGACTCTCCCTTCACTTCCCGCAGTGTCTACCCACAGCCCATCTATGGACTCTCCCTTCACTTCCCACAGTGTCTACCCACAGCCCATCTATGGACTCTCCCTTCACTTCCCATGTGTCTACCTACAGCACATCTATGGACTCTCCCTTCACTTCATGCTGCCTCTACCTACAGCACATCTATGGACTTTTGCTGTTACCACTTCACAAAGGGTAGAGTGAGGATGGGTCCGCGTTGCAGTGCATCCTGCCATCAGCTTCAAGGCCAGCCACACTTCCATGGCAAGAGAGACTCAGCAACAAACTGAAAAGCCCTGGGATTTCTTTATTATTAATTAACTAATTAATTAATCCATTTGCCAAGGACAGCTGAAGTCCCTGGCAGGGCGACTTTGGCTCTGCCTTTATCAGTGAATGGCAAATTCAGATGCTGTTCTTTGTCTGTGAGGTTGAAGCATTTCTGCTCTTCAGAGTGTGATTCTGGTCTACGACATATAAACAAATTTATTTCATGCATATTCAGTTGACAGGTACCACCGAGGAGGAAAGAAGCAGATAAACATGCAAACGTCAGAGCTAACCTTTAGCTGCATTGACACTGTCTTATTAGTTGAAGCCAGTGCTTTCCAGTCCAGCACTAGTCCTGTTTTTCAGTAATTAGGGAAAGAATCCGGCCATTCTAACTGGAACCTGTGAACGTTCCAAGTCCCTCTACATACACATTAGTGTATTATTCATGGTTCAGAATTGTTCAGTCCCATAGATTCTGCCCTAATCCAAGTTTCATTCTGAAGTATTGATGGGGCCGGTAAGAAATCAGTGTCATAACAAGTAAGTATCTAAGATTTTTATAAGATTGGGATTTATCCAGCAGTCTCTGTGACATTGACGTCATTTTAAAGTTTTCCTTAGCCAGGCAGTCATGACACACCTTAATTCCAGTACCTTGGGAGGCAGAGAAAGGAGGATCTCTGAGGTTGAGCCTGATCTACAGAGTGAATTCCAGGACAGTCAAGGCTACACAGGGAAACCCTGTCTCGCAAAACAGAGAACAAAACAAGACCAAAAATAGTTTCTTTTGTTTGACATAAATGGATCTACTCCCGTTCTCTCAGAGTTTGCACACCATGCTTTGTCCGTCATCTCCATTCAAACTACCTGTGCCTTTCCATCTGAAGCCCAGCTCCTTCAAAGTGGATCGCTGAAATCTACCTTTTATAAGAAAACAAAATTCGTCTGAAAATGTCTGTCGTTCTGGATTGGGTGTTTAGACTGCTCATCATTTTACGGTTATTAATATAGTCAAAGGCACATTTCCACGTTACTGGTTGTGCTGTGTGTATCTCCTGTCTCATTTCTTCCTTGTTTCTGTCATTGTCTTCTTGTTGTTGCTTGCAGTACAATCATTCCAAGCCCTTTTATGGCAAAAATTCTTTCATTATGATTGCCAATAAAACAACAGTTGATGTTACATAAGTGAGACTGTGTTTGCTAGACTCTGAGATCTTTTGTCTTCCGCTATTTGTTATTTTTATGGTGATGTCTAGAATAGCATGCATATATGTGTAGTTATTGACACACAGAGAAAATGAAGGTAATGAGGTAATCACATTTTTGCCATCTCTATATGCAGGAAAGATATCTGATTATCATATATTTATGCTCAAGACAATTTAAATGTAATAGACTTTTAAACAAACACATGAAGCATAAAACCCTGATGCCCCCATTTTCTACCCTAAATGATTCTTCCATATTGCTGGGGAAGGTGCCTTGTCAGTAACTTGCCCATGAGAAGCTGAGTTTGATGCCCAGTGTGCACATATAGAGCTGGTAATAGTGGCCTTGGGCTCCTTAACTAGAGCTGTGAGAGCTGAGACAAGAAGATTCTTGGCTCTCCCTGGTCAGTCTTGACTAATTGGTGAGCTCTCGGCTCATGAAGAGACTCGGTCTCAAAAATAGAGTAGAGACTGATAGAAGAAGACACATGCTGTTGACTCCTGGACTCTCAAAAATGTGTGTGTGTGCATGTACATACCTAAACCCACACACACAGACATACAGGAATACACTTATACCACACTACACAATACAACACAGACACACACACACACACACACACACACACACACACACACACACACAAATGTATGTGTGTGCATGTACATACCTAAACCCATACACACAGACATACAGGAATACACTTATACCTACACTACACAATACAACACAGACACACACACACACACACACACACACACACACACACACACACGCACACGGGAGAGAGAACAAAAATTAAAAGTTAAACATGTATGCTTATTCTTAGACAATTCAAATATATCTATAAAAATCATTTCCATGCATCCTCTCTCCGGGGACTTCACGCTCCTAATGAAGAGGAAGGGCTGCTAAAATCTCGTGAGAGGCCATGTAAGTTTCCCAGTCTATCCTATTAGTAATTATGCCACTCTGATGCTGTGACTACTATCTAATGCAGGAACAGTCTTGGGGAATTGACCTGACATTCCCTCTAGGTAGATGGTGGAGGTTCTGGATTGAATTGGAAGATGTCCAGCTGGTTGATGCCCACCCCAGAACTGCTCGCTTGCTGATGAAAACAAATCCTTACTTTTCAAGGTCACAGAAATGATCTGTCTTGACTGTGTGGGGAAAGTTGAGATTCATTTTACTTCCTCGGTGGTCTAATCTATTACACAGCAAAAGCTTTATTATTAAGTCGCCTCATGAGAAGGTAGGCAGTCGTATAGATTCTGTGGCTTTTGTGTCGAGTTTGCAAGACAATCGCATTGCCTCTTCTACAGGAAACACCACAGACATGCTTAATTTGCTTTTTGTTTCTTCCCTATAGAGTATAAAAGTAAAGGCTGAAGTGGAGCTTAAGAAGAAAGAAGCTGGTATTTTTGGAAGAAGTCCCTTTCATTTTGGAGAAACTGTGTATTTAAAAATCACAGTAATCACATTCTTCTTTGAGTCATTTTTTATTTAAGACATAAAACAGGATGCTCATTTACCTTGACGTAAATTACACAGCTGATGCACAAGATAAGATAGAATTATACAAAAATATCAAACCTTTGACCTCAGAACGTTGTACAGGATATGCCATACACAGAGCATTCAAAACACTCTTTCACACACTCAGCTAATTCTAATTATACCTCTTAATTGACTGTCACTTTGCAGAAAATTCCATGAATTTCTACGCAAAAGGTTCTTTATTCTTGAATGTCAACAAAGCGGTTTCCAGCTGATCGTTTTCTAATAAGTCTATGCACATACCCCTAAGTTGTCCCTTTGATGAGTTCAGTTTGAGGTAAGGTAGAAAAATGAGCAATTTAATGCTCAAAGTAGGCAATGCAGACATGTGTGTGGGGATAGATGCTCCAGGGCAATAGTAATTCCTAAATGCAATATTCTTTGTTTGAATAAGATGGATACATAGTGCACATGTATTAGCAATCTAACAGCTTCACAGTAGTAACACACAGCACGGCATAGCTACAGGCCAGTGTCTCCTAATTGATCCAGCCAGGACCTCCTGTTTCCCAGGTGAGGGCAGCCGGTGACTCAGAACAAACACCAGAAACCTCCAGAAGGAAGCATCTACAAGCTGTCATTTTGGACAACAGTCTTCACAGGACTCTGAGATGTCAACCCCAGAAAGCTAGCCCAGGGTTAATCTGTAAGTAAGAGTCTACATCTGCTCTTACAGTGACAAGTACATTTGTGAGTGCTGTGGGGTGAGGCACGCACATGCAGTCTCAGGAAACTTCGGCCATTCCCATAGATTAGCTGGTAGAAATCAAACACAGGTAGTTCAATGTTCTGCTCTGCCCCCATTTCTTTTGTCTTTATCGAAGTGTAAATTGCCATGTGACATTGGATCTGCATGTGGTGGCTTCCTTCACTATGGCTACTCTGTGCAGTAAAAAAAAAAATCGACATTCAGTCTCCCCTTCTCCCTCCACCTCCCTCCTGCTCTTAGGATGAAGCTGTGGGGACAAACAACGCTAACAGGGAGTAATCACAGTATGCCTCACCCATGTCATTTGGAAGATTTCTTTTAAGACTTTCGTCCCCAGTTTATATGCATAAATCGAAGGAATGAGAGGTCAGGTATTCAGCTTCAAACTCCGTGATCCTTTCTCTAAGTATGTACCTTGAAACACACTAATGCCAAACGTAGGCAGAGCACTGAGTGTCATGATGCCTGTAGGTTCCTATTTCCATGGGTTGGGAACCGTATATTTCCCTGGACCAGGCGCTTTAGGGACCATAGGGCTGGGAATTGCCTGCCACCCTGTTTTCTCCTCATGGACAGATGGCTAAATCTCTTACTTTGAATTTCTAAATTTGAGGTAAAAGTTTAACATGAGGATGGAAGACACTAATTAGTTCACACAAGATGACAATGACACAGTTTAACACTGCTGCAATTTTTAGTTCTTTCAAAAATTTTATGGTTTTTTTTTGTTTTGTTTTTTTGTTTTTTTGTTTTTTTTTTTTTTTTTGTAGCGGACAACAGTACTTCCATTTGAAGAATGGTGGCATGATCACACCTGTTCCTTGCATGTGGTACTAGAGTTCAAACTCAGGGTCTTGCATAGCTGTCTGTGCACTCAACCACTGGGCTATACCCAGCCCTGCATGTGGCCGTTTGCAATCAATCTGCTTTGACTTTCCATTTAGTACAGACTCAGTGTGCAGTGAGGGTTTCTGGATCATGGGTGGCTAGAGCTTGGTTGCCACTGTCCAGCTGGGAGCAAGAGAGCAGGCTACTCATTTTTGAAGTTGTACCTGCATTTAAAGTCCTTCACATGTAATTAATTTGCATATTGCAATCTCGAAACAGCACCCGCTTGGGGACAAAGTCCTTCTGTCAGCCTTTAGAAGTGTCCCTTGGCTGAGGACAGGGTTTATAAACCACGTAAGGACAACTGCTGAAGGCTTAAGTCCCTCCGATTTCTCCCATAGAGCTATGGAGAACAGTGACCCATAGGGTTGTAAGCCTCTCAGGGAAGGATGCCGTGCCTGTGAAGTAGATGATACGGTGTGACGCCATGGCAACCCTTTGGAGTGTCATTAAGGAATCTGGCTGGCAAGCATGAATGACGGGTCTGTTCACTGAAGCTGGCGGAAGAAGCACATGTCTCATTAACAGGCTACCAAGGCAGTCTTCCTGGAAAGCGTGTGAGGAGACAGCGGTGGGGTGGAGAGAAGGGTGTTTGAGAACCAATGCAGAGTGCGTACAATGCTGTTTTGAACAGCCTATTTGCCAGAAGCCACTTTATTTGGATGGTAAAGTACACCTGGCACCCGAGGCAGATTCTGGGCCTGGTCCATGAGACAGACTGGGTCTGGGTCCTCTCTAGTTTGCTCAGCATGGTGCAGAAGAGGAGAGGAGTCCGTATGGAATTCATGGTGTGTTCAGTAAGGAAGTTGCTATGGATAGCACATTCCATGGCAGCCAGTGGCTGTCTGCGGCCCTACTAAGAGGGAAACCAGGGCTTTCCTAGCCTCAGCTGTAATATACTGCTTCTCTATCACATATTTTTTTATACAAATACTTCTGCTTTCCAATTGATCTTAAACCTCTGTTTATAAAAGGTAAAGTAGATAACGTTCTCTGAAAAATATATGCACATTTCTATATATATGTATATATTTATATTTATAGATAAAAATTATTCTGGCTGCCTAAGTATCATTTTTTAAAAACTCTCTTCCCATAAGCTTTTTTCAAGTATACATATGACACAGAAAATATCCGGGGTCTAAGTTGCCAGTGATCCCATTGCTCAGAGAAGGGCAGTTTAGCAAACTGCGTCATGGATGCTTACATTGATCACAAAAGCCAGACATGTTTCCCAAAGAAGTCCTTTCCACCTTTCCTCAGCTCCCATTCAGGCTTGGGGCTTTCTTAAGAACGTGGAACCAACTGGTGTGTGTGTGTGTGTGTGTGTGTGTGGTGTGTGTGTATCTGTATGAGTGTGTGTGTGTGTGTGTGTGTGTGTGTGTGTGTGTATGTGTGTGTGTGTGTGAGTGTGTGTGTATGTGTGTGTGTATCTGTATGAGTGTGTGTGTGTGTGTGTGTGTGTGTGTGTTGTGTGTGTGTATGTGTGTGTGTATCTGTATGAGTGTGTGCGCCTGTGTGACTCCTAAGTGGCTGGTTCTTAGTGGAGTGCAGGATGTCCTCTATATTTTCTTGCTTTCAACTGCTTCCTCTTGCATGCTCATATTGCTTTACTCATATTAAAGGATGGTTAGCCTTGGAAATTTAAAGCTAAAGGATGAGTCATCGGTAGCGTTCTCAATTCTGGGATTTGATGGAACCGGTATTTTCAGTATGGCTTGCAGTCTGATTGGGTGGGTTCTTGTGTGTGTGTGTGTGTGTGTGTGTGTGTGTGTGTGTGTGTGTGTGTGTACTGTGAACGCGGGGCTGCATCTCTATACACCAGTTTTTCTACTGTGTGGAATGCAGTTTATTTCAGTGGTATATGCTGCAGTGTCTCATACTAGTTGGTAAGCTCTGACGCACATTTCTAGTAATTCTGCGAGCCAAACAGGGTTACATCAGGTACCTGGAAGTGGCTATGGCGAGAACAATGAGGCCAAAGAGAGTCAGATATTGGGGTAATTTTCCCTCTTGAAGAGCAATTTGTTGAGAGATTTATTCGTGTTCCATTGTGTGTGTACTCAGGAAAGAGAATGCAAGCATAGCTCAGTTCACAGTGGAAGGAACAGTGCTAAAACAAATCAGAGCTGCAAGGTGTTTGGTGACTTATTTTAGTCCATTAGTTCATAAATAGTCTTAACTATCCCGCAATTTTTCTTATTGCCTTGAAATAATGTTTTAGGATTTAGCATATTTCTTAACTATTTATGTTTAGAATATTCCTATGAAGCTTATTTTAGACACCTGTTACCATTTTTTTTAAAGCAAAGCCTCTGTGCATATTTCAGCTCACAAAATGAGGAAGAAAGTTAAACACTAAGAATGTGAATACTATGTGAGAAGCAACTTTTATCTCTGGCGCTGCCTTTGTGTGCTGGTTATTTTTCTGTTGTTGTAAGCTCTGTCATTTGCTGTCTTCATTTCTTCTGTGTTTAAATGTTGTATGTGTGTGTGTGTGTGTGTGTGTCAAACAGTTACATACACACACACACACACACCTATGATAGTACAGAAGTCAGATGTCTGGTTCCTTTAAATACTTCAACGTACATTAGAGACCGGTAGGCTAGTGACCCTGACATCTTTTTATCTGACCAACTGCTCTTCCTCTCCTAAAGCTGAAAATGTTCTCATTTCTGCTTGCTTCATCCTTTTGGCTTGACAACATCTTTAGTTTAAATGCACACACTTAGAGCTCAGTGAACACAGTTCAGTGCCTGGCGGTCCCTGACGTCAAGGATGAATCTAAATGTGCCGGTTCAACCTCATCCCCAAAGGCACGGAGTTAGTGAGGAACAGGGCTGCTGAGCAGCGTGTGCTGGGTGCCACGTGACAGAGCAAGAAACACCTGATCCCTGATGGGCAAAGAAAGCTGGAGGAAGGGCCTGACTTCTGAGGCCAGAGAGAGGCAGTGAGAATACAGAACACACCTCCCTTCTCCTTTCCTGTCCGCCTTTCTCCCAGCCAGGGATGACTGTGGCACCTTCATGTCCGTCTTACACCTAAGGCTGGAAAGCCCAGGTAGGCTGGATCTGAGCCTGAAGGTAATTCCTCAGAAATACATGTCAATAATCAAACCCATAGCACTTCATAACTCTGTTGGTTTGCTGTGTTTCCAGGAGAGCAGAGTCCAGCTCTTTTGGGACTCTGACAGGTTCAGGTCTTACAGTGGTCAACCAAGTTGGGAAGCGGCTTTGAGCAGGGGGGGTCAGCAAACGTTACAGCAGTAGGTTCACACATGAAGGTTCTGTACATTCATTGTTGTTAGTTTTCTCGGAAATGGAGCAATCTGGGAGCTCAGTTACAGCAGAGTCCAGGGTCCTCAGGAACTCCGGGAACGCAGGCGTGTATACAATTGAGTTCCATCTTTCTGTCGCTTTAAGTTGTCAAAGTACAAATTCTTTAAACTACATTTCTTGGTTTCTATTTAAATTCTGATATGCCATGATCAAAAGCAGTGTGCCTTTGGTAAAATACAAAACTAACTTGGGAGACTGTTTTTTCAATAGTAACATTTGAAACATTTGTAACAATAGTAACAATAGTAACATTTGGAAAATTAAAAATCTCAAAAATAAACACCCATATCTTGGAGTGTTAAATGAACCCTATAGGATAGAGTTGAGAAGTCTCCCATTTTAATGTAGCATCTGGAAGCCTTAGCATTAAACAACTACTCAGCAGTGGTGACTTTAGTCTTTTTGGGTTATTTATCTATGCTGTCATGTTTCATTAAATCATCTGGGCATCACACACACTGGCTTTCCAAGACTAATCACTGTTATGTTACATAAACTGCTTTAAGTGCTTTCTATCTATCTATCTATCTATCTATCTATCTATCTATCTATCTATCTATCTTTTATAAAAGAGTTTTGCGTTTTAGAGCTCAATATAAATTAAGCACTTTTACTTTTCATAAAAGTTTAAATGAAAAGATTCAGTGCATTTGTTTTTAAATGTCACTCTCTTGACTGTCTATTCTACACAGAATTTAAGTTCAATTGCATTATTCTCCAATCACATTGGAAAACACTGTTTCCAACTACAGAACCCAAGAAGTCACCGAGTGTGGCCGCCGGGATTTAATGCAGTTTTCAGTCCGTATTGTATATGGGCTCTGCTGGCAAGGTTTTCCTCCTTAGACCTGAGAGATCGTTCCCATTTCATTCCTGTGCTCTGAAAGTGTAACCAAGGGGAAAGCTTCATTTACGTTGTGCTGAGAGTAACTGTGTCAGTGAACAAAGCTCGTCTGTGCATCCCTTAAACACTCCACATGGCTTTTAGACACACACACACATGAACATAAGCACACTGGGGATTCTTCCTTGAAATGTTTTGTCACTTCACTTACTCAACAAAAATGAGCAATTATTAAAATATTTCTCATCACTTTCTAAACCATATCTTTGGGTACCCTGTTTGGATCATACTTGACCTGTCACTTTCCAAGTGAGTAATCCTGGCCACATGATGGAGTACAGTATAGTTACTTGACCATGTCTTTGGTTATATTTCTCAATTTCTTCTCACATGACTGAGGCAAACCTGAGGATAGATCATTGGATAATTGTCACTGCTCTCTTTTCTCCTGTAGAACATTTCATTTCTCCATTTTCTTCTTTAGTGGCCTTTTGAAGAATCCAATCTGGTGAGAAAGTACAAGTTAAAACATAATTAATTATTCTAATTTAGGCAACAGGTAGATGACCATCTATTTAGATGTAATCTAATGTAGTCATGTGTTAGAAAATCAGGGCATACAACTAATTCTGATAACTGATGTATGCTTTAGCTGACCAGTTAGTATTGAGTGTAAGTCGGATAACAACCGCCAAACTGCCACCGTATCTTCGGCTATTTCACTACACTAGGGAGGCATACATCCCGGTAAATATCGGGCATGTGTGGGACGAGCAGAGTCCTGGGAAATGTGAGGGAAGCGAACCTCAGTCAACCAGCACTGCTTCTACTTCGCCATCGTCACTTTTTAAAGTGGCAGAAACTTTTCCATCCAGTAACCAGTGGTCACAGATCGCAACCCTTAGAGTCTGTGGTGAGCGAGGTAGATGGCCGTGGGTGAGGGGCCAGAGAAAGTCCGAATTATCTAGAGGATTCTAAGTGGGTCAGAATGTTGCACATAAGCTTTCCAGGAGAAGTTTCTTGAAAGACCCCCTATGTCATTTACCTAAAAAAAAAAAAAAAATAGAGCCACCGATGGCAAGAAAAATAAATCACTCAGTGGTTAATGTATAAGTCACACTTCAATATTCTTCGTCATGGAACCATTAGCACAAGTTATCAGCCTTTTATTTTTACTTCAAATAATACAGGCGACAAAAACAATCGACACTCGATAAGGAAGTGACCTAACCTCATTTTAAAGTTTATTGAATACATTAAATCTCATTTAAATAATCTAATCTTCTTTAAACCTAACTCTTAGCTTTTTTAAAAACACAGCTGAAGGCACTAGGGGCATAGTTATTAAAATTTGTATGCTCTGTTTTTTAAAATTTGAGTGAGTTAATTATTTGCAAATATAGCATATCTATATCACAAGGATCTATGGCTAGCTATGGCTATTCAGGGGCATGCTACCGTGGTGTGTGTGTGTGTGTGTGTGTGTGTGTGTGTGTGTGGTGCAATGTACATGCAGAACCAGAAGCCAAACTTGGACCCAGTTCCTTAGGAACTGTTGCTTTGCTTTTGGAGACAGCATCTTTCTTTGGCCCTATTAGAGTATTAGAGTAGCCTGAATAGCCAGAGAGCGGGCTGGGGATGTTGTCTTGACTGCCAGTGCTGGGATTAGAATCTCATTATAGATATTTGCCAATATGCACAACTTTTTTTTTTAAAAAAATGTATTTATTATTAACTGAGCTATCTCTGCATTCTGGGCCTACACACTTAGTACTGTAGTGCTGGAGGGCTCTAGAGGGACAGATGATCAGAAATTAGTACTCCTAAGTTAGGAAGATTTAGTCAGGGCTGCTTTCTGTCAGAATCTGGTTGCTAGAAGACGAGGAAAAGATGGTAACAGAACACATGGACTTGGAAACTGCCATGAGGTTATGCTTTCCCAAACGCCAGTCATTTCCTCTCCGGAAGCTTTGTCTTGGATACCAGTCAACCTTTCCCCTGTGCCCACGTGCCCTGAGGACGGCAGCGCAGGAGACGTGAGCATTTAAGAGGGCGCCACACTACAGCTCCCAGAGCTACCAGCGTGAAGAAGAGGTGTTGAGGAGGCGAAAAAGATGGAGAGGGAAGAGGTTTTTTTTTGTTGTTGTTGTTGTTTCTCTTTTTTGTTTTTTTTATTTTGTTTCTGTTCTTTTGGTTTTTTTCTTTTTGTTTGCTTGTTTTGTTTTTATTTATTTTTTTAAATTTCATCGGGAGGGGCGTTGCAGAGGGGAGGAAGGATGGGTATGCAGGGAATAGGAGGTGCAGGGAATTGGGGTGCATTATGTGAAATTTGAAAAAAGTCGATAAAGAAATTATGTTTAAAAAGAAATCTGGCTCTTCCTGGCTTTCCAACAAGCTTCTTTTCCTCTAAAGACCGGCCCCTTTCTCACCCTCCTTTGTTGTAAAATGTTTCTAAATGCCCACCTTAGAGACCAAACTTCTGTGACCCCAGCTTTTCCACTCAACAGGTTTTGTAAGCATTAGTTTTTATTAAGGGAACTGGGTATTTAGACTAGAGATTAAGAGAATTCCTGAAACCTAAACGGTGACAATCTTAGCCAATGTTGGAAAAACAAAAAGTAAGTTTGTGACCCCTAGACTTCCTCTGGAGTTTGCTTTCTGTTTTTGTTTCTGTTTTATAAATTATCCTCTTTAGAATTAACCTAGTTTAAGAGCTGGTGGCAAAAAGCAGTGGTCAATTTTATGTTTAGTGATTTCACGACATTCTGACCCCATACTGTGCAGCAACGGAATCTATCTAAAAAAATAAAATAAAATAAAGTATTACAGATGCTTTGGTGATAAATTGTTAATGAATCCAGCTGTTTACTGGTTGGATATTTTGGGGCAGTTACTCAGCTACCTACCCTGCCTCTGTTTTAACATGCATGGGTGTAAAATGCAGTTACAACACACGGAGGAAACACAGCCTTGGGTGTCAACACAAGCGGTAAGCCGGGCCTTGGGTGCCACGCAGTGGCAACGCCAGGCATTGCAGCGAGAGCTCGCGTCATGGCCAGTGCAGAGGAAGAAAGGGGAACTGAGCCTGTCTCGGGGCTACATTCTCCTTAGGGAAGACACCCACGGAGGAAGTTTCCCATCACAGACGCCAGGAAGGACGGTGACATCTGTAGGTCAGCAGGAGAGAAACTTGCTCTATAAACTATTTGGTTAAATAATTCTGTTGCTCATACATTAGAAAAATGACTATGTAGTCACATTACCATTCTTGCATAATTTTTGTTGTCGTGTTTTGAGACACAAGACAGGCTTTTGCTTTGGAGCCTGTCCTGAAACTCACTCTGAAGTCCTCGCTGGCCTCCAACTCACAGAGAAACCCCTGCCTCTGTCTCCCGAGTGTGTGCACCACCAACGACAGGCTGTTTTTTTTTTTTTTCCCTCATAATTTCATTTAACAAAGCAGTATGTTAATGGCAGACAGAATTTAAATCCCATATTTTATTTAACTGAAAAAAATTGAATTCAACTTTTCTATTTTTTTTTTTTTTTTTTTGGTAAATCCATCCTAAAAGCTAGCATTTAAATGCTTGAAAATGGTATGTTCTTAAATTTCTTACCTTAAACTATCTCACTAAATATCTCAATTAACTTGAGAGGAAACAGACTATCACTTGGTCTTCCAAAGGGATTTGATATGGAGGCCTTTGAACTTTATGTGTTTTATTATACCAGCCAACTATTACATTCATTACTTGTTCCTTATACAGCCGCACAATTATTGCAGAAAATGTGGTTTTTCTGTTTGCCTTTAAGATGCAGACTGGTATGGTTAAAGCAAGGTTCATCTCAACCATGACCCTATTCTTTGTATGTCCTTCATCAACATAGGAATTTGATTTTTTTGCAGTCTTTTCAGATAGGCTTTCCTCTGTGTAACAGCCTTGCCTGTCCTAGAACTCCTCCGTAGACCAGGTTGGCCTTGAACTCACAGAGATCTGTTTCCCAAGTGTTGGGGTTAAAAGCAGGTGCCATTACCACCTGGCTGGCTTTTTTTTGTTAACTATCCTTAGTACAATTTTAGTTTATTGTTAAGTAGTCCTCAATCATCTCCACCTGTAAAGAAATTCCCCAGGAGTTTCGGATATTTGTGTTTCCACTCAGGGCATACTTTCTTTCCTCTGCAAAAATGTAATGTGTAATACTCCATGTATGAAATACTGCTTTTTAAAAAAAAATTCCCACTTATCATATAAATGTTTATATACTATTATATTCCAAAGCATTGATAACTAGCAGTTTATTCTGCCCGTTTTTCATTGGCTGGAACAAAGAGTGACGATGACGATGGGGCTTACCTTCCAAAGAGCTAATATAAGCAGCATCAAGAGCAGTAGACCGGCGAAGGCACTCAGGAGGATGACCCACAGCGGCACACTGCCTGGGACCCCGTCTTTGGAGATCTGAATAGGCAGCTGAAAGTGATTATTAAACACTTATAAACACCCAGTGGAACTCCTGGAACATGCAGTTCTTACAGGCTATGTTTTCTACCAAACAGTGTAATTAATCTCATGACTGTATACAAAAAACTAAACAAAACAAAATCCATTGGGTTTACTTTTGAAAATGCTTTTCAATTACTCAAAACATCTGATATTATCAAATTTATTATCGCCAAAAAATGGAGCCCGTCAAAACAGAAATTTACACCTTACACAGTACGGCTCACCTAGATGGGATATCTAAATTTTCCCAAGACAAGAAGAAAAACTCATGCCTTTGCCTAAAACAAGTCCTTTGGCTTTAAAAAGTCAAGAGTAAAATGTTGTATTTTTACCAAGGACTCAGCTTGAAAGGCCTCACCTTTCTGTGGGCATTCTCAAATGGTTTAAGTGAAGGAATTTTAACACCTTACATACATATACTTACACACATACATGCATATGTACATATGTACACACATACATACGTGCACACATTTATATATACACATATCCTCAATACACAGCCATTTTCTGGAAATACACATAGGGCCACCTGCATTTCCTAATGTTAGAGCTTAAGGAGGAAACTCTTGGTCACTAAAGTGAGCATGGAAACATCCAGTTACTGTCACGGCGAACAACAGTACAGTAAAACACGGCTGGTGATGTGAGCCGTAAACATCATGGTTTTCCTCGCTTCTGAGGAGAAGAACAATCCTGAAATTCCATCATAAGCCAGCGGGAGGGAAATCAGAGTCTGGCGGGAGCATGAAACCGGGCACAGCTCAGCCCCTGGGTACTAACCTACAACACCAGGGCAAGCTTGGTGTGAAACACAGAAGTTTGCAGATGAGCAGCCTCACTTACCTCTCGTTTTTGGTCGCTGCTACTTAACGTCAGCGTCGAGTTTTCACTTTGAAGCTCTCCCCTTATAGTGAGATTTAAGCTGGAAAATTGTGCCTGAAAGGCAGGTAGGACTCGTTGTTAATGTACCGTGCTAATCGGGATGAGAGATGGTCATGTGTGAGCAGCACAATTATTACCCCTGCTGTCGTTACCCGTGCAAGATCGGGCGTGACCAGGCCAGCTAAAGAGCCAGCATGGGCTGGGAGAGAAGCTCCTGAGGTCCCAGCTCTACCTGCGGAACTGCTGATGGCTGCCGGGGAAGAAAATTCACCTTTCTTTTTAAAAAAAATATTTTAAAATAAAAATCTAGTTATATCACTCCCCGCCCCTCTATTTTTTAATTATTAGCGTTACACAGTCTGCTGGACCTATTTACTGTGGCTACGAGTGTGGCCACTGGTGGAGTCCTCATGTTCTAGTGGATGGGTGCCCCAACGCCCATGCATATGGACAACACTAATTAGATTTGGTGGGTTATAAAGATAAATAAAAAGTTATAGATGGTAGACATGATGTTGGGGGTGATTCTGGGAGGAGTTGGAGAAGGGAGTGAGGGATAGATATGACCAAAATACATTTTGTACTTTTGAAAAAGAAAACAGAAAAAAAAAAAACCCTAAAAAACTGTGATAGTTTGTGAGATTAATACAGTGGTGCCTGGGGTACCCCTAACCCCCGCCCAAACTGTCCCTTAGATCCCTCTTAAAGAACTCAAATAAAACCTTCAAAATGATTTCTAGTTGGATAGTTGTCTAGGAAAACAAACTTCAACCTTCGCTGGTTTCTCATGCATGAAGGCATATAATCGCTGCATTCAGATGACGAAGACTATGCATTACCAATATGAAAATGTCATGGCTTGCCAAAATATAATCTTAATAAGACCAAACCTAGAATTCTCAGTTTCATATGTCCAACTAAATGTTTCCTTAAAGAAATAAAATAAGAAAGAAATACAATGAACTATGTTCTTAAGCAGCCTGCATTCAGACAGATGTGGCTTTGTCATACAGAACATGGTTGCATTGAAATTCCAAAAGTTCTGTAATGTATTCAAGTTCTCTACTTTGTTAACGATATCAAAGAATGTAACTCCATTATTGTTTTAGACCTTAACGAAGTCCCAAACTATTAACTTAAGCATAAATGTCAGTACCCAGAGTAGTTCTCTATTGTAGTGAGGAGATTGAGGAAGAGAGTCCTGGAATACGGCCTCTGGCAGGGGGCTTTGGTGATGACTCTGTTACTGACAGATGGGGATGGTGAGCCCCACACAGCTGGTGCGGGAGGGCTGGTCTGACCCCATGCTCACGGAGACCCCCGGCCTCACAGTCTCCCCACAGCTGTGATTTGCACAAACATACTAATGGTGAACTAACACTTAACGATTTGATTCTGTAACTTCCCGGGGCAATGCAACCACTTACTTTTATGAAAGTTGGTTTCCACAAGATGAGTGAAACATTCACTTGGCTCACATCGGAAGGAGAGAGGCGGCACATGATGGTGGCCAGTTTACAGGTGCTGCAATCCTGTTTGATTGTCAGAGACACCTGTTAGGGTGCTTGCAATCTCATCACGGGTTCTGCATTTAAACACTTCTGCTAGTTTTCATTTCTACGTTGGCACTTGGAGAGCATAAAATAAAAGAATGATTTAGTTTACCTGGATTGTGCCTCTTTTGAGATCCTCAGACTTTGATATTGCCATTTTCTTCCCAGAGTTGACGCCAAAAGGATCCTCAAGGCTCCGGGGTTTGCAGTTCACATTCTAAGGAAGGGAAATATTTCCCCATCAGAAAGTGGTGAGGTCAAAGGGAGAAGCGTGGATGGTGTAATAATGTGAAGATTCCCTGCATGATAGCCAGTGATATGTTCTGAGGGTCCATTTGTGAGTGTGCAGGGTAGAGGGGCTGTGAGGCACCCACGATGTGTCCCCACTCCAGGGGACCATCACTACTTCTGTGACACTTGCAATTGCAACGGAGGAGAAAGGATGCTATTTCAGAAGCAAGATAATTATTAATTTATGCCTGATTTCTTGGACCAGAGGGAAAATGCACAGATTTTTTTCTCCTTTCCATCAGCAAAATATTTAAATGATTGCAAACAAATACTATAGCTGCTGTGTTTTGTGTTTTTAATTCTGAGAATGCTTAATTTTTTAGAAAAAACTGCTTGAAAAGAAGGTATAATGTTAAATGTAGAATCCACAATGCATTGACAATTACTGTGGCTTTCTGTGTTTTATAAACTAAACACAGTTGAATGAATTGACACCCTCAAATAAATTTAAGTGCAGCAGAAATTTCATCCATCAACAACGGATGACCTAAGATCTACCGGAGTGTACCATGATTCCAAAAGGGCATGGCCGAGTCCTAACATCCTGAACCTGTAAACATGACCTCATTTGGAAACTCAGTGGCCACAGATGTTTGGGTAAGGACATCTCATATTTCAGGAAAGCCCCGAATCCAGTGGTGGGCGTACAGGAAAACACTGAGGCAGAAATAAACACAGAATCACAGGAGCCACGGCATGGAGAGATGCATAGCCTTACCCGCAAACAGAGATCGGGGAGGGAGGGCATGGCCCAGAGGGCGTCTCCAGTGTCAGCACCTGGACATGCACTGCCAGCCCTCAGCATTATTAGATAATTAGCTATCACATTTAATTACTTATTGTCCGCAGTTTGTTTCAGGGACCCTAAGGACTGAGTTTGCACACATTCTAATTAGCTGGTGGGAGTTACTAATCTTTAAATGCGTCTTCATTTCTTTTTAAACTAACCTTCCTTATCACAAGTGTCATACGAAGCAGGAGGCTTACATGTCAGGCAAGGAAGGTAACTGGGTTGGAGAGATGTCTTAGCAGGTGGAAAGTGCTCACTGCTGGCCTCGTGACTTGAGTTCTGTCCCACAGCCTCTGGCGAAAGGCACTTGCTGTCAAGCCCGGTGGCCTGATTCATCAAACTGGGGGACCCACATGGCAATGGAGAGAACTGGCCGATGCCTGTGGGTCTCCGAGCCCTGTGCCCTGTAGCCCGTGCACGCACTCCCCATACATACTAAGTAGTAACTGCGGTTTTTGAAAGAGAAGGTAACAGCAGTGACACACTTGGAAAGTATACAAGACTCACATCAGAAGACGACCATCCAGTTGGGTATAGTACAGGAAAGCCATCCGATGTCAAGTTGGGGAAAGAGATTGACAGCTGAAGTTGTGGCATTGGGAAATGGCTCCTTTTCCTGATCTGTAGGGAAAAAATAGACACGTAATCAAATTTGGCTCTTTCCAAAGCATCCTTTCCATGTGACATAGTACTCTGCTTCCTCCCCCGCTCTTTTCATGTGTATGGGCATGTGCCATACGTGCATTTGCGTATGTGTGTTCACATGCATGTGGGCAAATGCAAACATGAACATACATGTACGTTTGTCTGGGTGTACATGTGGAGACCTGAGGTTGGTGTCAGGTAATTTCCTCCATAGCTTTTGGCCTTTTTCTTTGAGGTAGGGTCTCTCAATCAAACCCTAGCTAGCTTGTTCTGGGGATCTCAACCCTTGTCTGTCTCAGCTGACCTGCTACAAATTCAGTCAAGCTGTCACGCCCATCCAGAATTGTGTGGGATCTGGGAATCTGAACTCCAGTGGTTTTGCTTGAGAGGTACATTAACCACTGGGCCATCTCCCCAGCCACCTCCAGGACTCCAGGACTGTCTGACTGTCTCACTTTTTAGACCAGGGATTACGCTTCTGGGTTCTGAGACAAAAGGTAATTTTGGGTCTTGTTTTTTGTTTTGTTTTGTTTTGTTTTGTTTTGAGACAGGGTTTCTCTGTGTATCCCTGGCTGTCCTAGAACTCACTCTCTAGACCAGGCTGTTCTGCAACTCAGAGATCCATCTGCCTTTGTCTCCTGAGTGCTGGGATTAAAGGCATGTACTGCCACTGCCAGTAACTTTGGTTCTAAACTGATGCTAAGTTATATAAAATTCTGAGTCATCCACGTAAAGGTGGTTCATGATGTTATGTGGGAACTGGATCAATTAATCCAGCAGGAAAGTGTGAATGCCCATTATATGCAGTTGCTATTATTATATTGTTTATTCTTCCTTCCCTCCAGGATAAGAGTAGGATTAATAATGCTATGCATACGGATAATACTAGGGTTAGTTTCCATCCATTTGAACACATCTGTAATAAACTCCGTCACCAATAATGTGTTGGTGTTGAACTAAAAAAAGATATCAAAGCACCAACTACCCTTTGTGTCACTTAGCTGAGAGCGAGCCAAATTTGAAATCTGTACTTTTCCCTCCCTATGTTTTCATCATTCCTGTCTATCTGCTGTGTAAGTCTGGACCTGTGCTGTTTGAATACCGTTAGTTAGCTCCATGTCTGCATATATCTGTCCCTAACAAAGGCTTTCTTCTATTTTTTATTGAGCACTGTCACAGACAGCACCACATAGGGATTGAGGGATACTTTACTGAAATCTTTAACAGACTTTTATAAGCCACTGTCTCCAACTGACCCAAGATGACCTAGAAAACAAACAGCAAACACTACCATGCAGTGTCTGAACATGGCTCTCAGAATTTATGATGGATATTCATTTTATAAGGCACTCTCAGTATATTTACCGTTTCCAGCAAATGATTATTGTAACACATATACTGAGTTACTGATCATTGTAACACACATTATGCTGAGTATACATAACTTTGCAACATAGCTACACGTTAGCTAAGTTGCTTGTATGATAAATCCAAGGCATGTAAGGTGGGTTATTACATTGTTGTCTTAAGTGTTAGGTAACTTTAAAGTGTATTTATAACTCAGGGTGAGTGGTCCAGAGAAAGTGTTAGTGGGAAACCAGTATTGAAAATTATCTTTAGTATTATTCTCGCCATGTCCACTATTCTCTCTCTCTCCCTCCCTCCCTCCCTCCCTCCCTCCCTCCCTCCCTCCCTCCCTCCCTCCCTCCCTCCCTCTCTCTCTCTCTCTCTCTCTCTCTCTCTCTCTCTCTCTCTCTCACTTGCTCGCTCTCCTCTGCGGTATGGCATGCACACAAATGTGTGGTTGTACTTGTCCATATGGGTGAATGTGCAGGCCAGGGAACGTTAGATGTCACTCTCTATCTTTGAGACATGGTTTCTCACTGATCTGGAAGTTCACCATTTAGGCTAGGCAGGCTAGCCAGTAAACTTTCAGTATCTGCGTGGCTCTGCTTCCCAGTGCTAGGGTAACAGTCACACCAACCATGCCTAGATTTTTCACTTGAGTGCAGAGGTTTTGGGATGTAGAAATAATTTACTTGATTCACACAAGAAAAACTCAGCATGCTTTTGGTTGCTTCAACCTAGTTCATTGTGATGCCCTAAAGCATAAGTCATTTCTAACCTCGGCTAGATGGGACCTGCCATCACTGCTCAGGTAAGCCAGACACCCACTGGCTTCCTTCCACAATTGTACCACAAGCTATGGACACTATCTCACTGGCTATTGATAATCCAGTCTGATAGGCGGGTTGACTTCCATCTTAGTTTCTGTGTTTTGGTCCACTAACTCAGAATCCCCATTAATGTACTGAATTGGGACCACCAGGTACAATGCTCCCCCTGGCTACCACACAAGTATGATCTCCAGGTCTTACACATTCTTAATGGCTTCTCTGCTGTGTGTAAGAACTCTTTAATCTTCACCAGCAGATGCCAGGACTACCTAGCTAATAAAGCAGCCTATATTGCAAGCTGCTCATATCTGTAATGATTTCCCTGAGGTTGCTGGATGCCAAGTCATTCATCAACCTTCGAACTATACAGATTCCCGAAGTTATGCCTGGCTTCATATTTGAACACGGTCTGCATCCACCTAGGGTAATATGCCTGGGGCTTGCCTGGCACAGCCTTTTGGTTAAATGCTATCTGCTTCTGACATTCAGTCAGGAATCACATATTCTGGCATTATCATTTTTTTTCTTATCAAGAAACAGTCCTTAAAACGTTGTAAAATGCTGAAAATAAGCAGAAAACACCTTAGTAGCATTTTGCTGCATAAAATTACTTGTTTTTATTATTTGCATGTATTATATCTCACATACACAAAAGCAGAAGTTTGTATTCCATTAAGTATATTGTGCTATGTTCCCCCTCCCCCAATAACAGTGGGGATGTGGTTACTAACAGGTAAATAACAAGTGCAATGTTATCTACTTCAATTGTTACCCATGTGAAACTCACTATGCTAACCATCAGGTCTGCAGAACTGCTTAACTCTTAGCTCTAGAACTTGCATCCTCTTATCTTTATTTTGTCCATGAGTAATAATAGTTACAAGCACAGAAAACTGATAAGTAGCAACTGTAACTAAAATGTTAAAATGCATTGTCTTCCCACAGAATATATAACATTGTCTTTACTGAATGAGTGACAGTTTGTTGAAGCAATTTCACAGTGTTAGAGTTAATAATGTAAGCCTTTTAGAAGAATGCTGTTGGATTTTTTTAATCATTAATAATTTCTTAGGAAAATTACCAATAGTAAGTCACTAGATCTCAGCTAAATATGCTGTTTTATTTTTATCCCATTAATTTAATTCTAGAACTTAATGCAACAAAAGAGCTAGCGATAAACTGTTGTTGCTTATGTTGATGTTACTTATAACACAGGGCTCCTTTTTCAAACCTGGAGCCTAATAAGTTACAGTGTAAGAAGATCTACAACATTCAAGTTTTTTCCTTTTCCATCCTCTTGTTTGTTGTGCTAAGAAGCCTCATAGTCTGAATTACAAAATCATACCCAGAATTGAGCAGCAGATTGCATTCATACCAAATCCAGAATGTAGTTTATCAAAGCAATTTCGGCAGAGAACACAAATTCTTCTCGAGAGCATGCATTTATTCCAATTTTGTATGAGAACTTCATTCTTCATTGCTAACAATTCCCCAAAAGGTTAAGACTGACTTCGTTTATAATGGTGTTGTATTACTTGATGGCATATGTACATAAGTCATTCATTTGAATTGAATGCTCTTTTCTCCTTGAGCAACCCTAAGTCTGTAAGTGTTACCCAGACTAAAGTTCCATGACAGGCTGCTTAGAACTTACATAAAGTTTGCAACAAAGAATTTAAAACGAAAACAAAATTAACATAGTACAACATATCCTTAAGGAGACTACAGTGTAAATATTGGCAATTTACAGTATAGTTCATGTGAAAGAGCAACAGACGGAAGAGAGACAATGACACATGGAATGAAGGAAACTATTCACCAAAGACTTTGAAATAATGAATTTCTGAAATTGTCATCACTCTGGGAAACATGATCTTCTTAGCCATACTAAAACTAATATAAAGTGTATATACCTTGCATTTGTAGTATCTACTTGACACCAGAGTGACTTTCCTTCTAGGAAGTTACTCTAAGTTAATAAGGGAATTAGAGACTTTGAATTTTAAAATTGACTCATGCTATAATTACCAGTTTGCACTTAATCTTAGCCAAAAGGCCAAGAAGTGATTGGATTATCAATTTGGACAATATATTCTAACATAATTAAATTACAAAGAAAAATGTGCTAGGATGTAGAGATTCAATGTCAAAACACTTTCTTGTTTTCTTAATACAAATAACTTTTTTAGAATATTGACTTAGAGATAGTTTTCTTACCATGTAGAAGACATTGATTTCATTTCCAATGTCACTAGTGGAATTGATAAGTTCAGGGATCGTCTCGTTGGCTGCAATTGAGATGTGGTGTTCACTCGCAGAACTTGAAAGAATTAATTGGAAAAATAAAATGCAGTAAAGTTTATTAGACTTCATTCTTCTCTTTTCTTATGCCATCTGATTCCATAAAAGTATTTACAAAGCTCAAAACAGAGAGATTTTTTTTTACCCCCAACCCTCAATTAAATATCTGAGATACTAAGTATCACATAATTCAATAGACATTGTTGCTTACCTGACTCCAATATGTTAAATTTTATGCAACTTTCAAAATTGTTAATAAGTCAAGAATTTCCATGAATCTACTAGCATTTACACTTAGAGAAAAATCAGACTGAAATCTGATATTTTCAGTTGTGCTCAAAGTGAAGAACCTAGTTTATACAATTCAAAGTCGTGTTACTGCTAGACGGAGAAGCTCAACCTCCCTATGAAGGTCATGGTCTTTGCATGATCCTCGTAGAACTAAAGACCATTTTTCAAGCCAGCACTTCAGACAAGAGAAGACAAATAAGAGATACTTATTAACGTATGCCAAAACTCGATCTGAATTAAGTGGAAGGTTGATGCGAGAACCTTTGTGCTGACAGAAGCAGATAGAGCAAATCAGACAAAAGGCGACAGACTTCAAAGGCTAAGGAAGATAAGCAGGTCTATGTGCCTAGCCTGTAAACCTTGCTTTATGGTCTCTCATTAGCAAAGAGAAAGTACCCTAAGAAACAAACACAACAATGAGCTGTTCAACTCAGTTGGCCTTGACACTGCCTCTCATATTTTTATGTGTGTTGCACATAGTTATTATAAAGAGCTTGGGATTCTGCTTCGGTAAAGGAATTCATAAGCAAGGGACTCTGTCGAGTGGAAGTTTACTAAGGTGATTGGCACATGAAAAGACGTAAGGTCTGAATAGAAAGAACGGTTTCTGAATAGTGGAAGGAATAAGTGGTTGGCCAATGAGAAGCACTTTAACCTTGTGTGACGGAATGTGCAAGGTCCATCCCATCCCAGGGATGAGAACAGTGACCCAGAAACATACTGCCGGCCTGTCAGGAAACACTGTATTTTGTCAAGGACTCTGGCTTACATTTATGAGCCAAGCCTTGTCAGTAGCATGGTTTGTTTTGATATTTAGTGCACACGGGTTCTCAAACGTTCGGGTGCGTGTGAACTACACGGAAGACATTTAATATGTATGCTGGGCAGCACACCAGACGTTCGCACTCGGCAAGTGTGGGGTAGCCCTGGAGTATTTGCCACTTTAAGTTCTTGAATGGTGATGCTTTCGGCCAGGAATCACGCTAGGCTAGGAAAACCATTGGTAATCAGAAAGCTGTCGGTGAATAAAGGTGTCCTCGTCCTACCTGTAAAAGTGTAGTCCGACTTCATATTTTACTGGGATGGATATATTTACTTCATTATCGTAAAGAGATTCGGATGGTTCTTCGCTGTCACTGGAAAACACAGAAACTCACACTAAGCATTCAATTTGCTTATTCACAGACTATCTCTAAACACTCGAAAGAGAAGTTTATGTAGGAAAATTAATAAAATGCAAAATCTTCCTTCGTTTTCATTGAGAGGAGAAGGAGGATTAGAGATAGGTGTTGTTAACCCTCCCAAGTTGATTCTGCTGATGTGGTAGAGCTAAAAACCACACTGACTCAGACCCATGTTTATGAAAATTGTGTGAAATAATATACCTTACACTCACTCTCTGTGACTTCATGAGCTTTGCTCTTGTTGGTTTAGAGGACTTTCTTTTCTTGCATGTGTTCTGTGATAATGTTGAGAAGCCTTGAATAATTAGTGTAAAATTTATTGAAGTGTGGAAGCGTATCATTAAATTTTAAGTTTATGTGATGACTCAGTTGACCTTGACAGACAGCTAGTAAATGTTTTAAAATTAGTAGATCCTTTTGATCGTAATTGCAATTTGGCAGATGTAAATGGTGTGTAATTACAAGGTAGTCTGCAATTAATATCATCAATAGGTTATTCAATAGGTTAAATAATTTGAGCATGAATTCCTCTACTGTTGCTAATTACTTCCAAGATTTTTTTTTTTTTTTTTTTTGTTTTGTTTTTTTTTTTGTGAAGCAAAGTGCTTCTAGGACTGTTACTTCTGCTGATCTCATGCAAGCTTCAAGAATCTGCCAGTGACACTACAAAGTAAAATAATGAAATTACACAAAAGAATGATATGCACATATCATATCACATGCATATATATCCACACATACATAAACCAACCTTGTTGCAATTAAATGAATAATTGCATTTTCTGCAAGATGTGAGGTATTAAACTGGAATATTATTTTGAAGGTTACCTATGAAATTAAAATAGATACATTACATAACAGATCAGGAAAACATCAAGCTTGAAAAAAATACAGTTCATATAAATTGACTATCTAAACAAAAAATTTAAAATTACTTAAGAAACATTGTCTTACAGAATACAGCCTCGTCATAAATACATACAGATTTCTAAATGTGAGTATGTGCTATGCTTTGCATATTGCTGCGGCCTGAATGCTTTTTTCCATGCAAAGTATATGCTCCAGCTTGGTGACCAACATTATGATACTGGGCGGTGGGTCCTGAGCATCCACAGGTGTGGGACTAATGCTTTTATGGAAGAGGCACCTGAGTTCTGCCACTCCTTCTCATGCCCCAAGAACGCAGGGAGAAGACATCTTTGGATAAAAACGTCCTCTTTGGACAATGGGCCTGACATTGTCTTGATCCTGCATTTTTTAGCTTCCATATCTATGAGAAATGGATTTTGCATTCATGTGCTACTCTATTCCTGCTAATTTTTCATAGTAGTCTTAATGCTCTAAGACACATGGTGACATTTAATTGAATATTCACAGTTGTGGCATAATAACATGATTGTGGCATGGTAATAATTAAAGTCTCTTTCATACAGAAAGTCTCTTTAAAGAAGATAATACAAAAATGACTTAGCTCTTAGAATAAGGTACTATGAAAAGACATTATTTGGTTAAGAGTTTGCATACTTAAAACAGTACTGAAGCGAAAACATAAAGTGTTTTGCTGTGTGAATATCGTATATAGTCAGCCCTCTTTTGAGAAGCTCTGTCTGTACGCAGGGCCTGTTTGTGAACACCAACAGTCACACTAAAATAAATTACTTTTAAAAACAAAGATCACCTGCATGCTCTTGCCCAATGATCTCATCATAACACTTACGTAAACTAATCTTATTTGGTGCTAGTTCAAGTATTTAAATTTGAGCCAGAAAAACATTCCAGAAATACCTAATTCATGGAAACCACCTAAAAGTATATCTTTATGATAAGTATTAGACAGAAAGGTTGTGGCATTTGCAGCTTGTGAACAATTGGCATCATTTACAGATGGGGTGGTGGTGTGAGATTAGCATGCTTGGATCACAGTACGTAAGGAATTTTCTTCTCTCCCGTACATGATCGTATTTTACATTCAGAAAGAAGAAAACAAGTTCTTTCAACAAAGATGGGTTTTCTCTTGCCCTGGAGGGCTGCTCAGCAATCCAGTGAAGGGGCCTTTATTGGGTACCCCTCCCTGTGTCTTCTTCACCGTCCCAGCCAGCCTGGGTACTTGAGCCTTGGTAATTTCCATGGCCTCGGTGTCTCCAGGAAGACTGTGGCAGAGAAGCAAGCCTGAGGATGATGCTTACTGTATGTTTACATAAACCTGAGACTCTTAAACTGAAAGTCTGTATCTTGAACCTAAGAATATTCTAAGTGTGAAACCCAAGTAGAAATTGCCTGCAAATTCCTCCTCTCAGCCACTGTATTTTTATTTAAGCTTTTACCACAAGTACAAGGAACGGATGCATAGAGAAAGAAGTATTTAAGTTCAATGCCCTCCTCAAATGGAGCATAGTGACTGGATATTCACATGCAGAATGTGTGAGTTGGGCTTTTTCAATGTCCATAATCCAGAAGTCCTTTCGCATGGAACACAGACCCAAGTGTAAACAAAGTCAAACAATCCCAAAAGTTTCTAAACATGTATCTGGTAAGAGACTTGAATGTACATTTTCTGAAGATCGCCTACAACTTAATTGTACAAAGGACAGCCTAATTTAAAAACAGGTTCAGAATGAGACACGGTGGTTTATGCCTGGAGCCTGGCACTTAGGAGGCAGAGGCAGGAGCACTGGTGAGAGCTCTGGATACAATACCATGGGCTATATCCTAAGTTCAGGGCTGCCTGGGCTTCCAGTGAGATGCTGTCTCCATAAAAGTCTATCGTAGCGGCTATTTATCCAAAGTGGTGCGTGTGCATGTGTGCGTGTGTGTATGTGTGTGTGTGCATGTGTGCGTGTGTGCATGTGTGTGTGCATGTGTGCATGTATGTGTGTGCGTGTGTGTGCATGTGTGTGTATGTGTGTGTGCGTGTGTGTGTGTGTGTGTGTGATAAAAAGTTACTCAAAACATCATCACTTGCTGCTAGGGAAATGCAAATCCAAGTCACAGTAAAGCATCGTTTCACATCCACCAGAACAACAGCAAGGACGAGAAGGAGGAGGAGGAGGAGGAGGAGGAGGAGGAGGAGGAGGAGGAGGAGGAGGAGGAGGAGGAGGAGGAGGAGGAGGAGGAGGAGGAGAAATATAACATGAGAAATTAGAGCTCTCATTTATTTACCCCAGGCAGGAATGTAAAATGGTGCATTTGCTAATCTTCTATAGATTCAGCCTCTGTGTTTGAATCTGACTTATGAAGTACTTAGATTTGAGTATGTCTTAGTTTTCCTGGGCTTCTATGACGAAATAACTTAGGCTGTTAATTTATGTAATTCATAAACACTGCAGGTTTCCGTTTCATAGTTCTGGGGTCTGGGAACTTCCAGGGGAAGACACCATTAGACTGAAGTGCAATGGTGGCCGGTTCTGGACACTCATGTGATAGATGGGACGAAAACGTCTCCTGAGCCTCCTTTGTGAGTCCCAGCGGCAACGCTTTCTAATCCTGTCACACTGGTGATTAAATCTCAGTGTATGATTTTACAGAGGCATGAGAATCATTCTCTAGCAGATATCAGGCTGCAGGCATTTTGCACTCAATGCGCCTAGCCTATATTATCACAGATTACCCACTAGGAGGATTTACACATTTGTCTTCAATGGCTACTTATGTTTTACACTGCCTTCTCACCATTTCTCCTGTCTTCAGGAAAGGATATCCAACTCTGCATGTGATATTTTGATTGGATTCACAGCTATCTTTTTGGATTCCCTAAAGTGGAAAAGAAACAGAATTAGAGAAGAGACACAGTGAAATGTTTAAATTAATCATTTTAGAATTTTTCCAGCTATGCATTAGCAGCTGCCTTGCCAAGATTTGTCTCTTGGTTTAGCTGGGAGAGTCACCGCACCTGAGGAGTGACAGCTCTGTAGTTCATGGAGATCTGAAACCACCAGATCTACTTTTGTCTGGTGGATTGAACAGTCAGGGGAAACAGGGTACCAACGGCACCCCCCGTGAACAGGAAACTACAGTGGTGGATGTCTAGCCCATACACTGTCAGAGCATCACACAGGTGCAGAAATGGCCCAGTGGTTAAGAGCACTGGCTGTGCTAGGCTGTCCCTCCAGAAGACTCAAGTTCAATTCCAAGCACCCTCAGTGGTCTGTAACTCTAGCTCATGCATCCAATGCCCTCTTCTGTCCTCTGGGTATTAGGCACCAGGCACACATATGGTGCACAGATATACATGTAGGCAAAATAACCGATATGCATAAAATAAGACAACAAATGTTTTTAAAAAACATTGAAAGCTTGCAGCTATGACCATTAGTGTATTCTAATATTTAAACAAAAATGTATCCTGCCCTTCCCAAATCAATATTGTAAATTAATTAGCCCAGTAGCATGAAAAATAGGTTCAATAAATGATCATTAAGAGAATGAATGAAAAAACAGCAGTTTACCTCAATTCCCGAAAAAATGAGATTTGGGGAATTCCGCACTATAGTCCTGGTGTTGTAGGCACTGTCTCTTTTGTTTCTCACTGTGAGACTGACATTGAACTTGTCATTCTGGGACCTGACAATCAACAGGTTCTTCTCTGTGGTGGACACATCCAGGGTGAGGTCTGAGATGCATTTTTCCTTGTTTCCACAATCTTTGGCAAAGGGAATCTGAAAGGATCATAGGGACGTGTTTTTCACAAGTGTAGTTAAACATCACTGAAAACCACTTGTTAATTTGTGTAACAGAAATGGCATGGCATTCAAGGAAGAAAGAGCTCAACAAGGGAATTGTCTGCATTGCTGAGGTTGTAAGGGATTTTACATTCACCACTGACTTTATGGGAGAAAGAATAAATGTTGACTTGTAGTCTTAATTTCCAGGTCCTTTAAGGGAGGTAGATTTCACAGGTGCTTTGCACTGGTATCTGTTTCCCAGAAACTCGAGTTTCCAAACCTCGAGTCAAGAACTCCAAGATCTTAATCTACACAGCTTCACTTATGTGACTTCCTGCTAAAAAGCATGAGATGTTGAGGAAGCTGAGAGGCAGGGACACAGTCCAGCCGTGTGTCTGGAAACCTCGCTTGCTTCTTCTTTTTACATCTCACCCTCCCCTCATCCAGTCTGCCATCATGAATGTCCTTCCTAGCCTCTTCTCTACATCTTCCACGTCCCCTGCCACCTCTCCCCCTCATCTCCTCCTCATGTTAAATCAGCCCATTAAATGCTTTATTCTAGGAGTTGTCTTGGTAATGATGTTGCTTCATAGCAATAGAACAGTAACCAAGGCACAAGCATTTACACCACAAGCCTCCACCAGGAAGGCCAGGGATGAATCTACGCTGTGGACTAGTGGTTAGCTGTGGTCCATGGATGAGTTCCAGTGTGAGTGCATCATATACATAAACTGTGTCTCGTAACTTAGTGCTTATTAGGACACATGCTGTTTTCAGTTGTTTATTTACAGTTCCCTTCAACCCCAGCAAGATGAAGTTAGAGAGACTGCCAAATTCTCTCTCTCCCCCCCTCTCTCTCTCTCTCTCTCTCTCTCTCTCTCTCTCTCTTTCCCCCTCTCTCTCTCACACACACAATTGATGCAAATTACGTCTGTCTGTGTTTTGAGTTTCTCTAACACATTCACAAATAGAGGTTGTAAGTTACTCTTACATGTTCGTGGACCGAGTTCGGCAGAGCGTCATCAAGCACTGGCCCGTCCTCTGGATCAGTGAGATTAAAATCCAAAGTCACCCTCACGGAGTCCTGAAAGTCATGCTTATCCTACAAGTTGAAACATAACACTTGTCACTGATGTCGTGCCTGCTGGATGCTATGACTCTATCGTGGCATCCTTCTGCTCCTGTGGTCTGCTGGAACATCCTTGCTCACCTACTCTGACACCACACCTCAGGAAGCCTTGGCATCTCTGAAGTGGCACAGCTTTTCTGTTTTGACAAGGCTGGAAAGTGACCACCCCAGAATGGCAGGCAACTTCCCTAGAGTTCCACAGAGGGGCTTGCTGGGCTTCCTCCAAAACCCTCCTGCCTTAGGATATACCACCCTAAGCTACCTGATAAAAAATACTGTTTCTCTTGAAACAATACCCATGCCAGTAATCGCTTCTGGGAAAGTGGCCCTCTCACTTTAAGAAGGCAGACTCTTCCAGTGCATCTGTATTCCGCTCATATGCAATGGGATTTGCAATGCACACTGACATGAAAATGATGTGAACATATTTGGTGTTTTCCATTCTGCAAGAACCATTATCTTTGGTGTCAAGAACAACAATCTTCATACCCGTTGCTGGGAACGGTCTTATTGCCTCTGAGGTGTGTAGCTATGACGTTTCTTATTGTACACAGAGCCTCTGAGACCAGATGATTTACCCACAGTCATTCAGAACATGGGGAGGGTGGGACATAAACTGTAACCCATTCAGCTCCAGAGCAAATACTAAAATAGCTTACATAATCCAAAGGGATGTTGTAGTGTTTGAAACAAGTTCATTCCTTTCAGTGTCGGTCCCTGTACAGAGACGCACTGACCGTGTAGGTATGACTGCAGTCATTGTGAGTGGGCTGGGGAAGGACCTGTCTGATGCTCGTCAAATTTTATACGAGTTCTAACTCATCAGTTCTCAGTTAGGAATAACTAAAGGAGGCCCACTACACACACGTGCACACCACCCTCTCGTCACCACTCTCTTGTCAGTCTGGAAGAACGCAGCTGTAACACATGATTTACTTGCCAACATGTAGAAGGAGTGCCTAGTGCATTCTGATTCTTGAACTATGATGTTTCTTTGAATCCTTCTTTCCTGAGTCCCAGAGAAAAAACTCCGTGATATCTGCCTCAGAGAATCAAGGGTGACACGGTACTGCATATCTACAAACATGAGGGGACATCGGATAGACGTGTTTATTTGGGGATGATTCTCACATGATCCAACTCCACATAGCATTATAGAAATAGCCCCTGAGCAAATAAAACGATGAAGGGTCCTACACCGAGAATGTCTGTATTGCTACAGTACAGGACAGAACAGTGAAAGTCTATAGAATGGCTCTAGGCTTCACTACACCTTTATAGTTTAAGTTACAGTCATGTGTAATGTAGTTACACACACACACACACATATATACACACATACACACTCACATAGACATACATGTGAACTATGATTTATCAAACAAATCTGAATTTACTAAATGTTTGTTCAAAATTTTTTTTATAGTTCAGAAATATTGGCAAACATCCTAGGATAGTGATTAATTTCAATAGAGACAAAAATAGTGACCATTTTTACCTTTTTGTAGAAACATGCCCACTTAGGCTATGTCCAGAACACGAAATTCCACAAAATAAGCCCTCATAGTTTGGCCCTGACATAGTTCAACATCATTGAAGACTGTCTTAGAAAGTTCAGAGGAGAATGCTGAGGGGACGTGCAGACTGACCACACACAGAACAGGCTGAGAGCAGGAGCCCCCTCTCATTGAGTAAAGAACCTTGGGCTGGGGGTGAAAGTCAGGTCATTTGCACTACCAGTCTTTACCAGGAGGGGGCAGGCAAAGAGAGGATTCTTTTTCAGGGGGAAAAAAAAAATCTTTCACAGACATTTTTAAATGCTACCTGTGAGAGTGTATATAATATAAATACATAGGGAGGCACAGGGGAAATACAGAACTTTGAGGTCATCGTGTTCCATAATTGTTCCTCTGACAGCGGGTCAACAGGACAAATGTTTTGAGCAGCTCATTATGCTTGGGAGAGGTCATCATCCCGGAGCTAATACATTTTTCTCCTGCACAAAAGTCCTTGCTACAATCATTATGCTTACCAGCTATGTAAACCAAGTCTTCTTTAGACTTTAGCTTCACATGAAAACACATTGTAGCATTTATGCATACTGTTTCTTTCCCCTCCACTCGGCAGTTTTTCTTCTGAATATTCACTTTATTGGGTTCGAAAGTCATGGTTACTTTAACTACCGCCACATCCCTGGCCCTGCAAACACATAAACAAACGGGATTACTCACACATTGTTGCCTTTAACTGGGTGGCAGGACAACATGAGGGCAGCGAAGGACACTCTCCTTTGGTACTGTATGTGCTCCCATGGCTATTGTTCTTTAATGATGATTTGAGACATGAAAGATTGTATCTCACGTCCCAGGAGACCCTCCCTGTTTAGAGATTTTGGCTCAAAGACAGAAGACTTCAAAATGGCCAGGTGCAAGCTCAGAATCAAACGGGGATCTCTGAGTTTGTTTCCAGTTTGGAAATAAATGTTTCAAAGGCACCTAGAGAACGAGCTGGGCCCTGCCGGCTTTCATCAACACTTCTCTGTTCCTGAGGATGTAGCCTTGCTTGTGTTTGAAGCACCGTGAGTGTAGGTTGCTTCTTGTAACTCCTGAGTATCTGTAATCGTCAAAAACAGGTGTGGGCCCCAGGCCCTACCCAAGGCTTTGCTTCCCACGATTTCAGTTATTCATGGGTTGGTAACCTGGGTGCAAAAATGTTAAGCAGAAAACTCCAGGAGGAAAACAAATTATGCACTGTTCCAAGTAGCATGATAAAATCTGTAATTTTCTCATTGTCTGCCTGGGGTGTGAACCATCCACCAGCCGGAGTACCCACATTTCCACATTTCTATTGTAATGACAGTCCTATACCAGCAAATGCATGTTTATTTGTCTTTCATTAGATTTGTAACATTTTTTCTGCCTTTTCCCTCTCTTTCTGTGCCTGCCTGTGATGCGGAGAACAGAGGTTAATGTCAAGTTTCTTCTTTTATCGTCTTTCATCAGCCTCAACCTTTCTTGGGTTGCAAACAGTCTTCCTCCGAATGTAGAGCTCGCCGATGCAGGTAGGCTACACAACCAGCAGACCGGGGTTTCTTGCTTCCCCAGATCTCCTGCACCAGGGTACCATATGTTGCCATGCCTTTTTTATGAGGGTGCTGTGAATGAGAGTCCCTGGAAAGAAGCTGTGTCTGCAGAGATCTACTGTCTGTTGGGATTGCAGTGGTGTGGGAAAGGCACCAAGCTGCGTGTCCGTAGCTGAATCACCTCATCTTGCCCTGGTTTGAGTCCTCTGATTCCCCACCCAACGCTGGGTCAGAACTCACATCCTGTAACTAATACACACACCCTTCTGAGATCTATTAGCTTAGCACACCATTAGCTTCAAACCAACACTAAGGCTGAGATGTCATCAGACAGCATCTGAAGCCTATAGAAAACATTTCCCCAGTTTGCTGTCACTGCCATTCTGATGTATCCATCAAAGCATTTTAAAATGACTCCAATTTATGAATCTCTTTGTCCCGTTACTGTAAACACCACGAAACAGTGGAATGTTATGTGTTAGGGGAGACTTAATTGACTTGAACATATGTCCCCAAGACATGACATGGCCATTCATATTTGCTTAAGAACATATCATGCCGTTCATTCCTTTAAGGTGAGAACTGTTTTTTTGTTTTTTGTTTTTTGTTTTTTTCCAATGACAGTGGTAGGAATCCAATCTCAGGCTCTTGTTCTTGTGTGGTAAGCTATCTTCGCAGCCCATCTTCTTATATTAGGAAATGGTTATTGCGTACATTGCTCTGCTGGTTCTAAAGATACACATTTTAAGGAATATTGATTTCTACAGTATGCCTTTAAATTGATTTAGGAAACAAATTCCTCCAATAAGCAAGGCTATCTTAGGATTTTGAAATACTTATTGACAAACACAGTGGCCTTTAGCTAGTTTACTCCTTGCCAGCAATAAGTCGCCACGTCTAGTTTCCCTTTGGGTGGTATGGATTCTCCAGGCAGAAGAGTAGCTTGACTCGTGTCTACCCTGCTCGTCTGTCTTCCCCAGCTGAATCATTATGGAGGTGACTATGGAGGTGTGGGTTTCCGGCCCACATAACTGGGGCCAGTGCGCTGAGTGCACCTGCTCAGCTCCCTGGCTTCTGCATCCTGTTACAGTACTGCCCCCGGCATTGTGAGACCTTCATCTTATGACTCAGTATCAGAGTCTACTTTGTTCTGCTGCCAATGAAGCCTGGTCATGAAAGGGTCTGCATCCATTTCTGTGATTCAGGGAAACTAAGAAAGTCAGTTATCTCTTAAAGCTTGAGCACATGCATGTACACACACACACACACACACACACACACACACACACACACCCTTCTAAAGACACCACCCATGCAACTTCTCCCAAAAGAGAACATTGTTTTAGTGTCAAGTACATAAATGAGTAATTGAGAACCAAAGTAAGAGTTCATTCTACCCACTCCTATTCAGTTTCTTTGTTAAGATTCAGTGATGGATCAGTCCATTGAAAAGCTTGCATCTTGCCAGAACAGCACAAGATCAAATAGGCGTTTGATATGGCAAGAGTTCCAATCATACAATGTGGTCTGGAATCACATGGAAAAATACTGCCAAATATAACCAGACATTATAACATACATACCAGACATTATAACATACATACCAGACACTATACATACCCGACACTATAACATACATACCAGACACTACAACATACATACCAGACATTATAACATACATACCAGACACTATACATACCCGACACTATAACATACATACCAGACGCTACAACATACATACCAGACGCTATAACATACATACCAGACTCTATAACATACATACCAGACGCTATAACATACATACAAGACGCTATAACACACATACCAGACGCTATAACATACATACCAGACGCTATAACATACATACCAGACTCTATAACATACATACCAGACTCTATAACATACATACCAGACGCTATAACATACATACCAGAAGAGGGCGGCTCCACCAAGACCTCCAATGGTCACGTCAGTCAGACCATCATCATTTAAATCCATCTCCCCATGGATAGACTGGCCAAAAAATTTCAGTGTCTTGCCATCCCCACCTGATGGAATGCGCTGTGAAAATCCCAACAGACAGGTTAGTGTCTCAAGAGTCCATTAAAAACAGTTTTTGAATAAATCTGAGAATTTAGATTAGTGAGTAAAGTTAAAAGTAAAGATCCTTGAGAGACCTGAGTGGAAGCAAGAGGAAATACAGAGATACTCTCAAGGGAATCAGTCTCCCTTGGTCAGGAAGCAAGAGGAGGTACAGAGATACTCTCAAGGGAATCAGTCTCCCTTGGGAGTATGTCATGTCAGCATTAGTGACTCAGAGAGACAGGAAATTAATACATAATGTCATTTTGTCTAAGTTTCTACTTTTTTTTTTCAATTCTAACAAACAGATATACATAAACGTGCTGGGAACTTTATATGCAAGAGGGAGAACACATGACTTCATGCCACAATTCAAACACTTGTCCTAAACACTCATCCCACCCGCTCACCTCCACCCCCAATGTAAGGAAGGCCCTGTGAATACGGAGCTCTTGAAGGCTCATCCGTGCACCTATGCACCTCGCCTTTCACGGAAAGTGATCTTTCTATGTTCGGGAGCTTGTATTACTTTAACAGAACCTGTTGGCATGGAGACAGGACTAAGGGACCCTTCCTAAACTTTGGGTAGTCTCTTCTTTCTCAATTCCTTTTAAGTGGCAAAATGGAAGACGTCGAATAGGAAAAGGTGATGTGGGAATACCGTGTGTCCCTTCTGCAATTGAAGGAGTTGATTCTGGGCCATGCTGCCTTTCTGGAGAGGGGTAAGTACACCCTCATCTGTCCTCTGGGAATGCACTTTCCACCAAGGAAACAAATGAACTCTAATACTGTTCCGTTAGTTTTGTTTAAAGCTGCAACTTGATTCACCACTACTTTAAAAAACACATTACTTATGGCAATTTATTCCATTAAACAATGAAAAGTCTTTCTTCCAAATGCCATTCGTTAAACCTACGGGACTCATACTGGAAGAACAAAGGACCAAAATAAAAGAAACCTCTGTGTGTGTGTTTCCTGGTTCCCCACGGTTCATGCCGCAATGCCCGACACAAGTTAAGTACATAATCCCACCAAGATTTTTAACAGAAACGAATCATTTGTCAAATGGACAGAAGTGCTGTTACTTACATAAGCCTTTTATTTTGTTCTCTATTAATGTCATTTATAACTTTATAAAAAGTTAACAAAATATAATAATTCTGTTGACTACAGAAATAAAAGAGACCACTGAAATGTAAATAGAAATAGCTAATGCCTGGATTCTCTTCATGGCTTAGATGCTAGAGAATGCTGATGTAAGTGTTGAATTAGAGGATATTTATTCATAATAGCCCATTGCTTAACTGACTATGATTATTTAGAAAATGCTTGCTACATTACAACTTCTCTAAACTCTCTTGTGTTTATGATGCATTAAACATTTGCGTGAATGAATATTTTTCTCATGTAATAAGAAATTAAATTTATAGGTTAGGTCAATAAATGTAGAACTTCTTAACTCTCAATAAATTTAAAACAAGAATGACAGAAATCCTCTGCAGGTCAAGATTAATGATTCACATTTTTTTTCCAAGAAGGATTACTTGAGAAAAAAAAATGTAAACCTCAGAAACCCATATTAATTTGAAGAAGATATATAAAATTAGTTCACAAGTATAAGTTTAAAATAATTTTGTTTAATAGCAATATGGGCACTGAATAGGAAAAAACCACAACCTCATCTCCTTTTTGACTAAATCACACTATTGTCCTCTCACAGTCTTTGGGGCTAAGCACACTGGGGATGTCGAGTCACATTGTTGCCAGGTGTCCTTGTTTTCTACTGTTTCGCCAGTTGAAACGATCAGGTTCAAGAAGACAGACAAATGATTGCAGAAAATAAGCCAGAAAACAATACAAAATGCTATCCAATTCTTCTAAGAAAGAACACGGGAGAAAGTCACATCTCGCTTCCCCCAGGGTCAGACAGAATAAAGGAACAAAGTAAGTTCTGAGCTGCTGAGTGAGGCAGGCGAGACCTCTGGGCGTGGAGGGCTGAGGGGATGAGGGCATGAGTGTCTTACTTGTGCATACTCCTTCCTTATGGTCTTGCCACTGCCGTGATAAATGTACACAGCTCCTGCATGGTCGTCCTCCAGAGGAGCTCCGATCACAACGTCATTAAATCCGTCCACGTTGAGGTCTTTTACGGCAGCAATGGCTGTTCCAAATCGGGCCCCACAGGGCTCATTCTTGTTTTCTTTTGTGCATGAATTATCCTTCAAAGATGAACAGCATGTCTGCTTAATTGGTTCCAGGCTCATTTGATATTCAAACCTTGTCTGGAGGGAAGACGAACAGAATGCTTAAGAGCGCCCAACACTGATGCCGAGGAGTAGGGCTTGTTTTTAAGAGCACGCTGAACCAACCTTATGAAATAACCATTAGCATACCAACGGCAAGCCTGTAAAGTATATGAAAAGCTAGGAATGCCAAAGGAGCCTCAGGAGGCAGGCATGCTGAGAATTCTCTTCTTAATGAAGCTAAGGATGTGTAGTTAGCACCACGTTTTACTACTTGTGAAAGCTCTGGAAATGAAATCCTCCATTGTGGCCCCAGCCCTGCCTCCCCAACAGTACACGTCTATTCTCCACCAAAGACAAGGACATTTACTCTGTTCAAAACGCAAACCTTTGAAAGTTGCCTGGAGTCGGGGGAAAACAGACAATGCTGGAATATACTTTCTTGGAAAAAGCGGGAGGGGGGAAAAGAGAGACACACAGAGAGAACACGCATAGGTTCTTTCCCCAAAACCCACAGGAGAAAGCCAAAGAGATAGGAAGAATGGCATGCAATGTGCGATTTAAAGTAATTAGCATGAGAAAAATATGAATTAAAAAACAATAAAAACAAAATGAGTCACTAACCCTCTGTAAATAGCAAATATCCTTTCAATAGAGAAAACAGAAATTACTTATCCCAACAAATGATGTCTAAAATTGGGATCGAGATCAGAGTAGCCTTTCATATGGCAAAGCATTCTAAAACCTACACTGTCTCCCAGGAAGCCTGGTACCACTGTTATTAAGTTGCATCTCTCAATCACCATGGTAACTGTAGATGCTCCCAACCTCTCCAGGCTACAGCTCATAAATAGGCTACGAGTAACATTTGCCTTTGCCTTATTTATCCTGATATTTCAGCTTTTTAAAAAATGAATAAAACAAAACCGGATAGTAACAATAAAACAAGCAGAAACATAATTAAAGTCTGAAAGTAGTTCCTTTTGAAACTGTAAAATTGAATGGGCCTTGCAAACTTCTTAGAACATTTTTTTTTTTCCCCACCAGCAAGTGAAAAATATTCTAGCTGCATTAGTAGGAACTGGAGGAAGGGGACTTTGCTGCAGGCACCAAATTCAGACGCCGTTACCTGGTTCACAGCGTACACGTACACTTTGCCCTGTTCCTCTTTCTCTGTCCCCATGTACATGGGGGCCCCGACGAGAAGCAGGTCGGTATAAGAATCTTTGTCAGTGTCAATTGTTGTCAAGACACTGCCAAAGTAGGAACCGATCTAGGACACAAGACAGAACAAGCAGGAATGAGTCTCAGAGGCGCTCCTGGAAGTCTGCCACCCCGTCCTTTGTCCTGGTGCAGAAGACGGAGTGAAGAGTGGAGTCAAAGGCACCAAAACACAGAAACTTTTGCTAGCCAAATCTTGTGTAGACGGAAGCATGGCATGGTCCTATCTTTGAGGATGGCCAGTGGTGACAGATGTCTCTCTAGCAGTTAGAGACACAGCTACCTTTATTTCTACTGTGAGTGTCCTTACTTCTCCACACACCAGGCCCGTACTACCTCAGTGGCTTCTTAAGGAAAATGAAAATGCATGGAAGTAGCTGAGCGCTCGGCTATGGTGAAGAGTGTGTTGCCTTGGTGTCTGAAGAGAGCTTACTCAGTAGTGGCTACATGAGGTCCAGCAGCTCCAAGGGATAGAAAAGTAGGCCAAGCTTGCAGAGGCTCTCGCCTTTGAGCAACATTTCAAAGAGATGGAGCTGTTTCAGTTGGGAACTGGTTTTACACTATCTAGGTGCTGAAATCGCTTTTCACATATTGACTTGTATTTAATACTTTACGTTCTTAATGTTCCTCTTACAGATACTCTCGTGTAGGCTTATTTTTGTCAATCTTTGTTCTCATAATTCTGCTTCTCTATCATATGTAACATGGTATCTTCATAACGGATTTTGAGTAAGTTTTAAAACTCTGAAAGTCACAGAGTACATACATGCAGGCAGCACAGAACAATTCATTTCATCTTTACCTGCTCTCCGCTGAGTGTCTGGAGAATTTTGATGCTCCCACCCTCCATTTTGTAGATGACGACCTGGCCCGTATGATTGTATCGAGGCTGCCCAGCGACATACAGCACATCTCCAGGGACAGTGGCAGAGTTCACTGTGTAACCTAACCAGAGAGAGGTACCAGATGTGTAGCTGGACCCATAAAGTCCCACGGAATGTATTACAAATTACTTTAGATGGTTAGGCTAATCGTCTTTATATTTTCTTGCTCTTTGTGTTGGTGAGAAGCCTTTAGTGTGCTCCCTCCCCTGTTTCTACCATGCCTGGATTTCTCTGAAATGATACTTTCTCCCAAGCCAAATGTGCCATCATTTACAGATGCAAATAAATGGTGTAACAGTGACGACAAAAAGAGGAAGGAGGTTCCTATACCACTGGTGAATCCTCATGCACAGTGGCGCCCACCTTAAAACCCTACAGTCACCACACTGGAGCAAATTAATTATATTTTATTTGGATCAGTGGTTCTCAACCTGTGGATCATGATGCCTTTGGGGACATCAAACGACTCTTTCACAGGGCTGCCTAAGGTCACCAGAAAACACAAATATTTACATTATGATCCATAATTGTTGCAAAATTATAATTATGAAGTAGCAGCAAAAACAAATTTATGTTTGGGGGTGGGGAGGTCACCACGACATGAGGAACTGTATCAAAGTGTCACAGCATCAGGAAGGTTGAGAAGCACTGATTTAGATGCAAGTGTGTGTATTATCAACACTAATAGTTTTATATACATGGAATGATAGGAAACAAAATCCCTTCCTGCATTGCAAACCAGGGTTTTCATATGACTGAAGATTGTTTGTCTAAGTCTGAGGGCTTATTTTTTTTGAATATTTTTGACAATAACATCAAATAATATGTTACTGGATCCATTTTCCTCATTCTTACATTGTTACGTGAGTCACTTCCAGAACATCCACACTAGGCTTTTCTACGAACTGCTGTATGAGAGCCTTTTGGTTCCATTAAAGCTTTCCTGACATTGTCCATGAGCACCATGGTTTAGGCTTGTGGATGTTTTGATGGGAGTTAAACTACCCAACAGCAGTTCTGTGCTGTTATCTTTGACTCTCTTTTTAAAAATTAAAACTGAGGTTTCCAATCATCTACTCATCCCATTTTGCATGCCCTATAAAATTTTCTTTCCTTTGTACCTTTTGCATGCAGTATTTTATGTCGATTTATCTCATGAGCTGTGTGCAACGTTTCCCATTTTTCTTCCCTGCCACCTCCACTTAAGGTTTAAGAGCACCGTGCTCCCTCCATTTCAGTCAGAGTCCTCTTGTTATGACAGAGGGTGCTTATGCGTGCATCAATCTGATCATGGGCTCTGTGCTTTCGTGCATTCTGTTCATGACCAAGCAAGCCATCATCACATGTGCCTCTGTTGACTTAGTTAGTGACCAGGACATACACGGACAACTTTCCAGTGTGACATTACCTTATATATTCATATACATGTACAGCAAAATTTCCATACCCATTTGGGGCATTCACCCTCTTTTCAAGGCTTTGGGTATACCTGTAAGTCCTTCACTGCAGAGATGGAAGGACTCACAACACGATGGTAAAGTCACTATTCAGATAGGTGGTGGCTTTTTATATATCCTCAGATGTTATTATTAAAATAAACATGATGTTTTGAGTATCTTAGTATACACGATTTTTTTTTGAAGGAAAATAGTTTCGCATTTTGTATCTGTGGAGAATGTAGCTAAATCAATGTGTAACTCGCACTACACATAGGCTTGATATCTGCAGAAGGAGGCTATGCTCTAACAGCTGGGAGCAGGTTGTTACTGGGGTAGAAGACAAGCATGGTTCAGAACACCAGAGAGAGCCACTTCTAACTGTGAAAGCCATCTTTTTAATTAGCAAGTATTTTACTATAAGGCAATAATTCTATTTTTGTACAATAACATGTTTACATGACTGTTAAGGGAGAAAAATCTGTAGGCATATTATCCTTTGTGATTCTTTTTTATTTGTTTTCATACCTTTATCATCCTTTACAAAGGATGAGTCTAGTTTCATACCTTCTTGAAAGAAGCAAGAGCTTTGTTGATGGATTAGGAAATACAGGACTTATCTTTGTTTGTTTTGTGCTTTTTTTTTTTACCTCTCTTCTTGTTCCTTTGGAGTTTGTCAGGCATGGTTAGAACACAGTATGGATGTATTAGAACACAGTATGGACGAGGCTGACAGGGACTACAGGCTCATCCACATTCTCACCACAAAACCCAAACTCGGTGTGGCTGGGCACATATTGAGGCAGGTAATGTGGTGGTAAGACGGGTAGGTGATTCTGCCCTCAGAGCCGTATATACGCTTCTGTCCACACTGCCTTATTTTAATTGATGTGAGCACACATTTCCTCAGAGGCTTGGCCCTCTCACCCTGTCATCTTTGTAAGATTTCACATGGCCACACTAGTTACCTTTCACCCAGAATTCAGAGTAGTGAACTCAGTTCCTTTGTCATATCAGATTTGAAAAAGAAATGGGTTAGGAAAGCACAAGAAAGACATCTTAGCTATTAGACACCTGTTGGTGAACATCTTAACTTTTGACTAAGTCAATGAAATGAACAGAAAATACATTAGTATACTACAGACAGCACATGCAAATTTTATTATTTCCTAAGCATAGAACACCAATGAATATGCACATCTATCTGCATATATTTACATATATACCTTGTCAAGTAGTAGGTTTTCCAGTTTCGCTGAATTGCAAGTGATTAGAGGAGCCATATAAAAGAGTAGAGCTATTTTAATGTTTTCTTGTGTGCAATGCAATCTTCAAACTTTAAGTCATTTAAGCATGCTTTAATCAACCATTAACTCAAACTATAGGGGAATAACAGATTTGGGATTTTTTCTTTTTTTGGTTTAAAGAATTTGATCATAGGATCCTAACCCAGAATGCCAGACATACTGCACTGTTAAATTAATAACTAGAATAAGTGAATATGGATGAGCAGCAAACATGTCAAACACATTTGTGTTCCTCACTCAGTCTTTAATTATCTAAATCCTTAGTGGTAATAGGATCAATGCTAGAAACTGTAGCATTTAGCAAACCTGCATTAGTTTCCTACTGATGCTGTAACAAATTACTATAAACTTAACGGCTTTCAATATCCATTCCAAATGTCTTATTTTGCAATTCTGTAAGCCAGAAGTCCTAATAGCTCTCTCTGGGCCGTAGTGAGAAGAAGGTAGGTCTATGCACCGTCCTGGAGCTTGTGGAGAAAACACTTCTTTGTGCTTTGTGACCTAGAGATCACATATGTTCCTACCTCATCCCTCTTCGTTGCCAGCAACACTGTATCTCTCTGACCATTTCTTACAATTCTGCCTCCCTCTAAACACACCTGATTCTTATGTCTTAAACTCACAGAGATGCACCTGCCTCTGCCTCCTGAATGCTACGATAAAAAGGCATGCACCACCACCACCACCTGGCTTGGCTAGGGTCTTAAAGTGAATTTCTGGCTCTTCAAACAGGGCATCAACTGCCTTTCAGAGGATTTACAATACTTTCCATTTCTGAATCCATCCATTAAATATGATGGTAAATGGTCTATAATTGTTCCATCTAGGATCAAAAGGTTTGGGTTAAACTGGTTTTTGACCAAGTTTTTTCCCATACAACAGTCTCACAGATTATTAGATTATGAAGACCTTCAGAAGCTCTTTGAGCTAAGCCCCTCACCCCCAGTTTCTGCCAGTTCCCTATGTCTTAGCCCATAACACGAGGAGAGAGGTTGCTTGTGTCCTGGTTGTTTCTCATCTAAAACAATGTCTGCATTGTTTTGCCTCATCCACTTTTCCATTTTTAATTTGTTAAATATGTTTAGCTCAATATAACCACTCTATTTGTGGGTGCTTTTCCAATTAGCCCAGAGTCAGGTATTTTGATACAGGGGAATAAATACTAGCATAAGAATCAGGTGACTTGACAGATCTGCTACAGGTAACCAGGGCACAATCACTCTGTCCTCTGATTATTAATTTAGAGATCGGATTAAGAGTGTCTCTCGCTACTAAGTGTAATGAGAAGCATGAGCCCAGCCCTGGCACCTTAGACCACACAAGCTCAACAGTTTCAAAGATAGTTCACTTCCTGTTCCGGCTTCCAATTTCTTCCAGAGTTGGAAAAGTTGAGCTTAGGCCGGGGGGTCATCTCCACACCCCTCTTCTCTAAATCACCTTTTACTCTAAATCCTCTTTACCATCTGGGCTTTCAGTCCTTCAATTCTACTTGTTTCCTGGTAGGAGGCGAATGCAATGACCTTTGTGAGGGAAGAGGGGACCTTCGTTAATGGAACTTGCTGTGTCTTCGGCTTCCTGCCGCCTCTGCTGCTTACTGTGTGTTTAGTCAACAGAGACTCCAAACTCTTAAGTCCTGCTGCATCTGCAGCTGGAATGTACTCTGAGTAAGAAGAGATGTGGAGGCAGCCTAAGACTTGATGCCTTTCTCATAAAATAGAAGGAAACCAGGATATAGAAAGAAAAGATTTGCCTCCAAGATAGAAAGCTCCTTGAAAGAACACTTCGATGGTAAGATGGGGTACCTCAAGATCAAGGTGTTTGCTTTATCACTGTCCCCCAACACTGAGGATAATGACAGGACAAGGGGAGGTCTAAGGACAAGGGTTTTAAGTGAAGATAGGGAAATGGCATCAGGAGGGTCCTTTCCTTTTTTTTTAGACCTCCCACATGTTCCCTGTGTCCTCGCGATGATGAGAGGGCCCTCACTGTCACCTGGTTGGTCCTGAGTCTGGTATAGACCCTGAATGAGCTGATGCCATACATACATCCCAGTTCTTATTTCTGGCAAGTGTTTAGACCACGACACACTGCTGAGCTTAAGTGCAGCATTTTACTGAAGATGCTATAGGTAGAGAATATAGTAGAATCAAGGAGATATATGATAAAGCAATTGGAAATTTTCTTTCACAATGAGAACTTGCAGAGAGAAATTACAGATAAATATTATGTAGGGCATGTCAAGGTTTTTCTAACCTCATTTTTTGCCTACCAAAGGTCTTCTGGTTTTAAAGAAAATATTGGACATAGGCAGCATTCTTAGACAACATACATCAGCTAACATTTTTCCTTGCATTGGACGCACCTCAGTAGGCACTGACTCATTGAGGCTTCTGAAACCTTAATTTCTAAGGCAGTCTTATATGGTTTAAAATTACGAATACAGGAGAAAACAGAGTTAAAGAGAAAAATAATGTGAACATTTCTTTTGAAGAAGCTTCTTGAGGTTGCACCCAAGTCTTACCTAAATAAGAAGCAAGAGGTTCATTCATTTTGGTGGGCTCAGTTTGGAAGGTGGTGTTTTGAGGGATGACAATCTGGTTAGCCTTCTGCATGACTACTGTTCCGTTCCAGTCATAGGCTCCCACTGCTCCAAGCATGACCCAGTCCTAACACCCGAGCACAGAAAACACAGCATCAATGGTATGGTAGGAATTCTTCAATTGCGTTATTCAAATTAATTCATACAGTTCTCAAAATAACTTTCTTTACAAGAACTCAATATTACAATCCCTTTTTTGAGCCAAGTGGTGGTGGTCCACACCTTTTAACCCACCACCCCAGAGACAGATGGATCCCTGAATCCGAGGCCATCATGGTCTACAGAGAGAGAACCAGGACATCTAGGTCTACACAGAGAACCCTGTCTCCAAAATCCGAAAAACAAGCAAGCAAACAAACAAAATCCCTATTTTAATCAAAAAGGACACCGAGGCACATTACGTAACTTCCACATTGAACTGTTGGTGTCCCTGTGTAATAACGTCTTCTCTTCTTCTATTATTCCGTGCCTACACACAGGCATGCATGCACAAACACAAAATCCCACATCTTAGTCTTCTAGGGAAAGTAGCATGGCCACTGAATATCTCAGCACCGACAAAACGATTCCACATTTTAAACTAATGTCTTCAGTGCTTCATTTCACTAGATGCGCAGTTACATTCAGCAGGGCTGACACTGTGTGGTTCACAGCTATTAGCTGGCAAAACAAAGGACCTATGGGAAGTATTCCCCTAATTAGAAACGTGTAGATACCATTTCCCCCATTTGGATTAGATACCACAATCGCAGGCTGCAGAGCTCCCTCGCCATACGCACGTCAAAGCCGTCTTACACAATGGATGCTTGGGCGTTGCCTGGGCGGAGACCGCTTTGCAGGGAAGATATTTCTTTCCTGGACATGGTCATCATACCTGTGAATAGTGGGCACTGAAGCCGGTCTGAGACATTTCCATCTCAAATGAAGCTGCTGACTGGTCGGCTGTAGCTATAACATGGGAAAGATAGAAGAGTTAAGTGAATAGCAATGCCTTTTCTGCTACTGTTCACTTGCTGGACGCAGAACTGTTGGAATCTGGGGACCTGCCAAGCGGAACCAAGGAGAACGTTAGAGCACTGTCGGCCAAGTCCTTCCAAACTCCTAGGAGGGCTCAGTGTAAGACAGAGGTAAGTGACAGGACTCCTATTCTCACACGGTGGCTTCTCGTCCTCGCTGAGGGAACGTTGATTGCTTGCTTGCTGGGAGTTTATCTGGCCTTAAAAAAATAAGTTAAAAATAACATATAATTTTAGTCGTCAGCCCGACTGTCCGTTCTACGTTATAGCTGGCTGCAATTCTTGGTGCTTCGGAAAGCTGAATTTACTATAGTCGGAGTCAACTGTCTTGTCTACTTGATCTGGGAACCCTATCAGAGCTACCCTACAGGGCTGGGAAACCTTCCCTGGTGTTTTTAAAGAGATTCCCAACTCACCGAGCCCACCTACACGCCAGGCCATACATCTTCTCTAGGAGCCACTGTTGGATGGAGTTCAAGGGTCCCAGAAAATGTTGGTCCTGATGCTGGATGTGGGGACCCTTCAGCTCAGGAGGTGACTTTTCCCACACAGCTCCCATTTGTGTCCCACCTAAGACTGTATTTTTAAATGCACACCATATTTTTAAAACACCAGTTCTAACGCTCACTGCTGAAGTCTGGACAAGTGAGAACGCTATATGGAGATTCACTCCTCTCAAAATACGCACAGACCCCAAACCACAGCTCCCTGGGGGAACCGGGGGGATGCTGATCTGCTTGCTTCCAGAGAGTTGCTGGTTTACTTGGCCTTAAAAATAAGTTAAAAATAACATATAATTTTGGCCAAGTCAGCCTGTCTGTCAACTGATTCATGAGAACCATTAAATTTTTGAAATTAAAGATGTTTACTATTTGTTTACTGGCACAAGACCATAAAAATGCATCTGTGATTGAATTTTTATAGGGCTACATTAAATATGGAAAGCAATCAAGAATCTGAACCTATCATTTTAATCCCTTATACAAATTGCCCTTTAAATGACTAAGATGAATTTTACCTCGAGATGTCTCGGGGTTAGGGAGAAACCCCGGTGCCGGTGAAACTCACAGGAATCCACAAGCATGACCCCAGCTAAGACTCCTAGCAATAATGGAGAGGGTGCCTGAACTTGCCATCTATTGCAGTCAGATTGGCGGCTACCCTGGTTGTCAACAGAGAGGCTTTATCCAGTAACTGAGGGAGCAGATGCAGAGTCTTCCTGCAGACAGGGAGGAGGGGCTACAGGAGCCATGGGGTCAGGATCATGACAGGGGGACAGGGGTGGGGAGGGAGACCCACGGAGACAGCTGACCTGAGCACGTGAGAGGACGTGGACTCGACAAACAGTCTGGGAGCCTGCATGGGGCCAACCTAGGCTGTTTGTGGGGCTCCTAGCAGCGAGGTCAGGACCTGTCCCTGGTGTCCCGCTGGCTTTTGGGGACCTGTCCCTCATGCTGGATTACCTCACCCAGCCTTGATGCAGGGGGAGGAACTCAGTCCTACCTCAACTTCACGCGCCATGGTTTGTTCACGCCCACGGGAGTCTTTCTGGGTGGAGACAGAGGAGGAGTGGATGGGCAGGGGGGAGGTACAGGGGAGGAAGAGGGAGGAAGGAGCTGCATGGCCTTCTGCATGCTGCACCAGCAGCATGACAACAGCCTGGTCCTGGTCATATGCCAAATCTCTCACTTTCAGCCTGTCCCTGACAGGCTCATCGGGAATAAACCCACCACTCTGACCTTTGCTCTGTTTCCAGTTAGGAACGTGAGCATTTCCCCCCAAAGATTATAGGAGAGGGGGATTCATACCCTTTCCCCATCTATTCAGCATGCTGGACTCGCTAGGTGGCATTGTCCTTGGCAAACCAGACTTTCACAATTGTGGCCATTCACCGTGTAAAATAAACATTGACAGGAAGTGGAGCTCTCCCAAACGGTGGAGGGGAAGGCTTCCGTGGTTTCATTACGGAAACGGCGAAGGCTAATATTCTAAAGCGCTGCTGTGGGATGCCAGTGCCAGGGAGGCTGAAGCAAGAGGGCCAAGGCCTTGCTGACAAAGACAAAAGAAGGGAACAGAGCCGGAAATAAAGCAGGCAACCCACGAGACTTCGCCTCCGTGGAGCAGCAGTAAGATGGGGAGAGGTGTTTGAACCTTTGGAGAGTTTTATCAGGTGATTTCACACTTAAGCACAGAGGTTTCTCGAAGCATTTGGACATTCTAGTGAGGACGTCAACTGTGATTTGGTTAGGTTACAAAGAATCTTAAAATGCCATTTCAGGCAAAATGAACCACATCCCTTACACGGCGGGTCTCTTTCTGTCAGTTCTAGGTTATATTTGCCTGCTGAGTAAGAGAATAGTTAGAAACACCACTTACTATGCTTAACTGACTAGTGTAATAGTAATTTAAAAGGCCAACTCACACAAGTAACATTATACAGACCAAACAGGTTATATTTAGAAATCTGTATTGTACACATATACGTGTGTGTGCAATGCCATTAAAGAGAAGAGGGCCATGGGTCTGAAGGAGGGTGGGGGGTGGCACACGGGGGCTTTTGAAGGAGGAAAGCGAGGAATGTTGTAGTTATAGCCTCAAAACAAAACAAAAGAAAACAAACAAACAAACAAAAAGCAAGCAAAAACCCCCAACTCTTTACACATTCTTTCTTGTCCCATGTTAATGAAAGTGCACAATAATTTAGAAGGCCTGGCCTATTGCTAGATAACATCTCAATGGCTTTTGAAAGGCCAAAGCCACATAAAAATAGTGGTTTGGACTCAGAACAGAGGACAGGGTAGGTCATTCAGAAATGGCTATGGCTTAAGATGGATAAGGATTCAGGTGTTCTGTCTTGGGAGACATTGGAGAAAAAAGGGATCCAGAGACGTTCCTTCTGCCCTGAATTTCCATGCTCATCATGTTCAAAGTAAGCCAGGCTCCTGAGCGCTGACTGGGAGTCAGACTGGAAGCAACAGTAAAGCCTTTTCGTAGTCATTGAACGAGGACACCTCATGAGCAGGGAGATGTGAGAGTGTCACAGGGCACTGTACAGAACACCACCGTGAGTCCCACTAGAATGGCTTTTATTTTTACATGCACGAGTATTCGAGTATGTGTGTACTGGGTTGCAAAGCGAAATGATTGCTACCCAGGGCTACTCAAGAAATACTGGAAACCATTGCTGTACATGGATTCCTTGATCTAGAGGTATAGTGAAGCTGTAGAGCAGTTGTGTGGTGTATGTAAGTCCCTGAGATCAGTCATCAGCACACACACTCACACACTCACACACACACACTTACACATACACTCACAAACACACACACACTCACACACATGCACACTCACAGATGACACACACTTACACATACACTCACACACACACTCACATACACTCACACACATGCACACTCATAGACAACACACACTCACACACACATGCACACTCACAGATGACACACACTTACACACACACTCACACTCACACACTCACACTCACACACTCACACACACACACACTTACACATACACTCACACACACATATACTCACACACACACAGACATGCACACTCACAGATGACACACACTTACACACATACACTCACACACACACTCACACACACACACTTACACATACACACACTCACACACATGCACACTCACAGACGACACACACTTACACACACACTCACACTCACACTCACACATACACTCACACACATGCACACTCACAGACGACACACACTTACACACACACTCACACTCACACTTACACATTCACTCACACACACACTCACACACATGCACACTCACAGACGACACACACTCACACACACTCACACTCACACACACACACTTACACATACACTCACACACACATATACTCACACACACACAGACATACACACTCACAGATGACACACACTCACACACATACACTCACACACACACTCACACACACACACTTACACATACACACACTCACACACATGCACACTCACAGACAACACACACTTACACACACACATCACACTCACACTTACACATACACTCACACACACTCACACACATGCACACTCACAGACGACACACACTCACACACACTCACACTCACACACACACTTACACATACACTCACACACACACTCACACACATGCACACTCACAGACGACACACACTCACACACACTCACACTCACACACACACTTACACATACACTCACACACATATACTCACACACACACAGACATGCACACTCACAGATGACACACACTTACACACATACACTCACACACACACTCACACACACACACTTACACATACACACACTCACACACATGCACACTCACAGACGACACACACTTACACACACACACTCACACTCACACTCACACTTACACATACACTCACACACACTCACACACATGCACACTCACAGACGACACACACACACACACACTCACACACACTGTATTTTTCTTGTTTACTGGATATTCGCTCACAATTGTCTACCCCTTTCAAAGTTATGACTCACCCTCATATTCTCTTTATTTGTAATAGCAGTTTCTCTCAGGGATGGCAAGATAGAGCTTTTAACTAACAATGACACAAGTGACACCTCCACCGTGTCCCCCTGGAAGACAGTCAGTGGGACTGTGATGCCCCAGAAGGGCAGAAGAATTCTCTGTGGGTGTTTGTGGAGCCTGAGTTCCGAGTCTGAGTTTGCAGACCTTCGGAAATTCAAAGGAGACCTTACCAGTCAGGGGATATTAGTTCCAAAGTAGTTTGTTACTGAACACCTCCCACCCAAGGGACTAGCACTGCCCAGTAGCCTGAACAGACAATTCCCACTGAAAAAGTCAAAGCAAAACCTTCAAAGAGGAGGTATGATTAGCAACCACAGTAAATGGAGTTTCGCACGCAAAGGACTTGAGACAAAACTCCATGAAGATATTTTTAAAATGTGCGTAGAGAAAACTACAGAGGGAATGAACATAGAAACAATTGCATCAGAAAACTCTGCTAGCAGCCCAGAGGAAACAAAGAGACAGTCAGAAAACAAACATTGAGCCAGGGTCTCTACTTTCCAAACCTGTGTCTCACGATAAAGCATGCCAAGGCATTTGGGTTCTGACATGTGCCTGTGCCGACCACGTGGTTACCAGCCGTGCTGGGCATCATCGCAGCCTAACAGAGACTGCTGCCAGCAGACACGGTTCTCTGTAAAGCAGCTCCACGACAGACTCGTGTAACAGAGATTTGCTCACTGGCGGCTTCCACACACGGTGGAAATGATTCAGTGGTGTGCTGGGAATGGTATCCCAAACCTGTTACATTAAGTTTGAATGACAGGAGAGCTGGTCGTACCTTCCAAGGCGAATATCCTTTCTCCCAGAGCTTTAACAATGGTGACCAAGGCCAGCTCGTCTGAGACATTGAAGAAGTGTTTCTCGGTGGGCTTGCTTGCGATCGATTTTATTTCCTCCACAAATTTCGCACTGCTTAAGTTCCCTCGGTTATAGTGGCCCAGGATCTAGGGCATGATAAAAATGGCAAGGACATATTTTAACGTCTGCATGCTAAATAAGTATCTCAAGCATACATTCAGTAAACAAGAGCAATCAGGATGTCTTATCATGAAATAATGGTATGTGCTTATGAGGATATTTATGGAAGGGAAACCCTTTCTGAGCACATGGTTTTCCTAATATATTTTTCATTGTGTGCACATGCGTGTGTGTGTGTGTGTGTGTGTGTGTGTGTGTGTGTGTGTGTGTGCACCTGGGTGCAGGTTCCCTTGGAGGCCAGAGGGATGACATCTTCCTTGAGCTGGGGTTACTGGCAGATGTGAGCTGTCTAATGTGACTGCCAAGAAGCTGATTTGGGTCCTCTACAATGAAATGAAACAGTGAGCATCTCCACAGCCCTATATAAAACTCCTTAAAACCACAACTGAGGTAGGAAAGCAAGTCCTTCTTCTTCCGCACTCCTGTGTCTCGGTAACAGCGGAAGTTTTCACATCTAAGTCTTCGGAAGAAATGCTACACTCTCTACACTACCTGGATGTGACAGTAGCCATTGACAAGGCAGTCTTCCCGCAGAGCAGCCGGCGAGGGAGCTGTGGGAGTGTCTCTTGCATTTGTGCATCTCTATATATTACACGTGTGTGCACGTACAGGTGTACACGCATGTCTTTTTCCTGGAGACTTGTGAAAGTTCTGCATACGTTCTTGCATGGAGTCCTTCTTGTTTGTTTCATTTTCCCATGAGAAATTTTAAATTTTTATGAAGTCACATCAATCCCATTTCTTCTGTAGGGTATGTACAATGTTGCCTGTTTAGATCTAGTGTGGAAATATCAATGTTTGCGATATCAATGTTTGCGATGACATGTAAACTCTAAACTGAAAATCCTCAATACAAAGATATGACCAATTTTATATTTTAAAATTGCATAGCTATGTGGGTAATAGGAAAAAGATCCAAATAATATATTTTTTATTTTTATTTCTAAGACTGTCTAGTTTACCCACATATATTTAAAGACTTCTTTTCTTTTAGAATAAAAATGTCACTCTTGCAATAAAACATGTTTACTTTTTATATCATTACAAGTGACAAGGGTTACTAGTTCTTACTTTTCAATATTCATGTCTCCTGGTTATACTATGCCAAATTGAGAACAACTTAAGTTCCTGTAAGTGATGATGCATAAATTGTGGTACACTCACAAAATGGATAACATAATAAATATGAGGAGCACTGATATACAAAATAACATTGGTAATCTTGCACAAAGAGCAAAACAATAGAATCCACAATGTGTGGCCATTTAGAGGGGATCCAGAATCAGCAGCCTAAAGGAGTTATGGGTGTGGCTGCAAGAGGAAGTATTAGAAGAAACAAAAACGCAGGGGACTTTTGGAGGTGACAGGAATCTGTGTGTTTGCTATGAGCACTTGGTAATCACTCTTTATATTAGCACACTATCACTGTATGTAAGTGTTAGCCCAGCATTAAAAAGGAACTGAACTACATGAACACACAACATGAACATGTATGTTTTAAACATTCTAACTACTGTGTACAACATGGAAGCCTTTATACTATATAAAGTTAAAAGAGCAGTAAGCCATTATTAAGTTTAACTTTTCAGATAAATTTACATTATTGCCAAAAGACTATTTAAAGAGAAGATAAAGAGATTATGAATAGGGAATCGGGCCCACGGTTATCCAATATAAACATGTGGTTTTTAAAACGAGATTTAAGATGGTAGGCTACGAAATGATAGTTTTATCAAGGTACGTAGATACACTTAACAAAAAATGGAAAGAACGCGTTCGCGTTACTGTTCGCACGGTTCTCCTTATGACCTAAGTCGGGCTTACTGGTCTCACGGGATGAATACTGCTTGAGAGAAATGACTGAATCATCCTGATGCACGCGAACTGTCAATGTGAGAACATGAGTGGTGTCTGCTCCACTCAGCAGGCTCGTGGAGGTTCTGCGATCTGCTTGTCCCTTATCCCCGGGGAACTCCAGCCACCAGCACAGAGGAAATGACACATTTCCACACTGCAGGACATCAAGCCAACTCCCTGCTCTTCACTCCTAAGAGGCCAGCAATCCTGGCTCCTTCGCTCACTAAATGTGCTTACAACGAATATCGGGAAGCAGGCGTCTAAGGAAACCTGGAGCAGGTGACAAGGTGGCCCGCACACCGCGTAGGTTCTGTTTGGTTTTGGTCTTTGAACTCACTCTCCCTACCTACTGTGTTACCCAGACTTAGGGCAGAATGGCCTAAATAGGAGCTTCACAAATTATCCCAGAAAACAAACCCAAATTCCTGGCTACTGTCACGAAAAGCCAGGGCCAAGTACTGTAAGTCATTAGCCTGAACATAGACCTCTGGTGCTGTCTTGCACATTAGCTGTGTGACGGAGAGAAGGAGTGAGTGGTGAAGGCAGCAGAGAGATTTTAGATAGGCAAGCAGAACTGAAAGGCCGAGCTCTCACAGTGTTGGACAAATCTCCATGTCCTTTAAGAACGAGCTGTCAATATGCCTTTCTTATAGTTGGATGTCTCATTGAATCTGGTTGTAGGAGACAGTCTACAAATCCTAAAAGAGCCATACCCATGTGTTTCCTGCCGGATATGATGAGACTCCCTTTTTCCTTTTTGTCAGTTTGGTAACCTACATGTTTCTTTTAGATTCATTCAAATTCTGAATTATGTGGATTCCTCTGAGTTCCCCACTGATCTACTTAACTTATTCTTTAAATCTTGTGACATCCTGAAATGATAAATCATCATTGCTCCTCTTGGATTCTTACCAAGCCTGTTCTAGATTAACTATTGGATCAACATATTAACTCCCATTTCTTGATGAAATTAAAAATATTCATAAAACAAATTTAAATAACTGGGCTTTAGGGTACGTGTGGTTGAAGTTGTTAACTGTGAAGTGAATATTATCAGGCATTTAGTGGTAAATGTGATATAAGGAGCTAAGTAGATTTAACTAAGTAGGAAAGGTACCCACGTGACACAGTTACAGAGTAAGAATAGGGTGGAGAAGTACAATGTTGAAGAATGTTCTCAGAGATACAGGAGTTTCTGTGACTCCTATAGAGGCTTGGACCATCTTATACCACAGATGAAAACAATGACAGAACCTATTGGGATCTTCCATTCAAGGGTTTGGTAGCTTGGAAAAAATGTTTGCTATGAGAAGAAACAAAAGGTTAAATAATACACATAATTTTTAAAATGCATCTCAAATCTGTTGAACCTACACATTTGAATGATGCTAATGTCTACCTGGGAGATGTAGTCAGAGCTGAAACCTCCTTGAGGCAGACATGTCAAAGCAAATCATTTAATGCACTTATGTGCAGTATCATGTCTTTTATTTGAAAATATAAATGAAATGCTATGGGCCTTACTGATGTCTCTCTCATTTACATGTGAGTGCAATAACTAATTCACACCTCTCAGCCGTTACAACCTATGAGTAGATTCTGAATATCTAATACAGTCTGATGGACCAGTCTAACATTCCCCATTGACAGAACTAGAGATCTAAAAGCCAAATTCGTGTCCTCTCCAAACATTGCATTTAACAGCAAATGCTTGAAATTTTAAACAGGGAACTTATAGTACCAATATTGAATCCTCTTGGGGAGCTGCTCCCTGTCAGAACACATTTCTGTGTTGTTCAGGGTCAGATAGTGGGGACAAGACGGGGTAGGAGGGATAGTGCAGACGGAAACTGAGATAGAAGAGCATTCCAGGTGATAACTGAGAGAGGGGGCTTTTTGCAGCATGCATGGGCCCTGGGAAAGTCCTGAAGTCTTCCCGTGTTATTGCACAAATGCGAAATGGTAACGCAAGTGGTTTGCTTCCCAGCTTGCTCTCAAATAATAACTTGCAAAATAAACATGGTATAGTAGGGACAAGAGACGCCAAGTAGGAAAAGTTACACTGATTGTTAAGTGACATTTTCGTATTTCTTATTTATGTAGATTTCAATAGCAGTTTGGTAATAATATACCAACAAAAAGGGAAGCAGTGGTTAAAATGACAATAATATACTGATTAAAGTGGAAAGCACATGCCTGTGTGGTTCTCCATGAAGGTCAGTGGGAATCTGAAATGTCCTTTTGACTAGCTAGAGGAGAGACAATGGATGCGTGATAATGAAAAGATTTTAAACAGGCAAAGCAGCTTAGGGCAAGGAAGATCTGGCGGTGACGTCAGACATGAGGCAAACCACAGGACTCCCTCACAGAGTTGTGCTCTGCCTGTGCCTTCCAGGGAGGCTTCCCTTGCGCTGGTTTTGTGTGGTGTGTGGGTGCTGAGGATGAAGTGCTCCCAGGAGGTGGGCAGGCATCTGAGCTACATCCTCAGCACCAACACTGTGAACCCCGATGATCCCTAACACTCTCTGTGGCTTGCATCCACTTAGGATGCTAACTAGTCCTGGGGGGGGAGAGCAGAAAAAAGAGATCATCCTGATACTTGGGTGTTTGGAACCAGTGAGCAAGCTCTGGCTTTACACACTGACGAGGCCGGGCATAGACTTAATGGACTCGTGATTCAGACGTTTTTTGCGTGAAGGCAGGATCATATGAAATTGTCCTAACCGTGAGTTCAAAACAGCTACGTTTTCACAGCAACAAAGAATTTGATAATAATTGGCGAATGAAAATTTATAAACATAGCAATAGGGAGAATGAGTGGTTAGATGTTTGATGATTTTTTTTTTATATCTTATACCCCAAATAAAATGCGAAAATGTTTCATTCCGATATCATCACTTTGTAACCAAATCATCTTGTTTCTAAAATGAATGCATTGTCCCTGTGAGGCTGGGAATCGTGGTCCTGGATCTCCTTTCTGCCTATAAAGCCCCTCCCACCCCCTTTTTAACCACTCATGCTTCGAAAGGAAGATAAATTCATTTATTGGATATTGAAAATGAATGCAGCTAATATTTAATTATTGTTTGTAAAGGGTTCAGGCTGAGTTCTTAGAGTTTGGAATCTTTCCTCCTGGCTTTAAAAAAAAATCAGTTAATTAAATCAATTTTAGTGATCAAAAGAACAAGTGATTACAGATGAAAGAGGCCCCACCCCCAGACTTAAGGCACAGGCTGGGCTAAGCTGCCATGGAAGCTGAAAGGAAGGGTCCCATGTGGTCCCTGGGGCATTTTCTGAAGGCTTCTGAGCAAGGAGGAAATGGCCGAGAATTCCTCAAAAGGATCAGACAGGGAGACAATGTTTCTTGTGTGCCTCACTGGCTACTGTTGTTACCAGTTCTTCATGTGGTGAGAGAGACAGACTAACAGACATAATCCTTGGACAGAGGGAGACAAAGAGGCTCACAGTGGTAAGAACTTATTCACTTGTCCCAGAGAGAGTACGCAGCAAGAAAGTCTGCACAAAGGTATTGCAGCCCCTGAAACACAGTGTCCTCCAACCCTCCCACACCCAGACGTCCTGGGAAATGTAGCAACCTGGGCAGCATAAACAGACAAACCGGGCTACAGAAATATCAGGACGATAATAAAATGTGTCTTCTGATTCTGGCTTCTGGAATTTCAGGAAGAATCATTAACTAGGAAGAAACCTTTATTGGCTGATGCATGACATGTCTGTCTCATGACAGACATGGAGAGTTTGCAAACCCTTTGCTAGCATGGTACTTACAGCTATGGAAAACCGCTGAATGTTTTCCTCCTCACAGTCTTGGATGACCTGTTTTAGCCGATAGTTGTCATGTGACTCTCCGTCCGTCACTATGACCATGACTTTTTTAACACCTCTCCTGGCACCCCGGGCTTCAGTGAATGCCTCCTTCCTGAAGGGAACACAGACCAAACTCAGGCCAAAGGTGAACAAAACGCAAAATCCTTCAAAAATACAGCGACTCTTCATAGCCTCCTAGATGACTATGGACTCCACTGTCACAGGCAAGAGGCACCGTGATTTGATCCGCAATAGCTCCACAGGTATTGGACGTGACTGCCACGTGTGCCCATTTGAAACAGGTGCATTTCCTCCCTTAGAAGCTTTGAAGGGATGTTGTGACCCATGAAGTGTGGGAAGGAATATTCATGTCTGCTGTCAGAAGTGAAGCCTGCACTGTGGAGACCACAGTTTTCCCGTTATTCACTTACCTCCAGTAAGAACCACTACAATATAATGCCCCAACTTACACGATTTCACATAATGTTTCCATCAAACGACCTCCCCACTCTGTCCCACACTAAATCTCTACTTGTCCTTGTGTTGAAAGCTGAGCCAGTGCCACTCAGCTGCCACACCCCATTGCAATGGTTCCTATCTTTGAGAACTGTGTGGATAACTCCTCTTCAGTGTGAACCGGGACCACAGATTTTATGTTTTCTTTAAATGCTTAAACAGAGGTGAAGACAGATGTCGAACACTAAGTTTTGAAAGAAGATTAGACATGAAGATATTATGAGATTTAGTCCATTTTGCAATTCCGATTCCTTAGTGGATCACCCAGAGCTTCTAATTCTCTGGAAGATCAAGGTCATAGCTGAACTTAATGAATATCAGCTGAAGGAGATGGCCAGCAGCCCTGTCTTAGAGAAATTCTGGTTGCTCTGAAACAGAGCCCACCTTATGTAACAGAAGAGCAGGCAGCCACGGCACTGCAGAGCCTAACCCTTCTCAACCACATGCCTTACGGAGTTAGCATGTCTGAAACACCAACGTCTAACGTCTTCTCTTAGAATGAAGCAGCAGCCTCCTTCCCGTTGGCCTTTAATATTTTAAATATGCCAGGGAAGACACTTATTTTGGGTTAGGAGAATTCAGGATTTATGAGTAATAATTTATGCCTAGTTACAGGAATGACAAAGAAGGGGACATCCAAAACTATTATGAACTGAAGTGATTGAATTAACTGAAAATGAAGATAACAGATTCCAAAACATCCAAAATATTTTTTTTTGTAGTAGACTCCCCTTAAAAGGAATAAAACACAATTAAAACTGTGCTTTACACATGGAAAATTAATGAATGAGAATAATAGTGCTACAGTATCATTATGGACTCTTTGTGTAACCCCAAACTTAACAAATTCTGTCTACAGATAGACCATGAGAGAAGTGTGGACAAAGCCCATATAAGGCCATGGTATTTCAAGTAGCATTTACACAGGAGTGAAAGCAGCTACAATGATTTTTCCATTAGTTACAAAGATAAATATTCATTCTTAAACTTCTGCCTTTGGAAAAAAAATGCACAGCTCTTTACAGGCTCAGGGCTTTGAGAGCAAGCTCTGACTTTCTCTGAATGTGTGCTCACATTCAGTCGGCTATTGATGGCACTTTCAGAATGCCTATACATATGTATTCCTTGTGTTTGCAAACATACAATCCTATAAGCGGATAAATGCACAATTACCACAACTGTTGGCGTGTGTGTGTGCACGCACGCGCGTGTGTGAGCGTGTGGTCCCATAAAACTTGTGCTTTCGTAGAAGTTTAGGGCATCAGTCACAGGAAGGAGAGTGTGACCATAGTAAATTACCTGTGCAAAATCAGCTAAGAGTTCACAGGTTGAGACCACTTGACACAGTATTCCTAATATGAATCCAAGCTCTTACAAAGCCTCTTGTGAATTGCCTTTGGCTTGGGAGTTTGCTAGGTTTGATAGTAATGACAGAAGGAAGGGGAGGAGGGTAGGAGCTGGAGGAGACTGGAGAAAATACAGGAAATACAGCTCTCTGCATTTGTAAGCCTCTTCTAAAACAAAATTCAACCATAGAGCGATGAGATGGGAGGCAGAGAAGATTTAGTAGAAGAAGAAAGAGCATGAGGCTCCGCAGAGGATCACACATTTCAATTTAAAAAAAAAAAAAAATGTTGTGATGAGGTTATTTTTGATAAGGCAACATTTAATTGTGGCTTCTTAAAAATTCTTCTGTGAGGACTTGGGAAATAGCCCAGTCACTAAAGGTCTGGCCTTATAAACATGTCAAACATGTCGACCAAGTTCAGACTTGAGCCCGTGTTAGAAAGCTAGGCTGTGTAGTGCTCGCACTTGTCATCCCAGTGCTAAAGGGTAGAGGCAAGATCCCAGTGGCTCCCTGGACAGTCAACCAGAGAAAACACCGTGTTCAAAAGCCTGTTAAGTGTGAGATTGAGTACACATGCAGAGACATGCACTGGCGTAACAAATAGACCCTATGGTCTATTTTCAAAATGAGGTACAGTCACATTGTTACTGAGGTCATAAGAGTGGCAGGCCTGTCTCTCTCCCATTGGTGTCTGGCATCTTCTTGCCTCACAACCCTGAGTGTTAGAGGTTAAATTCAGGTCATCTGATACATGATGGACCTCAGGATCAGAAGAGTGGGGTGGGGTAGCCTTGAACCCCAAATTATTTATTATGCAAAGCTTTTGTACTAGCCTTGTATAGATGCGGAGTTTAAGAGGGTGCAGTTCTAGTTTATGGGAAAAGAGAAGAGGAATTTGGATGGGGGTTGTAGAAGTTTTTAAAAATGAATAACTTGTTCCAAATCAGCATGCTGGCCGTGTTTGCCTTGCATGTGTGCCAGCATTCCTTTCTGCAGAATATCACATTAAAGACTGCTTCGTTTTCATTAGTCTCTTGAATTTGTGATTACCTTCCTTCCAACTTGAGTACACATGCATACACACATGCACAAGCCCATACACCACTTACATAAAAGTCACAAAAATCCTATATCAAAGGGTAGAGATACGGGAATATGGTGGAATATATGCTGAGTAGACAGACTGTATTTTCATACATTCATTGATATGCCCTAGAAGTTAAAAATAAAAATCAAATGGATACAAGAATGTTGTCAGGCCTTGCCGGCTGGTCAGAGGTCATAGTCTATCATGTCCTGGCAGCTTTTCCCACAGCTCGATGACATGGGACTCTGTCTCCACCAGTGAAACTTCCTGTTCTCTACCTGCCCTTATCTGAAGAATGTCCCTGGGCCTGCAGAACTGACAACTGAAAGCTGTCTCTAAGCCAGATGCCTGATTTATCTCTAGAGTGCCCCTTGGCAGAGATTCCTTCTAGAAGCCTCCTCTGCTGCACATATGATAACTAAGACTTGTACTAGGAACTCTGCTATAGGACCCTGCTCCAACATACAAAGCCATACGATAGGAATGTGCCACTTAATGCAAATTATGGTTTGTCCCAAAGCTCCTCAATCCTATATATTTCCTATACTGTGGAATAAAGCTGAGACTTCACCAAGGTCTCTCCCAAAGGGCTGCCTCTGTCATGTTCACATGCCATTCATGGATGTCTGTCGTTGCTTCTGGCCCTTTGTCCTTGTAGATTGATGGCCAACTAACCACAAGGATAAAGGGGAACCCCCACACAAAAATTAGTACTAAGCATCAGTTCCCAACAACATAATTCAATTCACTATTGTTAAGTTTTGAATTGGTGCACCATTAGTTAGACCCTTGAAATGGAAGGGAAAGATAAGCAGGGCCAAGAGAATATATTACCATCTAATAGCAAATCTTTTTAATGTAATTTGAAAAAAACGTGGCATTGAATATTGTCAATGCAAACACTGAGTCAAACTCCAAAGGCAAAAATAGCTAGCTGTTGTACTGCATGGCCTTTTGCCAGTTTTTAGTTTTACTTTTTCCTTTTGTTTTTGAGATTATAATGTCATCATTTCTCTATTCCTTTTCCTCCCTCCAAATCCTCCCAAAGTGCTCCCTTTCAAATTTATGACCTCTGTTTTTATTAACTGATACATGCACGTAACACATTGTCATACATATGTGTGGTATATATGTATTCCTAACTATAGGCTGCTCAGTATGTATACTGTTACTTGCATGCATGTTTTCAGGGCTGACCAATGGATACATCTACAAGACAATGCCTGTTCCTAAGGCTCAGGGAACATTGCAGAAAAGGGAAAAGAAAGACAAGCCAAAGCGATCAGGAAATTTCGTGTGGGATTTTGTCTCCCAGGAAGCCCAGAAGCTATACCCATAAAGTTTCACCAACATGTTTTTTAATCCATACCTGGCTGTGTCTATTCCAAGGGCTGTCATCGTCTGTAGACCACCTCTCCGGCCAATTTTCTTTGCTGCAACAAGTACCTCGTCTGTTGATGAATACTTATTGAGGTTGAACTCATGGGTTACATTTTCTCCATACTGTACAATTCCAACCTGAAATACCAAGCCACTGTTGAGTTATGAATCTACCAAAATTCCCTGCCCATCTTTCTTGAGTTTAAACATATAGGGCTAGTAGGATACCTTTTACATTTTTTGAATGTGTGTCAGAATTGATCACTACATGAAGCCATCTACCATGCTAGCAATAATTATTGCCCTATAATATTGCAAATATGAACAGTCCAAAGAAAAAAAACAATAAAACTGCCATTACTTTCTATCTAATCAAAAATTTTACAGAATGATTCCAGTGGCCTCCCAGAGCATAGTTAGCTATATTTCAACATTTTTTGTTTTATTTTTTATATGACTGATTCATATTATAGCAACAAATTGTCACATTTAATAAATGAGGAAACAGAGTCTTAAAACTAATTTCCTGGCTGGGGATACCTCAGCAGAGAAGGAAAAACAAACAAAAAACCAGACCCATGCTCCACAGCGAGGAGGTAGAAAGGAGACTAGTCTCAGAAAAGTCAGGACTTTGCCCCTCCTAGCATTCATTGCTAGTTAATTGCTAGTTTCTAGTAACCAATGGGAGACACCGAGTTACACTAGAGTAAATAGGCAAACAAGATAATATTTGAAAAAGAAATAGGGGACATTGATTTTCCCTTACAGTTGTTTAGGTTGTCATAGGTTAAATAAAGGAGAATCCACGTGATTTCTAGATGAGGCATTGTAAGCTGAATGAACACGGACTCTTCCTGTTTTATGTCTAGGACAACCTTGTTCCTCCACAAATGCGCTTCTCACTCAATTTCTTTACTATACACCCCAAACTGTGGGTTATTCAATTGGGGTTTTATTTCCTATGGCAATAAAGGGTCGGATGCAGCCAACTAGTTACACAAGCTATCAAGAGTGAATGGGGACAACCCATGAATCCAATTCAGGCCATTTCCTTGAATTATATTTAAATTATCTTACTGCCCTTTTTAGATTTAAAATTATTGTTTCTATTGAAAATACAGATTTAGATTATCAATCCTGAGAGATAGTGACCTCAGAAGGAGAAACCCAAAAATATTTTGATTTTTGCCACCATAAACATGCACTATAGATTTAAATGAAATGCTTTTGTTACTAAGATAATTCATTATACCTAGTCCTAACTACCAAGCTTCAAAAAGGCTTCTATGGAAGTCTATTGTTCATGAATTTAAGACATCTCACTGAGATTTTTTATTTTCATACTTTTAGTTAATTAAACAGGAATCTTAAAAAATTTGAAAGTTTGTCTCTCCTCCCTGTCATTATTTTAACAGTACTGAACATTATTTTTTTCTCATGCCTTTGACCTCCTGAGCTTTGAGAATCTTCCCTCTGGCTCATGACGTCTCTCCTCAAGAACTTCCTCTCTTTCATTCTATCATCTACAAGAGCAGCAGTCTCAATTCTGAGTGTTCTCTTCCCTAGCTGGGAGCGTCAGCTCATTTGTGTTTTCCGTCTAAGCTATGGACCATCAGGACCTAAACTTTAAGACTGGATTCCATGGCGTGGTTACAGTAACCATTTAGTTACAAATATCTAGCTCATTCAACCCCCTTTCCCCTTTACCAAGTCACCTGGCTAACTTCCAGCTAACTCCGTGTGATTCTGCAGTGCTGGATGCTGACAACAGTCACTCTGTGTGTTGGTCTCCCGACAAAGCCGTGCCTATGAAACTCAAATGGGGCCTCGAATCTGAGCATCGTCCAGCAGTCATAGAACTTACTACTGATGTGTTCCCATTTGTTGATTTCAATCAGATTTTCTGTTAAGAGTTGTTAAGGCTCGCAGGAGAAAGTATTTATCTCAAGTGTTCTTAGAAGGAACTCACATGAAAGGGAAAGAAGTCACACCAACCATCCAAGGCTGGCGGATACTGGGTAAATGTTAGTGTTATTTTCACACCACACCTTACATGCCTCCAACATTCTGCTCCATATGCTGTCTTGTCTAAACAAGTTACCTGCACCCTAAAACCTCAAAATCTTGGTGTGATTTGAATGAAAATGTGTTTGAATACTTACTCCCCAATTGGACACACTGGGACAATTGGGAGTTGTGGTCTTGCCGGGGGATATGGCACTGAGTCGGCTTGGTGAGTTGAAAACTCACACCGTTTCTAGTTTATTCTTTGAGCTTCAAGCCTCAAGAGGAGGCTCAGCTTCCTCTCCATTGACCATGCCTACTTCTTGCTCTCATGCTTGGGATTACTCCCCTGGAGTCTTAGGCCAAGTAAACACTTCCTTCTGCAAGATGCCTTAGTTGTCGTGTTTTACCACAACAATAAAAAAGTAATACATTGGTAAGTCAGAGACAAGTGCTTCCTATTTTATCATCTGTCTGCCTGCCTGTCTGTCTGTCTGTCTGTCTGTCTGTCTATTATCTATCACCTATCATCCATCTATCTATCGCCTATCATCCATCTATCTATCTATCTATCTATCTATCTATCTATCTATCTATCTATCAATCTATATCTATCAAACTATCATCTATCTACTTATCTATCATCTATCTATATGTCTATCAATCATTTGTCTATCATCTATCTTTCATCTGTCTATCATCTACCTACTATCGAACTATCATCTTTGTATCTATCATATATTGTGTATATATATATATCATCTGTCATCTATCTAATCTGCCTACTATCTGTCTAAATAGCAATTAATCCATCTATCCATCTATCATCTATCTATATATCCATCTATCATCTATCTATCTGTCTACTATCTAGTTATCCATCTATCTATCCATCCATCATCTATCATATACCTACCTGTCTTCTATCTATCTATCTATCTATCTATCTATCTATCTATCTATCTATCTATCTATCTACCTCTCTATCTATCATCTATCATCCATCAGCCTTTCCATCTTTCATCTATCTATCCATCTATCTACAATCATCACCTACCTGTCTAACATCGGAATCTATCTCTTAATACATGTCTCACTTCGGCAAGCTTATTCTTTGTAATTTTTAAAATACGAGTGAGTTTAGAGTGGTCAGCTTCTTCACCTTTCCAGTGTGCCTAACTTCTAACTACCCTCCTGGAAGCCATTTTCAACTGAATGCCTTTAGGGTCCTAATCTGTTTTTCTTTGAACTTTTAAAGAAAAGGAACTTCCAGGAGCTTTTCTTTCTCCAAACCCATCATCCTCTCTTAGGTAGGGCCAGAATTCAGAGAACAGCAGCCTGGTACCTCAACTCAAGCTGCATGTCCTTTGTCCCTTTCAGGTGGAGCTGAGGTCTGGACTCCACCTGAATCCACACCTGTACTTATCCACCATCACTACAGTTTTGCTTTCCTGGATCCTCTCTTATTTGTTTACGGGATGGGACATGCTTCCTTAATAATCAACACCATGTGAATCTCCCCACCATCTGCTCTTGGGAACTGGACCTTGGGCATTGTCTGTGTTCCTCTATTCCTCCTTAAGACCAGACCAGACATCACGGCTTTGAACCTCAACCCCAGCAGGGATTGCTCTCACCATGGCCAGTCTCCAGTTCTGCTATGGAACACTGGGATGTTTACTGAGACAATGAAGCCATCATATTTATTAAATCCCCACTCAAAACCTCCAATTGTTCTCCACTGCTGACATCATTGACTCTGAAAATAGTTTTATTAGTATTTTTACTCTCACTTTAAAAGGAGAAGAGAGAAAATGTAGTATTATTCATTGGAGTACCAGGTTCCAGAGTGGGGAAAAAAGTTAAAGCCAGTCAGTGGTGGCACACATCTTTATCCCAGCACTCAGGTGGCAGAGGCAGGCGGATTTCTATGGGTTCAAGGATAACCTGGTCTACAGAGTGAGTTACAGGACAGCTACACAGAGGTTACACAGAGAAACACTGTCTTGAAAATCCAATTAATAAATAAATAAAAATTAAAATCAGAGTGAACACCACATACACACCTCATTCATTCTCTAAGATGCAACTCTACCTTCCTTGCGAAACTTTTTTCACTTAGCTGTCAGCATAGCCTATCATGCTACCATTGACCTTCCCCTTCTGAGAGCTCAGGGGTGAGCCTGTCTGCACTGCATTCTTCTCAATGGTGCTGTGAACAAGTGCATTGAAGTTCCCAGGCGCTGGCAGGGTGAAGAGCAGGACTACGTCACAGCCTCTCAGGCCCTTTATTCCTTCCTGCCACTTTGTTTCTGCTCATGGTTGACACCCAAACATTCCTAGTAGATGACTGTAACAGTGCAGAGAAGCAAGTGCAAAGCTGAGACACAGAGAAACAATGATAGCCAGACAAAGAGTGATACGCAGAATTCGGGAAATGAGAAGGGAAGGTAGGAGAAACTCAAGTATTGGGAAACCTTCAGTGCTGGTTGATGCAAGGTTAGATGCATATTTCCTTAGAAACCAGACAGAATAAAGCCTACTGGGGGTCTTCACAGGAAAAGGGGGCATTCATTAGTTTTATCATAAGAGTCAAATAAGAACACATACACATAATATTACGCTGAGTGCTGGTAAGGACCTATTCAGTATAGATTTCAGACCAAGATTAGCCTCTAATTTATTACAGGTGAAACAAATCCATACAAGCATAAAGTATATGAATATGCACATGATGCAATTAAATATGAAAATTGAAGATAAAATGAGCCAAGCAATGAAGACAGGTCCTGAGGTCAAGTGGAGAAAGAAGGATTCATATTCACCACTTTACAATGAAAAATTTCATGGGTGAAGCAAGCATCGGTAAAGATTTTAAGTAGGGAATACATAATCCACATGGGAATGTTTTAAGTACTTTTGTTAAGTTGTGGGGAGTAAGCAAGAATGGTGGCCGAAAGAAACAGTGAGTTCAATGTGGACATTCTTTAATGGAGATAGGCAAGAAAATGCTGTATCAGGAGAGCGGATGAATGTAGACACCCTGGTCCTACAGAGGGATGATAAAAGTCACAGGGACAGTCTTACTCAGAGACAGTTGGGAGGGTCATGGTTGACACTGGGGAGACATGTCTGACCCTCTTGATTAATAGAACAAAAGACATAGGGATGAAATGACAGCCTAAGACCAAAGCTTGACAGCAGTGCAAACAAGTAATCTCAACACTCAAGAGGTGGGAAAGCAAGGATCAAAAGTTCAAGGTCACTCTCAGCTAAGCAGTGAGTTCAAAGCCAGACTCGCCTACAATAACCTCCACCTCTCAAAGCAACAAAACAAAGTGACAACAACAAAACCCCAACAAAAACAAGAAAAAAATAACTTGAGAGCAAGCAAATTAAAAAAAAAAGTAGTCTAAAGCCAGGGACCTAAGAGCCATTTAAGTCTACTATATAAAACAGACCCACCAATGGCCATGGATGTTTCTTCCATGTGACATTTGCTGTCATTTTCCGCTAAAACACAAGATGTAGAACCTCTTCTTAGGTAAAACCCTCAAAATTAATATCCTTTTACATTTTCTCCCAGAAGTTCTAGCATTCTTGTCTATGTGAATGAGTAAGATTAAAAACGAAAAATCCATGGTCAAAAATAATTTTGAAAAACACAGTAAAACATTAAAGATGTGTCTTTACAGAAGGACCCATCACCCCTACTTTTCTCTTGTTCAATCAAAAATTAAATTGTACAAAGAGGAAGGCTTGTTTGAACAAGCACCTGACCACAAGAAGAAATATACACAGAGAGAGAGAGAGAGAGAGAGAGAGAGAGAGAGAGAGAGAGAGAGAGAGAGAGAGAGAGAATAGGGAGGAGAGGAGGGGAGAGGAGGAGAGAGGAGGGAAGAGGAGGGGAGGGGGAGAGTAGAGTTTTCTCTTGATTCTTTCCTCAGTTGTGCCCCTCAAATTCACAAGCAGATGGTTTTGAGTCTATTCTCTTTGTGTTTGGTGTGGAAACGTTCCAATCACAGATTGGGGGAAAGACATAATGTGTTTTAATTTTACTTAATGGAATACTTACATGAAGTTCATACCCAATACACTATGAAACATAGTTTGGAAAACACTGCTGTATAATACTTTAAAGATCAATGTTCTCTCCCATGTTCTATTGGTGAAGTAGTCTTCAACGTGCGGCTATGTTTTCCATCATTGCTAAGTTGGTGGTTGTTTTTGCTTGTTTCAGAGCACAAAAAATCATTTTGGAGTTTTTTTCTTTAGTGCTCATGGCACCTAACGTCATATTTGATCAGCTAGATGCTTTAGAAATACCTGCTGAATTAGAATCAATGAATTGCCCAAATGGTTTCGTTTCTTTCACAGCTACAGGGAAAGAGTCAGGGGGCTGCAAAGCACATAAAAGGGGCATTTTTAAAGTTATAGATAGAAGGGCGATTCTGCTGAGCATCGTGAAACAAACCCCCACATAAGATTCTAGTGTGCTTCAAAAATAAGAAGGGAACTGGGGAAATTATAAACAGTTAAAAGTGGCTATTAAGTATGTCAAGCCCATGTACTTTAACAGGGTTTTCTTAAAAAAACAAATAATGTGTCTGTGTGTCTGTGCTTGTCTGTTTGTGAGTGTGTGCTTGTGGGTATACTGTCTGTGGAGGAGAGTCATCAGATCCCCTGGATCTGGAGTTTGAGGTGGTTGTGAACCACAGTGGATGCTGGGAATCGAACCTGTGCCCTATAGGAGAGCAATACATGCTCTTAACTACCGAATCATCCCTCTAGCCCAAAGTCAGAGAAGTCTATTACTGCCTTCTGTGTTGAGTCTCTGGCGACACTAGTGCCTGCATTTTAATACTTAGGCTGACTTATGTTTCCAGGCTGTGGTTCAGTCATTTATATCAAACCAGCTGTTTCTTTAGGGAAGGGATGATAGAGGAAAGCATTCGTGCTTCAGTGAGATGCAAAACTGCTTAATATTGCGAACGCTCAGTGTTTGTTATCTGACCAATATATGCTAACACCAATGCCCTGCCCTGACACAGGATTTTGCATGATTAAGTCAGGCTACACATGTGATGATTATATGTGCTGCGGTTGAAGCTAGCTGTCAGCACAAACCTTCCAGGAATTGATAGTTGAAGTTAGGTTTAAGCTTCTGTCATTATGCACTGGGACGTAAATACAACAGACGCTCTCATTTACTTGACTGATAGAGAGATCCCAGCAAAGGGACATCTTTAACTAGCCTGCTGTTGATGAAAGAGGCTGCAATGAAGTCAGTCCAGGCAGAAAACTGCAGACCAGAGTGATGACAGCAAGTATTGTATTTGTGGTCAAGGGGCAAAGTCTATAGGGCAAAATACCGCTGGGGCAAATGCGATGAGATGAGTAAATACTTTCTAAACAAGATTGATACAGTGAAGCCCACTGGAGTTTCTCATACAAGTCCCTCCGAGCCCAGGGTTCAGTCTGACTTCATGAAGCAGAGTAAAAGAGAAAAGGCACTACAATTATGGTTTGTGTTTGTTTGTTTTACTATGGAAGAAACTGCCAGGATTCAAACAAACAAACAAACAAACAAACAAACACACGAGTAGCCTGTTTATATATGAACTCTACCCTGCATCATCCCAGAAATAAAAGAACAAAGACAATCTTGTCATCAAGGAATCTCAGACATCCAGGAGAGACAGACCCATAAAACAAATAGCAGAAATGCTATGAAGGAATGCGAGCATGAGGTGAGGGCATGAGAGAACCACACAAATGGGAAAGGGGGTCCCAGGAAACCATACAAAAGTGACATTGGAAGAAATCTGAGACGTGCACCTAGCACACAGGGCTGGGATGGCGGAGGGCATTCCAGACAGAGCGAGTATGAAGAGCCTTGCACACTATATGCAGGGCGAGGCCCAGGACATGGTGCAGAGTGAGCGAGGTGGGCATCACTAGCAGAGGTAAGACACAGGGAAATGGTCAGTTGCCTTTAAGCGCCCCGAAGGGCTTGCACATTATTTAAAGGGCAAATAAAGGCGGTATTTAAATAAGGAAATTTTGGGAATTTCACTTTGGAATGATTGTTCCAGTATAGGTTGGACAGACATGGGGAAGAATGGAGACCAGGAGGCAAGCCAGGGTGAAGTTTCATCTCTGGCTGTATGCCTCATTCGGACAATCTCCTGACTGACAAGGCAATGATTGCAGGACCCACTCAGGATTCCTTTTGGACTTAAAACCAATGAATCAGGTGCCACATTTAAGGCTTCCAGGAAAATGACTATAAAATCTGCAGCAAAAAGAAAGATAAATAATATTCCTAAAATTTAATTAATCTCTCTCTTTCATTTTGCCTACTTCGGTGCCATTCCGCAGTCCTGATGGGAAGAATCTGGACATTGTTCCGTTAGTATATTTCACTTTTATATCAAGCATCACAATTTACTGGTTTCATTTAGGGCGATCCACTTGTATTTGACATGTTTACATCCTTCCCATTTATTATTCAAAACAACGCTATGCTTAGGTATTGAGGATCAATAAGACCTCCATAATGTTTATTCTGTCATATTTTATGGGAAGCTCCAAGTATTTCAGGTTTGTTTTGATGGGTGGTTTTTGAACAGGCGATTTTATGGCCGTTACTCTGCCTTAGGTAAAAGATTGGTTGGCAAAGACTCCTTGACTCTGTTTGCGGAGTCCTAGTGGGGCCACACAGAAACAGAGGGAATTGTGGGTACCTCGTCAAAGTGGCGTCTCTATCGTTCTGATGCACTTACCTAATGTGTACAAATTGTTATATGACAATATGCACAAAAGCGTTTTTCTCTGTATTCCCCCCCTTTCTTTCCCCTTTGACCCTTTGAAATAGTGTGGTGGTTTTTAAGGAACTTTTCATAGCTTGAGACTCTTCATTGTTTGAAACTAGTAAGTGATGAATCTGACTGCAGGAATGAGGCATCACCCTCCCTTTATCCAACTAATGTAATCGTGGACACCACAGAATGCAAAACCTCACAGCCTGCAAACTTCCTTTCCCTTTAAGACGTATTTGGGCGGAGTTGCTTCTGCTGTCCCTGGATGAAGAAAGAGATGTCCCGCGGCTTTTCTAATTCTCAGTTTTAAGATGTCTGACTTTTTAAGGTACTGTATTTTAATTTAGATTTTGCATGAAATCACTGTATTTGCAGGTTCAAAGGGGGGGAACGAATCAAGGAGCAACCATTTTACTTGGCTCTATTTTTATTAAAACAAAGTTAAGACAAACAGCAAAAGGTAGTTCAACCTTTCCCCTGCCTTTACTAATGGAGGTCAGTGGCCTGTCCCCGAGGAAGGGGAGTGGCATGCTCTCCTTTACTGGCGTTTCCACTTGTTTTACTTAGGTTCTTAACCACCATTAACGACCTTCCCAGACACAGAGTTGGGAAGATAAATTCCTCCTTGAAGGTACTGTCCTAGGATGAGCTGGCACGTCATAGCTGTCTATGGATTTTTGGGGTCTCTTGGAAAATTCACTTTATCGAGATGTCTCACTACATTTTCATAATCAGCTACCTGCATTTCATGTCCTCAGGTCATAGTGACAATAGATACCGTCTGGTTTTCTCGGCAAATGTGTTTACTCACTTGCAGAGGCTTTTAAGAGAGTACCGAGCCTGACCTCACACTGGCTCCTGGTGAGCGGCCCACATTGGCCCAGGGGAAACACACATCCTTCACTCTAACAAATTCACGGAAGGACAGCAGATCTCAGTACAGCCGTCTCCACTTTGACTCCACTGACAGTGGCTAAACACAGTTCTTGGTGCCACCGGTACCTTGGGGCTTAATCAGCTCATTGTGTGTTGCGATTCTATAAACACATCACAACTACCGTCAAACGTAGTGGAACATGCATCTACATCACTGCAGAGCTTAGCGGGATGTGTACAGAGAAAACTCCATGGGTCCACAAATTCCATTCTGTTCGTACATGTGCATACTTATGCAGTGTGAGCACAGGTGACGAGGGTGCACGCGCATACCCACACACGTATGGAAGGCAAGTGTTAGATCGCGCATTCCCACACACGTATGGAAGGCAAGTGTTAGATCGAGGGCCTTCCTAGATTTCTCTCTATGGTGTCTTTTGCGACAGGGTCTCTCATTTACTTGGAGCTCATAAATTTGGTTAGGCTGGCAGGCAAGTAATCTCTAGGGGATGAACTTGTCTCCGTTCCCGCTAATCCATGCTGAGATTACAGACATGTGGCAGGATACAGTGTTTACATGAGTGACGTGGATCTGAATTTGGGTAACATGCCTGAACAGCATGTACTTTACTTACTGGGCTGCCGTCCCAGCCCCTTAATTCCATCATTAATACAGCTATACCTTTGGGAAATATCAGAGGCCCAGGAGTTTCTCTCACAAATGGATGTATAAAGGATAAGAAAAGGGAGGGGAAAATCTGGAAGTTAATTCTGCAAGTCAGTAATCACAGCAAAAGCAAAGCAACCCCTGAATCAAATTTCTTTAAACTACATTCATCATCAGTCAGGAAACAGATGGTTGTCAAAACAAATTTTCCGTGTTTGGAAAGGTTTGCTTGAGAGTGCATGAGATATTAGCATACTTTTCAGTTCCTATCTTTGCAGAGGAAATATCTTTTCCACGTTTTTACAGGAATGAACTATTTTCTGAACCCACTGAAGGGAGATCAAAGTTTCAAGAGTTTAACATGCCACACTTAATGTCTAAGCAAATGTTTAGCAAATGTAATTGGCTTAGCGAGTCCTTCTAAACCCTTTCACTTTAGAAAAATGTCTATCAAACTAGTCATTGATATATTTTAAATTAGAATGTGAAGACAGCATAAACAACCCAGGCTAACTTAACATGCTAAGGGAAAAAATTAAAAATGCCACCTGCAAAAATAAATGTCATCAAAATTTGTCATCAGAGGAAAATACGGCAAAAAAAAAAATTATGCTGTACACATTTATTTGTTAACTGTTCACTGAAGTTCATTGTTTCAGCTAAGCAGTGAACTAATGTGGCCAAGGTGAGCCGCCCTTTGCTCTTGAGATGACTATAATCCTGTGTAAAGGGCAAATATGGACGCACGCATGCCAATAGGAGCGTAGAGCGCCAAGCCAGGGTTTCCAAACTTTAATATACTTCGGAAGCACACAGGGTCCAGGTTCAGAGTTCCTACAGCATCTTCACAAATTCTGCTCCTGAAACTCGGGGCGATAGTCCAAGTACCTGCAGCATTTCGGAGCAGGCATTCCAAAGGTGTGTGTGAAGGGACATTCTTCAGATAGGAGGCCACTAAAGCAACAGTCACGCCTCTGTTTCCCTGCAGTAACCAAGGTCCTCACCCTGAGTTGCCACACAGCACACATTTACCAGTCACCAAGAAAAAAATAAATGAGTGCATGTGGTTAAACTTCATCGCGCATGGTACATGCAAAATGTGATGTGGAAATTCAGAAATAAAGTCAGTTGCTCTGTTTTGTTTTTTGCAAATTAAATCACTTTTTAAAGACATTGTCTCTCTGTGTAGCACAGATTAGTCTGGAACGTGCTGTGTAGCCTAGGTTGGATTCAAGTCACAACGATACCTCCCGAGTATTGGGCTTACGGGCACATACTACCATACCCTGCTGAGGGTCTCTCTGGGAAACAGGTTATCTCGGGTAGGACTAGAAGATGCTACAAATGGCTGGGGATAATGTTGTAGATAGAAATATCTGTGGAATGGAACTAAATGAGTCTGACTCCACCCTTTGCTTCACAGGGATTCCGTTCCTCTAAATAGTGCAAGTGTTCCATCCGAGAAAGACTCGGAGCTCCATAGAGCCCACCGTGGCAAGCTGAGTTTCCTCAAATGTGCAGGCAGAACAGCTCCTCTGGGAATTGCCAAGACAGGGAAAAACATTTTAAAATGTAACACATTACCTGGAATGTGTAAGCACATGATCGCTCTTTGCAAACCCAAATCATTGACACCACTTTTCATGGACGCAGCGATGATTATTCTAAACACCTGCAAAGGCTTTGTAAAAGCAGACCACTGAACTTAAAGATAAAATGAGATATTCTGATGCATAGGCAGTATTTGAAATTAAAAAGATAAAATCTTGGAGGAGTATTATGGGGCTTTGAAAGAAAAGATTAGCTAAGACAGTCAAAGTGGGTGGATGAAACCGGTGGGGGAGGGAGTATCACAGGGAAAGTGTTGAGGGAGGGAGAGACTGAGCAAGCACTTCTACATCAGCCATGATGGTGGACGGCTGATACAGCATGGGCCACAGAGCTAGGCCCCAGGGGCCCCAGAAAGGACAGACTCTGATGGGATCTCTCCTGGGATGCTGCCTAGATCCGAGGTTCTCTGACAGCACAATCTGGGGACTGCATGTCGACAGGCGCCTATTCTGATCTGGGGCTTTCTGCTGGGTGACTTGGAAGCTTCACTAAGCTTCTCACACACTGACATATGGGACTTGGTGACTTTAAAGTGTCCCACCGGTTTCTTCCTTTCACCATGTAAAATTTCATAAAGTGAGGAAGAACAGGGAGAAAGGGAGAAGGAAAAGGAAGGAGGGTTTAATTAGTTTACTTTCAGAATATCACGTTTTATTAAAAATCTGGACATTTTGTGTCTTTTTAAAAAGTAAAAGTAAGATTTTTTTTTTCTTAGATAAGGTCTTCTGTGCAGCTCTGACTGGCCTGGGACTGGGAATGAGAACCAGGCTGACCTTGAACTCGCAAAGATAAACCAGCCTCTACCTCCCAAGTGGTGTGATTAAAGGCCTATGCCAGCACACCCAGTGAAAATCACTTTAATTCATTTTAACGCACAAATAAAAACAGCACACATATAGCCTAAGGGAGCTACCCAAACACTTGGCCAGTCCAAAACTCTGCACCCGAGTCTTCAGAAAACAGAAATGAAATTGCATTCACACACCTGTGTCTGCTTAGGGCCAATATCCATCCTCTGCAGGAGGTCATTCAAAAAAGCAATGACACTTTCCCAGGGGTAGATGCTGTTGGAGCCATCCAGGACAATGACTATGTCCAGCTGGGTGCTGCATTCTGCAACAGACGGAAATGACTGTGAGTTCGAAACCTATCTTCCTAGGAGCAACTCCTGGTCTAAAGACTTGTCTTAAAAGATACACTGATGATCTTCAAAGTGCAGCTATTGTTCTTATAATATTTTAGAATAAAAATAAGTGGTCAGAAATAATGTATTTGGTTATAATCAGTTTGTGCCACAGAATCCCTTCACCTTCCTTCTGAGACAGGTTTCTCTGTGTTGTCCTGAAACTCACTCTGTAGACCAGGCTGGCCTTGAACTCAGAGATCTGCCTGCCTCTGCCTCCCGAATGCTGGGATTAAAGGTGTGCCCCACTATGCCCAGTCTTCTAACTTATTTTTATTAAAGATATACATATGACATTTGCAAATTTTCCCATCATGGGTTTGATACTGTTTTTATTCTGTGTACATCTCAAAGGAAGTTATTCTCTTCAAAGAGATTCACCCTTTAAAAGCAGGCAGCATGGTAACATTAGCCACAAAATTTAAACATGATTGTCAAGGTGATTTACACTAATATCAATTCCAAAGAAAGGAGCAAAGTTTGGTTATATACTGGCAAAGCAAATATTTGCCCAAGTTGGTAATGTCAGTAGAGAAGGCTTTTGGTATGTTCTTATGTCTCACCCATTGATCATACTTTCAAACATGCAGGAATGTTGCATAAAATGCATACCTTGTACAGGGGCAAATGAGTTCACAACCTGAAATGTAGGGCTGACATCAGAACAGATTCCAGTTGTATAATGCAAATGTCCACATCTATAGGCATACAAAGGACCACATGCCTCAAAAAAGAAAAAGAAAAAGGTAAGAAAATCTTTAAGACTGAACATCACATAACAGGTTTCAAAGACATAAATGACTGCACTCATATTTTTATGAACTATATTACTCTTTTCTTTCTCACCAGAAATCCTCCATTTGGGTTGGTGACTAGAGTTGATCCAAATGTCATGTTTTCTTTTATTTCTGTGACATTGGGAATCGATGTGTTCACTACAAGATAGAGCAAAATTTCGTGAGTGTAAAAGTATGTTTCATAATATGAAGTTAAGTGTCTCCTCATTAAAAAATTCTATTTGCTTTGCTCATCTCGTGGCACATTCTTGTTGTGGTTCAGCTAAACAGACTTCCCGGTTCTGGGGACTATAATGAACAAGTTCAGGCTCAAGAACTGGCAGGTGTCCCGGAGACGCTCTGTATCACTGTTTCAAATAGTTGGCTGGACTGCAAAAGAATGCAGAACTAGCCGGGCAATGAGAATGTGGGATTGGTTTTCACACGTTTTTTTTGCTAATTGAAACAAATGCAATACTTAGCTTCACGAGATTATACAGACACTTTATGTCCTCTGTTATAAACAACCAATGACAAAACTGGACTTCTGGGAGGAAAGCAGAATATGCATAGGACAGATAAGTCAAACAAAATGTTTCTCATCGCGACTTTCAAGATCGCAGGGACGTCATGAGAGCTGCAGAGAAAGCTGGATCAAGATTGGAGACGCATCTGGGAAGTCTGAATAAAGAGAATATGTTGCGTTCCACCCCATTCCAACCCGACAAAACTGGCAAGACGTGCTCCTTACACATTCACGTTTAAAAATGAGAAGGCTGGGCAAGGGAGGGAAGACTTTTAAGTTCTGCTTGGAGTGGAGCCCACAGGTATTTGAAAGTGGCACGATTCAAGACCAGGAAGAGACCGGTAGCACTCACAGTTCCCGTCTGCACACACTTCACCCCGGCTTACCGTCAACCGGGAAACAGTTCCTGGATGGCCGCCTCACTTCCTAATCTCGGAACTAGGTTTGGTCAAGGATTCTGTCTCTCTTGCTTTGAAAACATCCCCCCCCCGCCCTTTTTTTCTTTCCAATTTTCTCCATTGAGAATAGATTTCCCTTTCATACAACGACAGTCCTCTGATTGCGGTTTTGCCTCGCCCAGATCCTCCAAGGGCCTCCGCGCCTCCCTCCCATCCACACCTTTCCATTCTTTCACTGGAAAACACACAGGAATCTAAAGAATGGTGATAACGTTAGATAAGGTAAGATGAAACAAAAGCAAAATGGAATAGGACAAAACAAACAGAGGGGAAAGAACCAGCAGAAGAGACACAAAGACACAGACAGAGACACACATGGAAACCCCATAAAAAACACAAACCCAGCAAAAAAGTAATATTTACACAAACGACCTGTAATGCTTATAAAAGAAATAAATAAATAGATAGAGACCCGAAAAAACAAACAAACAAACAAACAAAAAAAAAAACATTGTAAGTCAAAGGACCTTCAAACGAAAGCATCTTGAACTGGGCTGCTATATATATACATTGCTATGGATAACTTGCAATTGAGACTTTAAATGAGGGTTGTCTAGGTCAGCATTGATGGGACAATTACAGCCATTGAAATATTTCCTACTGTTAACATTATTTCTAGGCTAGTTTAAAAACCATTCTGGTTCTCAGGAACAGAGGGTAAATCCAGGAATCACGGGAAAGATGAGTCACGTGGAAGTGACGTCAAGCATCAGGTTCTACAGAGGACTCCGCTCTCCTTGGTTGTGTTTCACTCTGGCTTTACTGATCTTTTCTCCTCCGAGAAAGCCCCTACTAGGTAATAAAATGCAAACGGGAGCTCTGGGCTTGGCGCAAAGATGGACAGAAATTTAGGGTCAATGTCAGCATCGGCAAAAAGAAACAGGGAGTATCTTGGATTCTGTCTATACATCTGGATTGCCAGCATAGGCAATGTGAACGGTAGTGTCCACACAGCCTAGTGGGAATAAAAAGAACCAAATAGAACTCTAAGAACTTATTGCTGGAAAAAAAATCAGAATCTGGGAATTGTGTTCTGCCAAATATATTCCCTGTTGATTAAAAAAAATATTAATACCACTCAAAGGAGCATTCGCAACTAGGATTTCTATGCTTATAGTTAAAAATGTAGTTCAGTTTGTGTCCCAAAACTATGAATAACTAAGGAGAGGCCCAACAGTATAACCCAATGTCCAGGGAAGAGAGCGAACCAGAAAGTCGTATTGAAAGAACCCGTGATGTTTCAATTGTCGGGCAAGGGAATTCTTACATCTACGGTAGCTGTGTTCATGAATGGAAAGGGGAAACGGTCACAACGAACAAAGACACTAGAACTGAAAACCAGAGAACTAAAAAGTGCATTATCTACGGAGAACTTGTAGGGATATAGATAATTTAATTGTTTTTAATAATGTACAGATACTGAAAGAAGTCTAAATCCTCTCTAAATTTAAGAGACATTTTCTAGTCATACTACAACCAAAGTGATATTTCTATCAAAACATAACTATTTTGATATAACTATATCTCATTTTTTAAAAAAGAATTATTAATAAATTTAATTAATGCAATTTCTCTTATTCCTTTCTCTTAAAGACTCAGGTACTAAGTTGCATTTTGTTCGAGGAATATGACAGAATTTGGCAGACCACTTGTTTTCGGGGGACCCTGAACAACGATGAGGTAAGATTACAAAAAGAGTAATGTATGACTGTCTTCCTGATAAGTTATGGAAGCAAAGCAAAGGCTGAGGGATCCGCGATGTTATTCTAAATGAATTATAGGTAGCAGTTGCAAATGGTCATTTATTACTTTTAACATATTGTATTTTATAATAAAGAGTAATATTTTGAGTGACTTGAAAGATTTTTTCGGTGAGAATATGGGTATGAGCTGGGATGGACTATTTGATTTTACACACCTGGCAAATCCAACTTCATGCAAGGCATTCGTTTCTCTGTCCCAACTGGACACTTATAGACATCTCCGGTTCTTGCTTTGGGTTGACCAACTAAAGGAGAACCAATAAGAACCCTGGAAATTAAATAAAGCAATTAAAAATTGTAAACGTAACGAGACATTTGCTTTTATTATTTTACGGTAAATTCTAAGACAGTTCTTCCCATAAGCTTCATGTGACCCTGTTGATGATTTAACGTCATCTAAAATACTCAGAGTATCACCGACACATCTCAGATTTCTAATGTTGCTATAAATCTCAGCAAACAGTCTGGTTATCAATAAGAAACTAAATAAGAAATGTTAGCAAGAAAGGGGGTAGAGAGAATGAAATCCACATAGATTACATTGAGTACAGCACTGCACATCAACAAAGGTCCCGTAAAGAACTTAAGGTGGGACTAGAGAGATGCTTAGTGGTTAGTAGTAGGACTTGCTGCTCCAGCAGAAGACTGTAAGGTTGATTTCCAGCACCACACAGTGGCTCCCAAATATCCTTAACTACAGGTCTAGGGGATCCGACGCCCCCTTCTGGTCTCTTTAGCACATGGTATACAGACAAACACGCACATGCCTCATACACATAAAACAACAATAAATAAACACTTTATACTTTAAAAAAAGAAGCACACGTTAAAAAGTAACTATAAGGTGCATTAGCATCTGCTCCAGCTGCAACACCATATACAGTGGAAGGGTTTTTAAGCCAGCATGTACAGAGATACTTACACACCCACGTTTATTGTCAAACTGTTTACAATAGTCAGGATACGGCACTGGCCTTGATGCTCATCAAATGAACAGATTAAACACATGAGGTACAGATGAGCGCCTGCACACGCACGCGTGCACACACACACTCACACACACAGAGGTGCATACATAATGGAGTTTTCTTCAACTGTAGAGAATGAAATTATAATGTTTGCTGGATAAATGGAACTAAATACCATAGTGTGACTCAAAGTAAATCAGATTTGGGAAGGTAAGCATTTCATATTTTCTCTTGTGAGTAGAAACTGGATTAAGATGTCCTCATATAGATATAGATATATGACATGAAAGTGGAGGGGGGAGCATGTAGGGAGAGAGGAATTTTTAAAAAAAAAAAAGTGGGAAGGAAATGTGGAGAAAGACAAATATCGTGTTCTCTCTACTGTGCAGAATCTCGAGTTAAAGGATGCCCACATGGCACGAAAGGTTCAGGGGCGGGCTTGTTTGCGAGCAGTGGACTCTGCAACAGGAGGGCAAGGGATACACGTGCATAAACCATGTGTGTAATGTTAAAGGAAACACGTGTATAACCATGTGTGTAATGTTAAAGGAAACACGTGTATAAACCATGTGTGTAATGTTAAAGGAAACACGTGTATACACCACGTGTGTAATGTTAAAGGAAACACGTGTGTAAACCATGTGTGTAATGTTAAAGGAAACACGTGTATACACCACGTGTGTAATGTTAAAGGAAACACGTGTATACACCACGTGTGTAATGTTAAAGGAAACACGTGTATACACCACGTGTGTAATGTTAAAGGAAACACGTGTATAAACCACGTGTGTAATGTTAAAGGAAACACGTGTATACACCACGTGTGTAATGTTAAAGGAAACACGTGTATACACCACGTGTGTAATGTTAAAGGAAACACGTGTATACACCACGTGTGTAATGTTAAAGGAAACACGTGTATACACCACGTGTGTAATGTTAAAGGAAAACACGTGTATACACCACGTGTGTAATGTTAAAGGAAACACGTGTATAAACCACGTGTGTAATGTTAAAGGAAACACGTGTATACACCACGTGTGTAATGTTAAAGGAAACACGTGTATACACCACGTGTGTAATGTTAAAGGAAACACGTGTATAAACCACGTGTGTAATGTTAAAGGAAACACGTGTATACACCACGTGTGTAATGTTAAAGGAAACACGTGTATAAACCACGTGTGTAATGTTAAAGAAACACGTGTATACACCACGTGTGTAATGTTAAAGGAAACACGTGTATACACCACGTGTGTAATGTTAAAGGAAACACGTGTATAAACCATGTGTGAATGTTAAAGAAACACGTGTAATGTTAAAGGAAACACGTATACACCACGTGTGTAATGTTAAAGGAAACACGTGTGTAAACCACGTGTGTAATGTTAAAGGAAACACGTGTGTAAACCATGTGTGTAATGTTAAAGGAAACACGTGTATACACCACGTGTGTAATGTTAAAGGAAACACGTGTATACACCACGTGTGTAATGTTAAAGGAAACACATGTATACACCATGTGTGTAATGTTAAAGGAAACACGTGTATAAACCACGTGTGTAATGTTAAAGGAAACACGTGTATAAACCACGTGTGTAATGTTAAAGGAAACACGTGTATACACCACGTGTGTAATGTTAAAGGAAACACATGTGTAAACCATGTGTGTAATGTTAAAGGAAACACGTGTGTAAACCACGTGTGTAATGTTAAAGGAAACACGTGTATAAACCACGTGTGTAATGTTAAAGGAAATATGTGTATAAACCACGTGTGTAATGTTAAAGGAAACAAGTGTGTAAACCATGTGTGTAATGTTAAAGGAAACATGTGTATAAACCATGTGTGTAATGTTAAAGGAAACACGTGTATAAACCATGTGTGTAATGTTAAAGGAAACACGTGTATAACCGGCACCAGTAATCATTAGGTTCTATACTAACAAAACATACTCTAGATCATTAAGAGATGCATGAGATGTAACAGATTTTGCTGTGTTGTTTTGTCTATCACTACCATATTTATCACAGCTAGGCCTCTATTGTGTTGCTTTCCACCTTAAGAAACTGCCAATTTCAGAGAAAGCAGCACACTCACATAAATGTGAGTTCATCCTGAGATTTAAAATGAGAAGGTCTTACATTATACGCACTTGAGAAAGCAGGACAGTGCTGGAGTCCAGCATAAAGTCTGTGTCCTTTTAGACCACATTATGAAATACTCCATCACTGAAGAAGGAAACGCAGCTATGTTTCAACTCCTCTCCAATTCAGGCACCGTTCAGATTTGTACCAGTCATTTACATAGCCCCCCGGGAAATCTTCAGGAAAAGACACTTCAGTGTGCATGTAATTAAGGCCCTTGGGTGGGTCCCCCACCGATGATGTGTTCCTACCTAAACAGCTATTTTCACCCTCCCGGACTCTGTCATATACTCTAAACTCTGAGACTATGTTCTTATGAGTTCAGAGAAGACACGAAACACACTGAAGTACTTTAAAACCATGTCTATAAATAGTTGGGAGTAGAAATACGCCTCAATATTCCAGAATAATGAACCTAGATTAAATAAGGTTTAATAGGAATGTCGTTGAACAACTTTACCAAACTGCACACTACTGTCTATATTCATACAGGATGTGGGAAGTCTAATTTAATGGGGGTCCATGTGAAAAGTCATGGAGGACTTGGTCGACAGCACAAAAGCATGAGCCAACAGTGTGTCCGGGTGCCGGGTGCCAGATATGCTAATGTGACCTTCGGCCGGACTGCTGGAAATAGATGTGCTGGTCAAGGAAAGCGACTGGCCCTCTGTGCTCTGCCCTGGCCATGTCTGGGCTCCTCACGGTAAGCGGAACATGGGCACAATGGAACACAGTTAGGAGACTGTGACTCAGATGGCTGACAGCCAGGCAGTTTTGTCAAGGAAGACATGCTCTGCAAAAATTGGGACATTTAGCGAGGAAGAAAATGCCCAGAGAAACATTTAGCGAGGAAGAAAATGCCCAGAGAAAGGTGAGAGAGGGGCACAAATGCTCGAGCAAATACTTCCACAAGTTTGCATACTTGTAAGACTGTCATGCCGACAAAGAATGGGATTTGTTTTCTATGAATTCTTTGTAAGAGCTTTTATTAATATGAATAAAGGTATACAATTATAAATATCGAGCTGTCCAGCAGAATTCCCTGAACACACAGTATGGTGTACTGGCTGAACCATTTCTGATGTACAAAGAACTGTAACAATATTTCAATTGTTTAGGCTACAATTCTTACTTCGAGGAATCCATTTATTAAAATTGTCTAAAAATAAGGGGGAAAAAGCCTATATATATATGCAATCCAAAAGGAAAAGTTAAGAAATAAGGATGACAGGTGATGTCTGTAAAACCTTGTGATGCCTACAAAGCAGAACTTAATGAGTGTACACAATAGGATGAAAATTTATCCGAGACCTAATTCAAAGAGAAAGGCTATCCAATTTAAGTGGGAAAGTGGTCTAATTTGAAGGAGATGAAACCAAATTATTAAACTCATTACAGTACCCCTGATAACACCCAGCATTTGTTGAGTTTATGCCATGTGCCAGACCGCCCTAAGTGCCTTCCATATACTAAGTAATTAAATTTTTCTCTGTAGAAGACAGCATGAGCTTTAGTGGCAGGCTCTGTGAGTACAAACTGTGACTTCGGTGTTTACCCGCTGCCTGGTTTGAGATAAGTCAGTTTCCCTGCTTGTGTCTTAATTTCTTTGCGGCCAAAATGAAGGCAGACCCTTATCCCACACAATCACCATCACAGAGGTTGTTAACATGGTTAATTTTACAGTGTAAACCCAAAGTTCAGAAGCTGCAAATAGATTATTTTCTTGAAGCAATGAAGAGCAGAGTCCTATCATAAAGAAATGCACAGCTCCAACTGTCTACAAGTTTCTCTTTCTGCAGTTCTTATGTGGTCAGGGATTTACTGCCTCTCCTGTAATATCTACTTTTCTGGATTCTTTCTGACAATAATTAAACATAAAGAGATTGGCTCCATAATATGTTTCTTTTGCTTTAAGTACTTAATGCTTTGTTGAAAAGATGAGTCCAAATTTATTAGCATAGCCTCCTCTCCTTGATTTTTAGCCAAGCTACTTGAAATAAAGTGGCTGCCAACTCAGAGCTTCTTGTATTGTCCCCTGATATTCGGGGTCCCCTTCCCATTCTCTAATGTCTGTGACACCACTGGTTTGACAGACACTGTCCATCCACATCATATGATAGGAGTTACACTATGTTGGATCATCTGGATTTGGTTGAGGTGCTAAAAATCAAATGAAAGAACCCGAGGAACAGAAGAATACCATAGTCCTCAAAATCTGGGGGAAATATAAAACCAGTGATTCGTTAAGTCAGTGAGTGTTGGGGTGACCGGTTATGCAGCAACAATACATGAAAACAGAGAAGAAATTCCCTGTGCCTCTGGCTGTTACAATCTTGGGTGCAGGAGTTCTGTTGTTGGGTTCCGATCTTGGTATTTTGAGTAGTTGTGGATGTCTGTACTTGTCTCTGTTGCAAAGAGAAGTTTCCTTAATACAACCAGAGAACTATGTCTGTGGATAAGATTCCAGAGGAACAGGAATTTGCTGTGAGATTATGTCACTAGAAATTCAGAGAAGCCACATCTATGAAGTCTCACCAACATGGCTGCCTAAACGTGACCTGAACAAGGACAATACTCTTCCCCAGAGAAGAGTACTCCAAGTGAGTATCTAATACCAAACAGTCAGCCCTGGAAGAAATATGTGTGTGTGTGCATGTGTGCGTGCCTGTGTGTGTGTGCGTGTGTGTGTGTGTGTGTGTGTGTGTGTGTGTGTGTGTGTGTGTGTGTGTGTGATTTATTATAGAGTGGTTATCTAATACCAAACAGTCAGCCCTGGAAGGAATATGTTTGTGTGTGTGTGTGTGTGTGTGTGTGTGTGTGTGTGTGTGTGTGTGCGCGTGTGTATGTTATATGAGTGTGTGTATGTGTATGTGTTATGTGTGTGTGTGTGTCGTTTATTATAGAGTAAACATAACATTATATGGACTAAACAAGTTGTGTTTACATATTTACACATGACCAAAGGAAGAAAAGAGGCAGGTATAGTGAGTGGTTCATGCCTTTCCCAGCACTCAGGAAGCAGAGGGGGGAGGTCACTGTGAGTTTGAAGCAGCCTAGTCTACATAGTGAGTTCCAGGACAGCCAGGGCTATCTAGTGATAGATAGCCTGTCTCAAATAACAACAACAACAAAGACAAAAAGACAAGGCTATGAATTTGAAAGAAAGCAATGTGCAGTTGATACATGGGAAAGAGAGGAGGGAGGAATAAAAGGGGGGAGAAATAATGTAATTATAATCTCAAAAACTAATATAGAAAATTGATATTGGGCCTCATATCCTCTCCCATCCTCCCCGCCTCTTTTGCAAAATAGCCATATTCACTTAGCAACAATTAAGGGGGAGGTAGCAGAGTAGGGGACTTTTAGAGTGACAGTACCCTCTCGGGTACAGCTGACCAAGCATATAAACATTTCTGCATTAGATGAGCAGTACAATTTCGAAGTCCCCTTCCTACCGCAAGATGCCGTTGGCTCAATGGAACGGATATACTGTGTATAGGCGAACCGGCTAGTTGGAAAATACGTCATTAGCTTGGGAAACCTGGCATCATGAATGAAAAATGGAATCCTGAGACATATGTTGTTAGCAGAGAAGCTGTGATTGACAACTCCAGAGAAACGGAGACAGCGCAGGGAGCAGGGAGCGTGCAGGGCAGCGGATGCAGCCAGGACAGACACAGGATGGGAGGCATGAATGGCTAGGACCCAGCAGGGTAAAGCTTCCAACGCACGAACGCCGAGCAGGCGGACTAAGGCAGTGTTTGTCCTTTAGCGCAAAAACGAGTCCACAGCAAACAGAACGCAGCGGGGTCGCGTACGGATGGTACGGATGCAACAGTTGTAGCCAGGGTATGCTATGAACCCTGGGAAAGATGAAGACCAAGCTGTGTGCGTCCGGGAAGTGGTGGGACCCAGCAGCGGAAGATCGAGGCAGGAAGCTTGGGGTAGGAATGAATGCACCAGCAGGATATACTGCGGTAAATGGTTATTTACTTCCTGGGGGCTGTTTGCTCTGGCGGCTGGCATGTTCTTCTTGAATCACACACATCTTACCGCTCTCAGGCTAAGTAAGCCTCATTTTCCCCAGGCTACATAAAAATAACAAGGTCTAAGAAAAGTATCAGTAGCGGGGTTTGAGGACTTCACATGTCTCCTTCATCTTTTTTGTGGCAAAGTACTGACGTCACAAAGTATAACACACCTCTTTTTAAAATGTGTAAATCGGTTTGTATGCCCCCCTCTATGGTAGAACTCCAGCTCACCAGTATACACAATTTTTTGGTTCACTTAGTGCAGGTGACACATTTAGAGATATAAAGAAAATGGAATTTTACTGCTGTACTCATAGATCATTGCCTAGACCAATCAGAGAGGCCCTACCCAGCAACTGATGGAAACATATGTAGAGACCCACAGCCAAACATTAGGCAGACCTCAGAGGAGCCCGTGGAAGAGCAGTATGTGTGTAGGGCGATACAGGAGCCAGAGAGGCCAAGGACACCACGAGAAAACCCACACAATCCACTAACCTGGGCTCACAGTGGCTCACAGAGACCCAACCACTAGCCAGAGAGCATGCATGGGACTGACCTAGGCCCCTGCAATTTGTTAAGTTGTGTGGCTTGACAGATTTAGATGACCCCCTCCTGGAAGGCACCACCCTCCCTGTAGAGTGAGGGGGGGGATGGGATAGGAGGGTGGTGGGGGGGGGCTTGGGAGGGAGTGAGAGAAGGAGGAAGGGAGAGAAGGAGGGAGGGAGAGAAGGAGGGAGGGAGAGAGGAGGGAGGGAGAGAGGCAGAGGGAACTGGGATTGATATGTGATATAAGAAAATATTAAAAAAAAATAAAAGGGGAATTTAAGTGAGATTAATAAATTAAGCAAGTGAGATCTGATATTATATTTTATGAACAACTGGGATTCTTGGATTATGAAATTGTTTTTGTCCTGTTTTCCATTTTAGAGGGTATTTTGCTTCTAGAATGTTCTTACGGGACTTTTGGGTCACAGCAGGCATTTTATCAGTTTGTGTTTCTAGAGAGTATTTCTTAGAAGGAGGGGACTGGTTGACCATTCTAGGATGTTGCTTCACATCCTTGCCTTGTCACAAGCTTGCTATGCACACCCTGTGGCCATCCGTTCTGTCTCAGTTTCCTGTCAATGAGATAATAATGACAGCAACATCTGGCTAAGCTCACAAGGTCAGTGTGAGCACAAGTCTCGTGTCACGAACTGTGCTCCTTACTATCGAAGCTTTGCATCAACTTGACTCATCACACTTTTATGTCTATTAACTTGTTTGCTGTTTTTGTCTTTGGTCGGAGGCACATTCACTCTGAAGCCCTGGCTATTCTGGAACTCGCTGCGTAGACCAGGCTGGCCTCAAATTTGCACAGGTCAGCAGCCTTCTTGCCTCCTAGGTGCTGGGATTAAAGGAGGGAACCACAAGGTTCAGCCTAAATTTCAGTTTTATAGACAACATCTTGAAAGATCTTGTCTGTAGGTGAAGAGAAAAAAAAATGTTTTGGATATCATAATTAACGACTAGAGAAATATCCAGTGGGTTCAAGGATCACTAAAGCTAGAAAATATATCTTTTCTCTGTGTAACAGTTCCAGTCATACTAAAAAGCTTAGTGAGCTGGGATAAAATGTGCTATTTATACTTGTCATTTTCGTTACTGTGACTATGGCTATATTTCCTTGAAGAGTGGGCGATGACTGGTGTCATTCTATAGAAAAAAAAAATGGTGGAGAAGATTTTTCCATATTTACCCTATTCCACAACACCCTTTTAACCTACCTCTTTATTGATGTTTAATAGAGCCAACCAAAGTTACTCTCAGACTGTCATAACTCCTGTCAGCCAGTTTTGTTTTTTCTTTTATGAATGTAGTACCTGTTTAGTGATCTCAAAAATGAAACTTGTACTGTGACTCTGTTAATTATACTGATTCTGATTAGAAAAAAACAAAATCAGAAGGCTGTAAATGAAATGAACCAAAAAAAGAAAAACAAGAAAAAGAAAAGAAATAAAGAAAGAAAGGGAGAAAGAAAGAAAAAAGACAACTTTGCCAGAAAAGACATGTCAGTTTTGAAAGGCATCATAAAAAATGTAACATAATTGCTATATTAAACTCTACAAGAGAACTTTAGGAAGTCTTCTTCCTCTGAGATTGAGTAAGTTTTATATAAAAGAAACACATACTGGGCACAGAACACCAATTCCACCAACCTTGGTTCCCTTCCCTGGCACCATCTATGGTCCTTCTGGGAATGGAGATAGTGTTATCAAAGAACAGCAGAGTTTTGACACACATTAAGTTGAGGGTTGGGTTGGGGGGCGCAGGGGGATCTATCTATCTACAAACCGACGTCTACTTGGGGAGAACATGTCCCGTGAAGTCACAGAAGCCTCTAAGGCAGCCTGGGCAGTCATTATAGAGTCCAACACAGAAGAAATGAAGGACCAAGAGAGCAGCGGGAAGCCCCAAACCACATCTTGTGTTGGGCCGTGTGTTGTTTAATTGCTTTTCCTCAAGTTAAAGCTCTTAGATCAGCTGCTGTGCTCGCCTGTGTTCTTCTGAACTGCGTTGCAATCCCTTGGATGCTGCAACTCTTGCTAGCCAACGTGGGCAACACCGATCTTAATCAGAGGTATGATGCAGTCATCCTGTTACTGAGAAAATGGGTGGTTTCTGGGCAAAAGTCATAAAGTAAATTTACACTTGGCAGTAAACTCCCGAGCAGTAAAGGGGACATAAAGCTACTTTAGTGTTGTTTTGACTCTTTCCAAAGAATTTAAGCAATGTTTTTTCAAACACGGGGACGCATGTACAGTGACCCAACAAGAGCCCCTTCCTTCTTTAGGCATGGTGAAGTCAAGAGGTAAGATGAGTCAGGCGGGGTTTTCCTAAATTGGACAAGTTTCTAAAATACGGGCAGTAAATACTTATTAAGACGTTCACCCTGAAGAAAACTAAAACAACAGGATCCTTGTTCCCCAAAGTAAGTCAGTTACCCTGCAGTGCATTTCCCAGAGTAAGCCTGTGTTCTATCTGATTTTATAAACACTTACAGAATATCCAAACACCTTTCTACCTACGTCGCCAGTGCCTGGCTCTCGTTAGAGCCCCACTGGCTAACGTGCCACCTGTTACAGCTTGGGAATTCGGGGATGGAAGTTATGTGGGGTGTTAAACTAGAAACAGGTAGCTAATATCCATATACACCCAAGATGCTCATAAGCTCTACATGCATACTGATATGTAAAACCTGGTGAGTTTTCAGATAGTGAGGATCAACATTGACTTGTTAAACTGCTTCTAATAAAGGTGAGGGCACGGAGAGGCGTAGGGCCCATTTCCAGCACTGTCTCTCTGGGAGAAACGCTTTCCATTTCTTTTCATGCCCTGTGCTTCATGGGCGGTAAGAAGGTGTTACACACAATTTAGTCAGTACATAATCACTGAGTGCATATTATGTTTATGGCCACCTGTCAGCACAGGGCAGGGCACAGGGTAATGAGAAGGCACTGAAGCTGGTCATCACTCACTAAGTCTTTTCCACTGTTAGTTTCTCCACCTATCGGCGTTCCATTTTTGAAGTTTCTGACTACCTAGAAACAGTCATGTATTCAAGCTGTTTAAAACCAAATTCATCAACTTCATGAGATCGATTTCACATGTCTGTACCTACATGCATCTCCGTCAATGGCTCCCCATTTCCCAAATTCCAATACAGAAATATGTCTCATCCCTTTGTTCCTTTCAATTTCCATTTCTAAAGCCCCAGAAAAACTTAATGATTCATCTAACTTGATCTTGGATATGCATTAATTTTATTCCAGTCACCCCTAGGGTAGCCTAGGACCTCATCTCTCTTTTTGGCTTGTTTTATTTATTTTTTTTATTACTTTTGTTTTGAAACCATGTCTCAAAGTAGTTCAGGTGGGCCTTGAACTCCCTATGTAAAGGAGAATGACCCTGAACCCACTATCTTCCCATCTCCATGTCTCAAGTGCTAGGACTCCAGCCAGAACCTACAGAGTCTCGTCTCTTAAGAACTAAATCGGCTTCTTGCTTGCAGGTGGGTTTCCTGATCTGTAGGCAGTCTTGTCAGAGCTACATTAATGTTTTAAAATTACACTTGAAACAACCTCCAGTGTTGTCCATGCCTTGTTTTGGTTCTAAGACCTCTTATTTGTCTTTGAAGGTCTACCTTACTCATTTGACTCCCCAACTTGGGGTGACCTTTTCTCCCAACCAAGTCACCTCCCAAGACTCAGATGACAAGTTCTTCCAGAACTCCCAAGGAGCTCACAGTCTGTCCCAAACTGCTTGGCACTATTGTTGGTTCTGAGCTGTTTCATAATACTCTCTAGACTGTAAACTTCTGTTATTTCTTTAATACTACTTTTTGCACAGAATTAGAACACTGCTGTATATGTAGGACATATTTGCTGCTCCAAATATCCAAATTTATGCTGTTGCTAAAGAAAAAGGTCTTAACCTTTTCAAAACCACTTGTAAAGAGAACTAACTAAGCTGCATTTAATGTGTGAAGCAAGATCTTCAAGGGCATGGGCTCAGGAATAAAAGCAGGTTGAGCTTTTGATACGGTCTCCCAAATGTCTCTAGAATTAATGGTCTGCTTAACGACCAGCTCATATGATTTCATTCAGACACACAATGAGCAACAATAGTTTTGCAAGTCTGGGTTTCTGGTCAATCTCTACATTTGTTTGTTCGGTTTCTTTTCCTGTGTTGATCTTCATCTCTGCTGAGGCAGATGACTGGGGATGAGATGCATCAAGGTCTCACTCCGTCCTCAGTCTAAATCCTTGGCCTTCAGGTCCCACGAGGAGAGAGGACTGGAGAACTCATGGGAATGAAGCCATTATAGTAGGATGAGCTCGTAATGTCCTATCTCAAGTTGATATGCCATGTCTTGCTGACACCCATAGCAGGCCTGTCCCTTTCTGGACAGAAACAGAGGAGTGTACGGGATGGGGCAGAGGGTAGGTGGGGGGGGGACAGTGGGGAAACTGTTGTTGGGATGTAAAATAAATGAAAATTTTTAATCAAAGAAACAGTGAGACAGAGCCTGAAAATGTCAAATGGTTCCAATAAGGTAAGGAAAAATACAAAGGGAGGACTTCTGATGCCAATTTTCTCTGAAATCAGGAAGTCAGTTCTATGTAGGGGACAGAAACTTAGAGTTTCCTCTCATATAAAGGATTACAAAAAAATAATGTAATAAAATTAAAGACATTTTATAAAATGTCTTTTGTGTTTTAACTCTTCAAAGATTGATGTTCATTACACTTGTCTTTACATTCATGTATTTATTGGTGATAAGTAAAAAATGACTTATAGATGTGTTTTCTGCATAGTCAGAATTGTTGGCCCATTCACTGCTTCTCCGAATGGGTTGAGTTTCTTCAACGGCAGTTTCAGAAAGACCTTAAGTGGTGTCTGCTATCTAAGAGAATGACTTTGTGTAACCTTAAACACAGCATGGGGGCATGGTGAGTACAGGAAAGGTGGGCAGAGGAAGTGAAACTTCATAGCAATCTTGCTAAATTTCTCATAAATGGTAACGTACACTTAGAATACAATAGTCACACTTAGAAGATTTGAGGACTCAAATTATTAGTTTTGATAGTCTCTAAGGGATTACTACAAAATTTAAAAAGTCTAAAAGATAAATCAAAATATACATTTTCTTCTGTGACATAATCATTGTGGACTGGCACATCATTGTTAACCTAGATGATTCAAGTCTCTTCTGCTAGGAAAAACATGGGCTGTTAAGATTAGGGAGCAGAGAGAAATCTTAACCAACTCATACTTAGTTCTATAATGTACAATTTTAGAAATCTGTTTTGACTTTAGTTAGGTAGAATGAAAAGTAAAAAGTCTCTACTATTAATTTTGTGCATTTTTTAAAAAAAATACTCTAAAATGTTGAGCTACAATGAAGTTAACCAAAGGGTCACAGTATTAAAGTGTGTCAGAAATTCAGTGTGGTTCAATGCCATGCTTAGACAACACTTAGTTTATCACATGAGCACCAAAAAAACAAAAACAAAAACAAAGCCCCCAGCAACCAAAGTAATAGTAACCCTCTCTGGGCATCTCATCTCCTACCACATCCTTCTTCATGAATTTTGGTCAAGTATTCGAGTAACTCTGGAATAGGAACAGCCCAGGAACACTTGCAAAAGCAACACAGTGAAATACTGGAATAGGAAGCTTCCTTGGGGTCAGTCCAGTAATGAACCAGCAGAAATCTATAACCATTTCTCCTAAAATTCCAAGGAATGCTCCTTCTTTAACTTCATGTCAGCTTCCATTGCCAACCTACTAGAACACATTTTTCTTAGCACAAATAAGCCATTCAGTTAATGTTCCATTCATAAAACCAGCTGAAAAATACTTTCCACTTTTTTTTTTTGCATAAATGAACCAGACAACACCAGGGCCTGTTTACTTACCATTTTCCTTCTTCATTTTCGTATTGTTGAACGGTGTATCCAAACATGTCCTCCACAGGGCCACTGAAACTCATCGAGTTTTTCACATCGACATTGAAGGATACGCAGAAGCCTAGAATAACTTTGAGAGGAGAAAGAAAGTCCAGTTACACAAGGTTGACTGACAACAAGCACATCGTGTTTGGGATTCTGGAAGGCATTCTTAGGGTGGCCAATAAAGGCTGTGCTCTTATGAAAAAGAGCAATCGAAACTCAAGACAGTGAGAACTCAAGGAAGGTTCTGGTTGCTCATTGAGCACCTACAGGATAGCTTTTTAAAAATGTTTGGAAATTAACATCTGTACCATTCCCAGAAGTAACATTTTAGGATGGAGTGGGAGTCATTTTTATGACTAATGAGTTTGCAGATTCTTTCCCAGAAGTCGATCCCTACAGTAAAATGTGACCATGGTGATTTTAAACAGTATCCCTTTCCCCACTACAAGTTCTGAAGATGCTGGCAGTTGCATTGAAGCCTCCCTGGCAGGAGCTTTCTCCATTCTGTTTCTGAAAGGAATTTCCATTCCTTTACATCCAAAGAGTGCCTTTCGTTTGGATGGCCTTTGCAGGGTTGCTTCCACTCAGGGATGGCTTCCTGGACATATCTCAGATAAGTTCTGCTTCTCCTGCAGAAACAACCAGTTGACGGAAGTTACTACGAATACAAAGAAGGCTTCCTTGCAACTGTGTTGACTGTGATAAACTCACAAACTTTTTGGAATAAATTGGATAATATTCTCACTAGTCCATGCCTGGTACACATTATATATACCATGACAACTTATCTCTTTAATTTCTCTGTGATCCAAGTGAAAGAAAATTTTACATGAAGGGTGACCATCTACAAAGTTCTGAAATCACAAGCTCTGATGAAGAGTACCAGATTCCTCACCTGGTCATAGTTCGGAATCGTAGACTTAATAAGATTCAATATCCCGTTCTGAATGTAACCAGCAACCATTCTCTAATCTCACCACCTTTTATAATAATAGCACATTCTAAAGCATGCTCAGAGGTGACTCAACTCAATTATCAAAACTAGATTCAATCATCACACAGATTCTGGAGATTTCTCTGCTCTATTCCTATAGATCGAGGAGGACTTTTAATGTTGAAGTGTTAATATCTAATCTCTTAGTTCTTATTCTCTGAACTTTGTCCATAAATATCCTCTAAACCCAGGTTACTCTAAATCATAACCTCTAAATTACATTAATAATAAGTGTGCGTTATTAATGTACAATAGTAATAATAACACATTAGTAATTATTTGATGCACAGGATTCTAACTTAATTCAGAGAAATTACTTCCAAAGGAAAACAAGCATTTTTTCCACTTGTAGATCTATCTACACAGGCTTTCTTGATCTTCTAATTCCTAAAACCCCTTTGATTTTGAAAGAAACTTCTTACCAAGAGAACTACTAGATACTATTTCTATTATTATCTACTGTACCTTTCCCCGCTAGACAAGGAAAGTCTTAAAATGGAGGGCATTCTTACTCATCTTTTTATCCTTTATAGAAATCTGGCACAATTCCTCTTGCACAGATGGGTAGTAACATGTTTATAGTCTGAAAGATAACATGTTTAAGAGGGAAAGGTGCCAGCTGGAGCTGGAGAGAAACTGGCAGACTCCATCCTAGCAAAGGAAGACTCGTTAATGTTCGAAGGTAAGGGGGAGATGGGACTTGGCAGCCAGAAGAAAATCTCTACCCAGTACTTTGGAGGGTCTCTGAGCATAGCAAGACACACTGGACAAATATGGTTCTGCGATCAAGAAGCAGCCTTCCTGGTTGGCATGAAGGAAGGACACAAAGAGTAGTCGGCCAGGACAGGTCCTTTTATGTACATTTCCTCTTCGTTCCTCAGGGGAGATGGAACACAGCTGGCCACCATCCCTGACAACCCCTTTGAGATGCTGGGAGGTCATTGTAAACAGTGCTCACCCTCTGCTCAGAGCTTCCAGTACATGAGCTTAACCTTTCTTCTAAGGTTTTGATGTTTTGAACCGTTTCAACAGATTATTTCATTCACGTGAGACATACACAAAATATTGCCTCCACGGTGCGGTTTCTCCCCAACAAACAAACAAACAAACAAAATCCAGGCAGTGGTGGCTCACTCCTTTAATCCCAGCAATTGGGAGGCAGAGGCAGGAAGATCTCAGTGACTTCTGAGGCCATTCTGGTCTACAAAGTGGGTGCCAGGACAGATTCCAAAGCTCCACAGAGAAACCCTGTCTCCAAAAAACAAAAAGCAAAAACAAAAACAAACAAATGCAGTGTGGTTTTCTACCATGGCACTGCAGGTAATTTTGCACTACAAGTAATTTTGTCCTAAGGAGCTGTGCTGAAAGGTGCTTAGCAATATCTGTGGCCCCAATGAACATATGCTAGTGACATTTTGTAGGTTATTACAATCAGCATTATCTCTAGATAACTGCCAAAATCTTGTGGAGTCAAAATTATTCATAACTGAAAACAACTATTCAAGAACTATAAGGACCAGGAAACGATCGTCAATAACCATATACCAGCCATGGCTCAGAGATCAGTGGATAAACAACCGCCGTCAAGTGAGCATTACCCAGGGGCTTGTGACTCTCGGGTTCCACCCAGATACCAAGAATCAAGTCTCCACAGCATCGCAGTTCTCTTAACGTTCAGGAAGTATATCTGTGTGGCATGCTGCTTCTTTTTCACTATGTCCACCACTTAGCAGAATTGACCTGCATCCAAAGAACTCCCCTCCAGACAAAATGGGAAACACATTTTTGTTGTTGTTGTAAAGGCTACGTGAGCGTTTGGTGTTTGGAATTCTTGGGCCTCTTTATTCTACATGTGGCATGAAATTTCTGAAGGTGGGTGCTGATTTTTTTTTACTTCCTCCCTTAGAATTCTACAGGCAATTTTCTCAAAGTGATTGTAAATCTGTGCCTTTTATGTTTTCTGAGGACCAAGGAGCCTGTAGCATAGGAGATGACATTTTTTTTTAAAGTAGTTTACAACTTGTCCTTTTGGTTTAAAGACGTAAGGAAACTATAAAAGCAGCGTCTCATAACTTTTAGTTCAATGTTCACTTTATTAGAGCACAATTTCTTGGAACTTTATGTTCTAGAAGTAAGACAAAATGGCACTTATCTCAATGAAAGGAAAAGAAAACAGACAGACAAAAAATCATAAAGTAAAACAGCCTGAAAGGCTTGAGAGTCCAGATAAAGAATAAAGAAGACATTGAAAGTAACTGGAAATGAGTACAGTCTAGAGTCAGATGTCTGCGGGAATGCTAGTCTCACATGAATGCTGAGAGGTCTTCCTCTAACAGTAATTATATCATGTGTCATGTATTGTTTACCATTTCTCATTCTACTAAACTCACCAACAGTGCTGCCAGCACCGTTCCCATCAGTGTGAGTGAGGGCTTCAGTAGCCATTTGCTCATATTTCCACAGGATTTCACTATGAAAAGCATCAGTCACCATTAACATTGGTTCAGTTTTTTCTCCCTAAAACCAGAAAACAACTCAGTGACAAGTAGCTTGGAGCCAGCTTTAGGAGAAAGTGCCTTCTCGTGAATAAGAATTAGTGTGTGTGGTCCTGTGTCCTCAGAGGGCAGTTTGAGGGCGAGACCGTTCCTTGGTGGCAACTGGCTTTCAAAGATGTTGGGGAGTCTGGAATGGGAAAGTTGTCATGGCAACAGGGCTCAGACCAAGCTTCTTGAAGTGTTTCATGGAAACATATGTTTATAGAGAAAAGAAATGAAGAGGTCTGCTCCTTTCCAAGTATGGCCATATGCTGTGTGTGTAATAGTGAAAAGCACATGAGAAAAGCAGACGAGGTGGTTGGTGTTGAAGGCTATCTTTTGCAAATTAAATATTTTTTTTGTTCATTTTTCCCTCCAGGATGAAATTGAATGTGTAAGGCAATAGATAAAAGAAAGAGATACATAGCTTCCAGGTCTGTGTTTATTTGCTCCGAAATAGTGTTTTTCACAGAAATAACAGACTAAGTTATTGGCTAGATAGGGTAGTAGCTATTACTTTCTTTTTGTGTATTTGACCCAGCAACTCTGCTCTAGTCACAGCCAGCTGGGAATACGTAATAGCTAATGGAATTCTCTACCTTGCAAATTATGAGCCAAAGGCAAGTGAGCATCAAATGAATGGTGGAAAAAAAAGTTTTATAATGCTATCAATTTCCTTTAATAACTTCTCATATATGCTTATCCAACCTAGCAACAGGGGAACTCATAATTAACATTACTTTAAACCTAAAGGTTGAAATGATGGCATATCAAGTGAAAGATAATAATAAAGTACACAGTAAACTGATAACTCACAGAATAAGTTCCTTCCTGTCTTGTCATGTATAACAAACTTGATATCAATGCTTTGTCTCTGAAATGTTCCTTAATTTACTCCTCATGGATTAAATATTTGGATCTTAATTTTGAGGTACAAGAAGAATACAAATTTGACTGAAATTATAACAAGATCTGGTCAAAACAACTATAGAATAACATCTTTCTAATAGATCTAGAGGGTGAAAAGATTATTTCTATAGCTTTATGTTTATGAAAATAATCCAAAAACCTTCAGTAGCAAAGATATAGTAGAGCCTGACCAGAGAGTATGGGAATACTGAAAGTTTCTAGAGGTGACGTCGTGACTTCCAACACAAGAAATCCACACTTGCCGTAAAAAAGAAATATGTCTAATTCGTGTTATTTGAAACAAGAAATATGTCGCCATATAATGGTATAAAGAAAACCCACAACACCACTCAAAGCCCCTTTCATCAGAAATGATGGCATATGTCAGCAAGATATCTATCTCCCTCCATCAGCAAGGCCAGAAAAGCCAACTCAAACGCCGTGATAGGCACACGTTTCCCGGCCTCACCCTGGGACTGCTTTGTGGATTCAGTTTGCCACAGTAAGCAAATTGTTCTGTCTTTGCTTCTAAAGTCCACGGCCTCTAGTGGTTAACAAATGGCATTTGCTCCCCAAAGTACCCTGTGTGTGGTGTGTGTGTGTGTGTGTGTGTGTGTGTGTGTGTGTGTGTGTGTGTGTGTGTGTGTGTGTGTGTGCATGTGTGTGTGTGTGTGTGTGTGTATGTGTGTGTGTGTGTGTGTGTGTGGTGTGTGTGTGTGTGTGTGTGTGTGAGTGCATGTGTGTGTGTGTGTGTGTGTGTGTGTGTGTGTGTGTGTGTGTGTGTGTGTGTGAGTGCATGTGTGTGTGAGTGTGTGTGTGAGTGCATGTGTGTGTGTGTGTGTGCGCGCATGTGTGTGTGTGTGTGTGTGTGTGTGTGTGTGTGTGTGTGTGTGTGTTGGGAGGACGTGAGGAAGCATACTTCTTAATACATAGTAGGTGTTTTCTACGTATTTTTTTAAATGACAGAATAAACAGAAATCCCAGGATTTTGGGCAGAGACACCACCCTGACTATGTGTTCCGGTTCAGGAATGCTACCCAGAGTGCTCAATCCCACCAGGGCGTTTCCCAAACATCACTGGGACCCCCCCCCCTTAAAGCTTTCCTACGTCATCTGCTCTTTGGTGGTGTTTTTCTTCCGTGGTATCTACAGACATCTGCTCATTGCCCATATCCTCCCCCCATAAATAACTGCTTGCCTCCCTGGCTCCTTTCAGGCTGTGTCTACTGTGGTCTCGGAAATTCCTACTCTCAGACCCCACCCCCTCTCCCCATCTGCATGATGAGTTTTAATGGATAAAAAAAACGGGGCAGGACCTCAGGAATCCTGGACCCCACTGTGGGAACACAACTCGTGTTTGTGCAAGCAACATGAGCGTAGGGCTGTTCCCCAGCTGCCCGGGCAGTCTGCGAGCTGAACTCATTATGTCTGTGATGGTTCAGCTGAGAACTACATATGGAAGTACACATTACACTTCAAAACAAATCGGTGCAGCTAAGTATTAATGCAGAAATATAATAGGATTACAGTTTTTGGATATAGAGAACTCTGGAAAACAGCTCCGTCTTTGTTGGTGGAATCTTTTTAATGGATTTTTATTAAAAACACCAGAGCCTCCCCTCTGCCCCGCCCCCTTGCCCCCACCTCTGTGTGTGTGTGTGTGTGTGTGAATGTGTGCGTGTGTGCATGTGTTTAAAAATGTTTTCCACTGCATTCTTGTGTGTACACCACAGCATACTGAGTGTCCTACTCTCCATTCTCTGCCTGATTTCTTTGACACAGTTTTCTCACTGAACCTAGAGCTGAGGTTTTTTGACCAGGCTGGTAGCCCACACGTTGTGTGAACCTGTCTCTGCCACCACTTGTCCCTCTGTGCCGAGGTTACAAGCCCTTGCAGACATAACTGAGCTTTGTTCCTGGGTGTGGGGATCCTCACTCAGCCATCTCCCTAGCCCTGAAGCTGATTGTTGTACACAATGAGTACTTTGGGGAGTCAGAAACGCACACAGGCTGTATGCGCCTTAAACAATGTCTCTAACTTACCCAGCAGCATTACCTGACAATTGAAAATTCCAGGCATTAAGACAGCCTATAATTCACACCACCAGAGAAACTAGGATACAAAGAAGATTCTAAGAGATCCGTATAAGGTCCCTCACAGAAGGAAAAGGGACAAGATCTCCTGAGCATATGGGGAGTGGGGGGGCAGTGAGTGGAGAGGGAGCTAGTTAGGGGAGGAATAGATGAGAGGGAGGGAGGGAGGGAGAGGAGAGAGAGAGAGAGAGAGAGAGAGAGAGAGAGAGAGAGAGAGCATAAAAGAGGGAAGAGGGAGCCATTATAGGTTTGAAGAGAAAACTGACTCTAGAGAAATGTCCAGAGACCTACAAGACTGAACCCAACTAACAATTTGAGCAACAGTGGAAAGGCTACCTTAAATGCCCTTCCCTGATAATGAGATTGATTATTAACTTATCCACCACCATAGAGCCCTCATCTAGTAGCTGATAGAAACAGAAGCAGACACCCACAACTAAACACTGAGCTGAACTGGAATCCAGATGCAGAGGGAAGACAAGACCAGGCTGCAGAAACCCACAGAGACCGCTGACCTGAACAAGGAGGAGCTAATGGACCCCAGACTGATAGGTGGGAATCCAGCATGGGACTGACTCAGACCCCCTGAACATGGGTCTCAGCTAGAAGGCCTGGGCAGTCTAAGGGACCTCTGACAGTAGAACCAGGATGTATCCCTGGTGCACAAAAGGACTTTGGGAGCACATTCCCCATGGAGGGACACTCCCTTAGCCTAGAGACAGGAGAGAAGGCCTAGTCTCTACTCCAAATGACTTGACAGATTTAGATGCCCCTCCTGGATGGCATCACTGTACATGTGGAGTGGGAGGGTGGTCAGGGGGCATGAGAGGGTGAGAGAGAGGGAAAGAGGGAGGGAGGGGAACTGGGATCGATATGTAAAATAAAAATAAAAATAAATTAATATAATAAAAGAAAAACTAAAAACGGATATTTAAGGACGTAATCGATACATAAAGTGAGAGGCCTGCTGCACCCTTTCATGCCTTGGGCCCCAAAGGGATGCTACATTCTGTGCACCACTGGCACGCTGACCTCTCTTTCCTCTCCATATTTTGTTAATTTGCCATATTGGAAGGAGGAGGCCAAAACTACAGAATCACCATGTCGTTTGCGATGGAATTGTTTTTGCCCACTTTCTGCACACAGGCCACTCATTAACCTTGACAGGTATTTCCACAAAACTAGAAACTGGAATTCTGTGCAAACTCCGATAGCACACTCACAGCAAAACCAACACCAGCAGGGGAACGATGTCCACCCTAGGACTCAGTGGGAATAGCAACCGACAAGCTCATGCTCCCCATGTAACAGCTGCCGTTCTGGATCTCCCCATAACATGTAACGGGCTTTTCCTTTTCTTCCTGGGTGGCTGTGATTGCTCTCAATCAGCCACTGACATTTAAACTATCTCCTTCCTTCTCAGCTACTGGGTACAGCACATTTCCATGATATCATTTACTACCATCCTGTTGCTTCAAAAGCTTCTTGATGTCTCTGCTCAACCTCAAACAAATCTAGACTACCAAAGTAACGTAAGCCGCCTGAGTGCACTCTGTGACCCACCTGAGACCATTTAGAAAATAAATCAGAAACTGTTAAGGGGTGTAGGGATTTATGGGAAACGAAGACGAGTCTTGGTAGGCTGGAATTCTGAAATATTTCAGCAGGCAGGGGTCACGAGTCAGGGGTCAGCAGAATACGTGTTTTCTTTCCAGAGAAAAGAGATAACTCTTTGATTCCTTTTTTTGTTTTGAGATATTTCTAAATGTTTTCTTAGCTCTAATTGTTGCTAAGACTACCGAGACCTCTTAGCGTTTAAAGCATTAGTTGAACAGGAAAGTCCTTGGATCCAAACTCTATTCCTATCTGGTCTCGTCGTCTTTTACATTCTTTCCGGTAGTCCCCTAACAGAGGATCTGGAAATGCAAGTGAATGCAGATGCTATAGCCAATATCCCCAAGCACGGCCGCCGACATTTCCCTTAAATGGAAGCATTCTGATGCTGGGCTCTTCACAGCCTTAATGAGTACTTGCTATTTACAAGAAGCTTAAGTCAAGGTAGGGCTTACCTCTGTACTGGGAGAACAGGATGGGATATTATAGAAAAGAGGATGAGAATGTGGCTTTAGATTTGTGTTTCAGGGCTGGGGACATGGCTCACTGGTAATAGTCTTTGCCTAGTATGTGTGAGGCCCTGGGCTCAAACCTCTGTACCACACACACACACACACACACACACACACACACACACACACACACACACCTTTAGACAAATGTGTTTATTTCCATCCCTGATGTGTCTTCCATGTGGAGAATGTTTCACTAGCTGTGCATTGGTTTATGTCTATACCCACTCTCCTTCTGTACTTGATCAGGAATTCTGAAATTGCATGTTTAGTCTAGTCTTCTCCTCTCTCTCTCTCTCTCTCTCTCTCTCTCTCTCTCTCTCTCTCTCTCTCTCTCTCTCTCTCTCTCTCTCTCTCTCTCTAGAAGTGAGGAGCCTGGCTGCAGAAAGAACATGGTTTCCTATGCTGTGCTGAGTCAGCACCTCAAACTGCTACTACAGGTTGGTCTTCAGTTTGGTAGAAATTCCACTCATTTTCACTCATTAGTTAAGATCCATTTGAACCCATTCCCCAGTTGGTTTTGACCATACATGAGGAGGAGGCATTCTCATTATTGGTCTTCTCAAAAGTCCAAATGAAGTTTTATTAAAAGAAATTATGAGGGAAATGTTCATGATTTGCAAATCCAGGTAATAGACCCACTGCTCTTTGTATGGGGACACAAAAATTAAATTAATGAAATGGCTGGTTTTTATTATTTTATATATAACCTAGTCTCTATTGTCTCAATACTTTTAGCTACACTGAAAGCAAGACAAAGGACCAACAGAAAATGAGGAAGCAAGGAAGACCCTAAGAGAGACACACATGGGCCCTTCTCCTCTGCCTCGGAAGCAGAGAGGGACAAGATCTCCTGAGTAAATTGGGAGCAGCGGTGGGGGGGGGGGGGGGGGGAGAAGTGAGGGATGTGGGGGCAATAGCAGGGGAGAAAGGGAGGGAGGGGGAGGAAAATATGAGGGATCAGGAAGGGGAAGAACGGAGAAAGAGAAAGAGGAAAGAGACACCTTGACACAGGGAGCCATTATGGATTTAAGGAGAAACCGGGCACTAGGGAAATGTCCAGAGATCCACAAGGATGACCCCAGCTAAGAATCTAAGCAATAGTGGAGAGGCTACCTTAAATGCCCTTCCCTGATAATGAGATTGATGACTTCCTTAAATGTCATCCTAGAGCCTTCATCCAGCAGCTGATGGAAGCAGAAGCAGAGATTCACAGCCAAGCACTGATCAGAACTCCTAGAATCCAGTTGTAGAGAGGGAGGAGTGATGAGCAAAGGGGTCAAAACTGGCTGGGGAAACCCACAGAAACAGCTGACTTGAACAAGGGGACTTATATTACACTCCAGTCTAACAGCTGGGGGACCAGGATAGGACCAAACCAGGCCCTGTGAGTGTGGGTGTCAGTTGGGCAGCCTGGGCATCCTATGGTGCCACTGGCAGTGGAGCCAGTATTTAAGCAGTGCATGGATGTGCTTTGGGAGCTGATTCTTTGGGAGCTGAGAGGGAAACTCTCTCAGACTAGAGACATGGGGGAGGGCCTAGGTCCTGCCCTAAATGATGTGACAGACTTTGATGATCCCCCATGGGAGGCCTCACCCTCCCTGAAGAGTGGGTAGGGGTGGGATGGTGGGTTGGTTGGAGGAACGGGAGGATGGGAGGGAGAGTGAACTGGGATTGGTATGTAAAATAAGATTGTTATTAATTTAAATCAAAATTAATTAAAAAAGATTGCCTGAAGAATCAGAGTGCAAAGCAAGCCTCAGTAGTTAGTTATAGAAGCTAGGCAGTGGTGTCCACACCTTTAATCCCAGGACTCAGCATGGATCTCTGTGAGCTCAGGGCCACCCAAGGCTACATGAGAGTGAAGCAGTCTAAAAGAGTAACAGAGCTCACACCTTTAATCCCAGCCCTGGAGAGGTATATAAAAGATAGGAACCCAGTGTCTCAGATTGCATCCTGAGATTTAGTCTCCAGCAAAGTTGCGGAGAGGCAGCAGTCTGAGGCTTAGAGGAGAGCTCTTGGAGACAGGATCAACCCTTTAAATCTGGGGTAGAGGTAAAGCTAGTGGCTGGCTGCTTTGCTTCTCTGATCTTCAGCTTGAAGCCCCCCCCCCTTGCAAAAAAATCTTTCAAGAAACTCTTTAGGAAAATCAGGTATCAAAATCAGATGGGATAATTTAGGAGACAAGTAAAACATACAGGATGAGGACATTTGCTAAAAATGTTATCCAGAAAAGAAAAACCAAAAAACAAAAAACAAAACCTCCATATGCTTTCTGGAACCCATAACACACTGCATGTTATGAGTTTCTTAAATGATGGAGATGTAGAGATTGTGTCTTGAAAAATGTGTAGATAACTAAGTGACATTCGACGTGGATATAGGCTTCTACAAGGCAACAGTGAGGATCCTGAGGGTCCTACATAGTAGCTCTTAAGGCCATCTACTACCCTTTCAAAGATAACCTTGGTTGTCTTTTGATATCGGACACATGTAATCATAGCTTATCCAAATAAGTGAACAATGCAATTGCCAAAGCAAGAAAAAAATAGGACTAAACTAAATTCTTAAGAGATAATATCAGAAACAGATATACATAGACTGAGCTGTTTCTGTCAGAATAAAAGGCTCTTCTCAGACTAGAGTATTTGTCAGCATTGGAGGTATGTCAATAGTGTCCACTCTTTAATCTAACATAGATGGGAACTGAGGGCTGGCTTAGCCCAAAGCTAGGTATCAGAATAGCATTATCCTTCTACCATGGCTGAGGGGAGGATGGGGGAGAGGAATAGAATAAATAAGCTAAGGAAAATAGAGGGCTACAATTTGTCTCAATAGAATCTAAACAAACAAGAACAAAAACCTCCTTTCTCCCCAAGAACTACTTAAGCAATTAAAAGGGGGAAGAGATACTGGATACACTAAATAGATAACAAACTTGCAAATAAATATGCATCTGTGGCTATCATAAAAAAAAAATGTTACATTCATTCACCAAGCATTGGAAACTTTCATCATGGAAAGATACAAAGGACAAAAGCTTGACACAAACACCAGCCCTTCCAGCAGAGAATTCCTAGTCACCTCAGGCTGTAAAGCAAAGCTGAAAACAACAGAATAAATGCAGAGGCCGCATGTGATCGCTATAACTGCCCCTGCCAATGTAGTTTACCTCTAGCCACTTCTGACCTTTACTTTTGTTTTTAATCATTAAAAAAAAAAATCTGTGCTACCTAATTTAGAATCGGGAATTGATAAGATCTGGAGACTTATTTGGGGTTATTCTCTGTGCTATGGAAAAAAACAAAACAAAACAAAAAACAAAAACAAAACAAAATTACAAAAAAATTTCCCATTTCCCAGAGGGCTTTACATTTCAGCCTGCAAATTGAGAATATTGTGTCTTTGTTAAACACCCCAGCAGAGAGTCAACTCAAAGCAGAACAAAACTGAGAAAACTGTGCTGGCTTTCATTGCTAGGTTAGATCGCACTGAAGCCTTCCATTGTGCACACGTGAGTAATTTACTTAAATGGATGCGAACGAGCAACAGGTGATGTCATCAAAGGGTAACTTTGGCTTGGAAGGAGTTTTCTTACTAAGACACAGCTAACCGAGGCACCCATTAATCCATCCACACAAACTAGCGGCCCTGCTTGGTGTTTAGGAAGAAAGGTGCCCAGGAGAGTGGTTCGGATTTATTTTGGTTATTTCATAGGCGAACCCTGTGGCTTACTACCCTCCTATCTCCGTGTCACTACTATTCCCTAGCATGATCAAAGACCAGCAACACAACTTCGATGGACACTTTGTAACTACTTGAGTCTCTGCTACTTTAATGGTATCAAAGGGGCTTTGTGAAAACTGACAAATTTGAACTCTCTTAACTTTTCACCATTTACCAACAAGTAATGACCTTCTGGATGGATTCCGATTAACTTAGAGAAAAATATGTTAGCTTTAAAAACCACCTGTCAAGTACAGCAATGGCACTTTGTGTGTGTGTGTGTGTGTGTGTGTGTGTGTGTGTGTAGAGAGAGAGAGAGAGAGAGAGAGAGAGAGAGAGAGAGAGAGAGAGAGAGAGAGAGAGAGACATTGTCCCTGGTAGTAGAATTCAGACTTTCTCAAAACCTCACACACAGACATTTGTGAAAGATTCTGAAGTTTGTCTTTGATCTTTTACTATGGAGTCATGGTTTGAAAGGTTGAAAGGGTGGTGAGGCAAATCCTGTCTTATGTGTCTTAATGGCACTTTCCAAAAAAGAAGGAGGAGGAGGAGGAAGGAAGGAAGGAAGGAAGGAAAGAAAGAAAGAAAGAAAGAAAGAAAGAAAGAAAGAAAGAAAGAAAGAAAGATTTCACAACTGCTCTAGGGTCCAGTGCTCGGGCTCCATGATCTCAGTCTTCCGAGGAAGCCACTGGACATGTCCTAGAAGTCCTGTGTTTGCATGTTGAACTGATTTTCAGTTTCCACATCTTACCAGGGATTTGACATCTTAGTAACGCAATACTTACTACATTGCACCCTAATCCTTAGAAAGAAAAGACTGATTCACTTACATATGTACTTAATTAGATGAAATGAGATCCTAACAGGGCTGAATTTAAACTGAGGGTTGTATTAAAATATGAACACGCTGGGGAAAGTGTCAAGCACAATATTCTGTTTATGACATGAATCCCTAATCAGCTGAAAACAAGACAAAACTGTGGCTTACAATGGTCAAAATGCTCAATTCCCAATATTATTTATGATTTAAGGACAGATGCAGGGCATGGAGAGTAAAGTATAAACAGAAATTTCAAATATGCATGTACCCTTGAGATGTTTAGATAGAGCCACCTATATTTAGCAACACTGAAAACCATTCTTTACTATATATGTGAGTATGAAACTATTCTCAGTCATTTCTCTCAAAAAATAAAAGTTAGCACAGGAATTTAAATGTTTCTCAGAATAATAACTATGAAAACATTTTTTTAAAAAACCAATTAGATTTCTGCTTTTTATGGGTGTCTGACACTTTGACTTGGAGATTTGTCACTTTTTTCTAAAAATTATTTTTCATTATCTTTCTTAAAGTCTTTTATTTTCAAGAAAACACAGCTCATACTCAGCGTAGTAAAGGCACATTGCAGTGATCACTTAAATATTTTCAACTCTTCACGCCCTGGTATTTGAAAATTTGGTTTTATTTGGAAACAGGCTCTTTGCATGTGTAACTAAGTTAGGTCTTGGTCTCTCAGGGAAGATTAGCTTAAATCCCAAATTCGTAGGAGAAAGAAGAGGAAGACATGAGGCATCTAGACCCAGGAACGCTGAAGGTCAAGAATAGTGTGATGGATCTGCAAGGCTTAGGGCATCTGGGAGTCCCAGAGGCCAGCACGAAATGCAAAAGGGGGTGACACATCCTTTAGAGCTTTGCAAGCAAGGGGCTCTCTCCATGGCTTGATTTTGGACTTCTGGTTCCCAATGTCCAGACAGAATGCATTTCTGCTTTTTAAAGCCACTGTGTTTTGGTGACTTGATATATGAACCCTAGGCAATGAGCACGCTTGGGGAATATACATAAGAACACAAACCACACAAGGAACACATCCTTGCCCTGTGACCTACAGAAGGACACTTGGAAGCCTCCTGGGTTCATTTCCCTTTAGAGTAGTGATTAAACACCCAAGAGGCAAACAACTTAATTTGAAAATAGACAAGCTATTTTAAGAAATATTTCTTCAGGTAAATTAACTCAAGTAGCCAAAAGCATGAGAAAAGAATGCCTGCCATTTCCGCCATCAGAGTAAAGTACATCAGAACCACAATGGATGCCACCCCATCCCCAGTCAGATGGACACAAGAAGGTAAGAAGAAATACATCAGAAATGGAGCTTTGAAGATATGGGAAGTAATTGGAAACTTCATTTGCAGTAGGAATATCAAAATGACTCTCATGCCATGGAAACGGTTCTACTTCTAGGTATATTATTCCAAAGAATTAAAAATATGCTCACAGAAAAACTGGTTGGTGATTGTTTGTAACGATCACTTTTCACAATGGCCAAGAAGTGGGGACATTCAAATGCCTATTTTCTGATGAATGGACAATAAGATGTGATGTCCCTCCCCCTCCCTCCCCCCACCCTCTTAAACTGAGATATCAGAATGTTATTGAAGTATAGAAGAATGAAATCTTGATATAGGTACTACAAAATGGATGGACCCTGACAATATTACAGTCAGAAGCTAGAAGCAATACAATACATGCAACTCTATTTTTACAAGATTTTCAGAATTGGTATGTTCACAGGAACATGAAGCAGATTCGTGTGTACCAGGGGATAAAGAGAAGGGAAAACGGGGGTGATTGTTTAAGGGGTATGAGGTTTCTGTTAAGGGTAATGAAGTGTTCCATGTCAGAGTGCAACATTAAACAATGTTATTGAGTTGTCACTGTTTAAATGATAAACGTTATGACTATTATGCCATAGAAAAGATATGCTCAGCCTCTCAAAATATGTAAATTATGTTTTATTGAGAATTAAATTTACTTTTATTTGAGGTAATATAAATTCACATGCAGTTGTGACAAATAGTACCTGGTTCTTTATTTCCTCTGCATTATTTTTTAATAATCGTCTATACATTATACCCCTAATATAGTATGAGTGTAGAATTCTTTCTCGTGGTGGCTAATACAAGACTATGTAATTGGGTATTCTATAACTTGGACTTCCTGCCACTCATACTGGGGAAAAATACAGTATGTTGTACATGGTTACTCATTACTCATTACTCTACTAAGAGGAGTGACCTTCCTAGTTATTTCATCATTAATAAGAGACAAAGAGAGAAAACATAGATAAGGATGGAAATTAAAATTGAATGATCTGTGTACATATTCAACTCTATTTTCCATACTGAATTCATTTGTTATATGTTGAATTAGCGCATGGCTTAATGATTATCAAATACGTGCTTACTCAGTGTTTCTTTTTAACCCATGAAACTAAGCACAGTCAGGGCTCAAAGCAACTAGTTCACAGACCATTAAGTATGAGAACATATAGTACTCTCAAGTCAGTGTGAATTTTACACAAGCTACAGTTCTAGATACGGCTGATATACCAACCCTCTCTGGACAGAACTGTGCATGAGATAAGTCAGCGAGTGTGATAATATGTGTCCTTTCCTCTTTCGTCCTGCCACAAACTTAGAAACAACCTTGTCTACTTTGTGGGCAGGTAAGAAAAATTAAAAAGCAATTCTAAAGGGTCATGTCCATTTCTTAGTTTCCAATGACTCCTATCAATCAGCTGGGGTTTTTTTTCCACTGTTCTCTCTGTCTCCACTGGGATAACTGATATCCCAACCACAGGCTAAACACTGGCCAAGGAAAGAAACATTTTATTGTTTGTGGGGTTTGCATTCACTGAGATCATGGGATCAAAAATCAAAACTACTGTAGGTCTCAAGGGTCATCTGTCTCCGTTTTCTAAGGCAGCCAAAGGCAGGTATGTCAGAATGCATGCTTTACACTATATCCATAAATGATTGTGATTTAAGTGTTCGTACTGGAGTCAAAGCATGGCACAATTGTAAGATGAGTATTACACAGACTTTCACAGGACATTGGAAGATGTTTGTCTTCTCAAATATGAATGATACTTTGACTTAGTGCCAAACAGTCATCTTCTTTGTGCCTGGCTCTGCATCTGAAGTATCTCTGTGGTTTCCGCAGTGGGTTTCATTTTTAATCACCCTCTAGTAGAATGTCTAAATAACCCATCCAGACTTGGTGTCCCATCTTGGAATTCTTTACTACCTCCCAAGTTTGCCTAAGCTTTGGAAGGATTTCTGAACAGCCAGTCCTCACTGAGCGGCCTCGCTTACCACTGAACTTGGTGAACCTGGCTCTTTGGAATCTTTCTATAAGCACCATTAAACTAATTCAAGTGTGTCCATGAAAGAGCTCCTTATTAAACTACCTAATTAGTCAGCACCATTAAATGATGGGAAACACGGAGTTCTAGGCCATTGTGCTAATGCGCGTAATGTGCATGGCTAGTTCGTTGATCAACCAAGCATGGAACAGTGTTCATTCTCCTACACCAAGAAGCTTGAGGAACAGCAATGAAGACATCCTGGAATGTAAATGCAGTTCATGCAAGACAGGAGGACTGGTCGTGCTAGGCCCTCTACTGTTCAGCCATGTCGCTACTGGGCAAGACCACAGTAGAGACAGAGACGGAAATGAGGAGTAGAGAGGAAGCCAAGGCAAACGACAGACTTCAGTCAACACCAGGCTAGGTTACTCAGCCAGGGGTCATCTCCAAACCCCATGGCCCAGAAAGGAGCTATCAGGACATTCTGCCCTGTCCTGGGAAGTTACCAAGGCTGGGGCTCTGTGTTTGAGATGATCTAGCTGTGCTTGTCTCCAGACTGAAAAAGGGCCCTACATCAGTGCGTGTGTGTGAAAGGGCCCTACATCAGTGTGTGTGTGTGGGGGAATGGAGCTGGCTGGAAGAGATCTCAGTTTCATTTTAGTTATCTCTGTCTTCCAGTAGCTTCAATAAGGAGCTAGCTGCTCCAAGTGTTCATTTGAACAGAGAATAACTAGTTATAGCCAGAAATTTGCCACCGATATACCTTAGGAGATGTTTATCCACTGAGCCTTTATTTCCAAACCTCTTAAGTGGAAACACTAATATCAATTCCTGTACCATCGGCGGGAACCTTCGCCGAGATCCTGTGTGTGTACGGCATTTGAGGGTCCTGACAAACAAGGACGCTTTGTCTAACACATAGAGGACTAAAAGAGAACTGTATCCGCGTGGCAACCGCTCACGCGGGCCCAGTGCCATTGTTATTGCTGACATTTTTCTAGGCCACAAAGTTCAAGCAGTTGCAGTTATGAAAAAACAGGCATTCCTGCTACAGTGTGACAAACTTGTCCTTAACAGCAACCTTACCTTTTCTAGAAAGTCACATGTAAAAATGATAACAGAGCTTATGATAAAAGCAGATTCCAGATATCCAACTCGACTATATCACTTTATAGCCAAGGTACAAATAAAGCCAAATAAAAAGGCTAGTTCTTATTCCAAAAGCGCGTTAAGTCTTGATCAGATACATTCTATACCAAGCACATACCGGGGCTGCGGAATTATGAGGAAAGTAGCAAAGTGAACTAAGTGTGGAGACAGCCGTGTGAAGAGCTTTTCCAGTAAATCATACGCACGGTAAAACAAGCCAAGCACAGCACAAGGAAAGCGGGCATTGTGCACAACATGTTCAGCTGTTCTTGTTGCCCGCCAATCATTTCCGCAGCACTAGTAACGTGTATTACAGTGACACCGCCTTCTACTTACCGATTGTTAGTGGCCCGATTCACCTACAGATACATGAATTAGAAGAGAAGAAATTCTATTTCAGTAGGACCATTTTTATGTAGAAGGATGCATGGGGGACCTGTCTGAAATCATAACATTTTGATGAATTCAAGTTTATGGAAGCAGAGAAGAGTTCGGTCTTTTGGACACACGATGAAAAACACTGATCCAAATGAGAATCCGTAGGCAGTCTAGAAATGCAGCCTGCGGGCAGTCGCGTTTTCTTTTCATGCTATCGAGTATCGCTTGAGTTTACAGACCCTTAGACTGGACATTTGCTATTGTATACGAACTTGTCATTATCAGCCAACATGAGCTAAATGTAGAAAGCAGGGCTTGCTGTCGACAGGACACACAATTATCTCCATTTGCTCTAAATGGCATATCAATGCAAAGGAATGCTTGGCATGTCAATGTGCCGACGTAAGTGCTCAGGATTATATCGTGAGACCAATTTTATCTTGTCACTAAGGAGTAGAGAGTTTCAAACACAACAGACGACATTTAAGTTGGAAAAGAAGAAGGTATCAGACATTCTACCATTGTATATCTCAACAAAACCAAGTCTAGGTGAACACTAGGATTATGATACTATTGTATTACTTTACTCTTAATTTTGTTGAGAATTAGTTTCATCACTAATATAATAGGTAAACACTTTCAATATTTTTCAGTCTTTCGGTGTTCAGCAACTATTTCTTAACACTGCATGTTCCCCCCCCATATTTCCCAGGCTTCTTTGAAGTTAGGCGGAGCAAAGCAGGCTGCTCTACCTCCGTGGGCGATAAAGAGTTTAGACAGCATATTCTGCAGCTTGGACTAAAGCACTTACAATTCTTTCACCTCCCTCTTCCCCTTGCCTGTGACCTTGGGGTTCTATGTTTACAACAGCTCAGCAAACAGGGTGAAGTCATTCAACCGTAATAGAATGAGAAAAATGGTGAAATAACCACTGCCGTTTTGAGCCATTTCTGGGGTGACAAACATTAGGTAACTAATTAGCTTCAGCCTGTTGTTAATCTTGGGGTAGATGTCTGGCTTTTAGACAGTCACAAAATAGGATAACATAAAACTTTACAGCATCAAAATATTAAACACTGAAGAGACTGGAACCCCCTCTAAGGCGTGTGTTAGTACTGGATGCTTCGGAAAGGTGGTAAAGCCTGAATTGGTTTATGAGGCTGTTACCACCCAAACGGTGAGGGTGTGCACCAGCCTCTTGTGCTTACACCTCTCTGGGGACCTGGGCATTTCACTGCTCTGCATCTCTCCCCACAGAAAAGAAGCAAAGGAAAGTGTTCTCAGAGAGCGTGGTCTAAAGCGAATAAAGGAAATAGTAGTAAGACTAAACACGCCCCTCCCCCGTTTGGTTCTTGCAGGAAATTCTGTGCAGCACAGTGAGTGAACCATGGGGTTCAGGAGCTGCAGGTTAAACTATGCTTCCCAGGAAATCTGCAAAACAGTCTTAGACAGCAGGGGGGAGTCCTGTTCTTGATTTTTGCTAAATGAATCTGAGTCAAATTTCAAAATCGCTTTATGGTGTGCATGACGCAGGCATGCTTGTGTGAGAGAGTCACACGAGATACACAAAGAAATTAAAACCCACTGGTGCAGATAAGCGTGGATCTACATTAGAAAAAGTCCCGGAGAAGTGCCATGCGTTTCACAATGTCAGCTCCGTGCTGCATTCCAATGGAGTATATTTAGAGACACAGACCTTTTATTTTTAACTCAGTATGCCACCATATAAATGCTCTTTTTCTTATCATAAGTTATTGCTCATCTTTAGTGCTGGCAAAACACATATATAGGAATCTGCAGATTTATAGAATTCTTTGCCCTTCCAAAACCATTTCAGTTTCTCTGGGAGAAGGATAATCATCTCCCTAAAGCCAGGAAGCTGACTTTTAGAATAATTCTCTCTCCTCTCTCTCTCTCTCTCTCTCTCTCTCTCTCTCTCTCTCTCTCTCTCTCTCTCTCTCTCTCTCTCTCTCTCTCTCTCTCTCTCTCTCTCACACACCAAGACAAGATTTCTCCTTGTTGCTCTGGCTGTCCTGCAACTCACTCCATAGACCAGGCTGGTCTCAAACTCAGAGATCCAGCTACCTCTGCTTCATGAATGCTTGGATTAAAGGTGTGGGCCACCACTGCCCAGCAGTAACACCCATTTTACCTCTCCTTAAACAAGGGTTCCCTGCAAAACTGTGACTCTTTCTATGGCAACAGATTTAGCATTTATTGAACATATATCATGTATAGCAGATGCTTCCATAAGGAAGTTTTAAAATTAAAGCTTCCCCACATTTCCTGGCAGGTGACATTACTCATTATAAGAGGCTGACAGTGGTTTAGAGAAGGCCACAGTAGTAGCAGAATTCAGGTTTGGATCTGGCTTTCCTGAAATCAAGCCCAGGGTGGTTTCCTGCCCCCTCCTTTCTTATATTTAGTTGGTTTGTTATACCAAACTCCCAGTGGCATTTATGGAAAGCAAGGAAGCCCAAACTCGGACAAAGAGCTCTGGAAAGACTAACATCTTAGTAGGTTTAAACTAGACTAAATGTTTACCAGACTAAAATTCCTCAGATATGATTTCTCGGTGCATGGCATTGGAGTTTTAGAATCTATCAGCATGAGAGGTTTTAAATGGCTTCACACAGAGCCCAAATTGATGCAAGTTTATCGCCCCAGAGGGCTTCTATCTCTCCTTCTGTTAGGGTGCCAACTCTGTCAAAGTGAGGGGACCCAGCTGTTGGTGACACCACTTGAAAACGTCACTGAAAAGAAAACCTCCACCTGCTGTAACCAGCTATAACACAAATGCTTACATGACTTTTTTTTTTTTTACCCCCTAACTTGATTCTGAACACGAGTGAAATAACTTGGAGGAATGAGCACACTGCTTTTCAGAAACTCACTGGAGAAGAAAATTGACTCTGTGTCCTAAACAAGAACACCTGAGGAAACTTGAAAGCCACTTGAGTTACTAATTGTATTAGGTAAGAAAGCTTCATATTGTTCAGTAGTGCCATAAACATAATTTTAATGCTAGCAGAGAGGCATCACAGTTAGCCACCTCTGCGGAGTAGCCTTTTTTTTCCTTTTAATTAAGACAGGGTCTTATTATAGAACACTATGTATCTCTGACTGCCCTGGGCCTAACTATGTAGACCAGGCTGGGCTCAAACTCATAAAGATCTGCTTAACTCTGCCTCCTAAGAGCTGGGATGTCCTTTGAGTAACATTATTTTAAAAATCAGTGTTTGCTAACTAGGCAGTCATTTATATTCAAAGTGATTATTAAAGGATTAGCATCCTTTCTCCTTTATTTCAATAAAGGCTCTGAAACTAAAGTCACATGTAATTCAGAAATACACTCACCAATGTTTCTTACAATGTCCTCCTAGGCAAAAGGGTCTCCTACCCAAGCCAATAGTGGCCAACTGAGTTAGGAGATGGATAAGAGCACGTAGGGGTACTACCTGGGTAAAAATCTTCCCAGGTAGATTTTAATTTTAGATAAACAAATGGTTTTTTAAGAATTATGTGTCATACTCCCTCTTTCTCTAATGCTGGTCCTAAACCTAGCAAGTATAAGAAAATGGAAGAGAAATATTTACTCAGGCTTTGTATTGTTAAGTTGGGTTCTTCTCTAATGATTTAGGATATATATATATATATATGTATTATATATTATATATATATATATGTGTGTGTGTGTGCTCGCGCACATGAATACTCGTCACAGCTAAAATGTGGAGGTCAAAGGTCAGCTTTTGGGAATCAATCAAGCAAGCATGTGTGTTTCAAGAACCAAGCTCAGGTGGTCAGACTTGGTGACAGACACCTTTCTCTATCTTACTCCCAGACCCATCTGCTAGCCATCTAATTTTATATTTTATTTTAGGAGAGTAAAAAATTCAATAGACCTTGATCTTTTAGGATAAATATTTGTGCACTACCCTGATTAACATTTTGATATCCAACAGGAAATATGAATGTGGACACGTTAGTTAGCTGGCTGAATCTTCTCCAAATTGTGCTTAAATTTAGATAGCTATGTTGGAATGCAATATTCAGGTTCAGAACACTGTGTGTGTGTGTGTGTGTGTGTGTGTGTGTGTGTGTGTTTGGGAGTCAGAGGCTAAGAACAACCTCCCCCTTTTCCCAGCTTCCAGCTTCCATTTTCTTCAGGTCCGGGAGTCAGCTGGACAGAAGCAGAGGCGAGAGATGCCTGTGGCCTGGGCTGACCTCAGAAAGAGTTGAGGAGCCTGGAGCAAGGCATTTCCTGAGCGTCTTGCACTTCCTTCCTGGTGCTTCAGACTTAAGTCAAATTCCTCGCCCAGATGTCCGTAGTGAAAACCGAAGAGAACAACAGATTCTGAGTATCTAATGGGCCACTTCTTAAAGCTGACCAATAGGAACAGCCGTTGTTCGTGGGCCAGATACTCCTTCCAACATGAGCATTTTGTGATGTCAAATTTTAAGGCAAGTATTCAGGAAAATCATATTAAAGGGAAGGTGATTTTATGTTAACTATTAGGTTGATTTACATGGTTGTATTATTTCTATTTTCAAAGCAAGTATAAAACCTGTGTTCACACTGGTCTTGGCTCCTAACTCAGCACCATTACCACTTTCTCTAGCAGGGAGCTGAACTGGATCTGGACATTCTGGTCTGGCTGCAGGGTTCTGACCCCAGTACATTGTATGATGGATGGCCCAAACACAGGACAATGCCTGACCTTGCCCTGGCACTTAGTAAATGGCTGATTTCTAAGATTAAAGTGGTAAGTGACTATTTTCTTTGGATTTGCATCCTCAGCGTGCACTTACTTTCTGGTGAGCATTAGAAACGAGATGCTAAGCTGTGGAATATAAAGAGATACAGCGGATGTGTACAGAGTCAGCTTTCAACCTCTCTGCTGTACCATAGAAAGTGGGCGGGTGACCTCTGAGATGTCAGTTTGATGTTCACAATTATTAGAGATGGGTCTCAGAGGTTCTGGTTTAGTTTTAAGCCCAAAAGATGGACGATGGGAGATGAAAGGTGGTGATTCCTACACAGATGGTATCAGTAGCAGAGTTCTATCCTTCCTCCTCCTCCTCCTCCTCCTCCTCTCTCTCTCCTCCTCCTCTCTCTCTCTCTCTCTCTCTCTCTCTCTCTCTCTCTCTCTCTCTCTCTCTCTTATTTCCTATTGCAGCTTCCTCTTCCTCCAAATATTCCTCTAATATTTACATTATCAGATTAGCTTTCTACTCATAACTGAGAAATGGCAAAAGAATTGTGGCTTGTTTCTGACTTATGCGTGGCTGGAATATCCATGAAAGATACTGAATATCATAAAAGATACTGAACAATATTCACATAATAAACAGGTACCATAGGAATTAAGTTATTTACATGAATAGAAAGGTAACTACCATCTAATGTAAGAATCAGCATTAACTTTATGTGACTGGATTTAATAATGGATCGAGGCTGGATAAGAATTCTCTTTACCATGGTGCTGCTGTGGTTCCCGGGGTCGCAACAAACTCGTAGAAGGTGGTGATCATCACGCCGTGTTCTCGGTGGCCATCTGATGGGCTATTATTCTTGCTTCAGTCCTTTGTGCTATGGGGTGGCACGTGTGTATGTACCCAGATACAAAGGTATGAAATCATGAAGACGGAGAGCTGGGGATCTGGCTCATCCCCATCTCAGTGAAACTGTCCTGGAGGCCTCACAGTTTATGGTCTGAACACCACCTTCGATGGGGACTTTAGTAAGGATTTATGACAGAAGAGGCAGGATGCACTTCCTGTGTCACATCCTCATGGCTACTGTGATGTCTAGATTATATACGTGACTTTTTATAAAACTGCAAACAGAAGGGACAAAGCTAAGTTAAATGAGCTCTTATATAAGTATCCAGGTGTTTCTTGTGAATATGTTTACAAATTCCTTGCAAATCCAAGGAAACCTTTATTGTTTCTCTCTTCATAAATAAAAGATCGTGACATTAAACGTGGGGATTGTAACGGCAACATGGCTCGTCCAACATTTATAGAGTCCACAGCCAGTGCTCATCTCATCAGATTAGTTCAGAAACACTCAAGAGCAGGACCAGCCGGTAACCACATTTTCATGGGATTCCAACCATATCTCCCCACTCCCAACAACATCGTTAACATTCTATGCCATGAACGAGTATTGTATTCTTGCTTTGTGTGACAGAATCATTGCCTCCTCAAAATATTACAAGTTCTCTCTTTTGAGAATAGAAGCTTATTTCTCTATTTTATTTTTTATTTATTTATTCATTCATTTGTTTGTTTATTGCAATCTCCCAATACAGCAAGAAATCATCATTATTTCAAACTTAACAGTATTAGTCTTATGATGATACTATAGCAAATTCAATACTACATAGAAGTAACCAAATCTTATAAAGGCTACTGAAGTACTTTCCTCTCTCCAGCTGTCCAAAGCTGCTTTTCTTGCAGTGTGTATGTCCCTTTTCCCTCCTTATCCAGAAAGCTAATTCACACTGTGGCCACAGTGAACACATTAAAGCCAAATGACCTTCTAGGTGATGGCACTTCACAGGTTTACTTCGGACTCAGATAAGATACAGTGGCAGGCAGGGCTTTCAAAGTGTGTAGATGCCTAGGCTCCTTTGCCCAAATAGTCTGCTCCATTTGAGAGAAAGCTTCAGGCATCAGTATGGTTGGGAAGCTCTGTAGGTAACTGGTACGGTTCACTTTTTTTTTGGTCCAAATGCAAAGAACATTGCACTCAGAATAAAGACACGTGTTTCCCCATTGCTTATTTCTTTGGGAGAAGTAGGCAGAGATGACAGGGAGGAAAATAACAAGGAGAACAGTGGCAGAGCCTTGCATCTTGGCAAGTCATTGGAATGAGGCAATCTATTGCAAAAATAGCTGTGAACCTCAAATTTTTAGTGTGTCTACTGACAACTGGTTTAAGCAATTTTCCCCCATAATATTCAAGGTCAGATGCCCCCCAACAAATTTGAAAATTTTCGAGTGTTTGGCAGAACATTCCAAGCCAGTGACCTCCCCCCCACCCCAGCCCTGGAATTTGCTCCTAACAGGCTGCTCTTTAGCAGCCAGCCAAACCCAAAGCTTGGCAGCTTTTGAAATATGGTACAAAACAGATTGTTTTTTAAGCCTAAGTCAGTAAAATTTTATTTTACAGAGCTTGTAAAAATAAACAATAGTTATTGTTCCTGCTCCAAGCAGAGTCAGTAAGGCCTACAGGAATTGAACCAAGAGCACCTCTTCTGTATTCACCCATCCACGCCCCATCTTGGTGGAAGCATCCTCTACCCATAGTGATGGACACCAGTTAGAGAGCAGGGACCCTACAGCAGCACATCTGAGGTGGAGATGGTCAGGTGTCAGAGGACCAGGCAGCATCCCATACTAGTAATGGTGCTGCTTGAACTGGTGTCATAGCAAACAAACGTTCTCAGTTTTGTTGTCTAAGATTGTATATAACCTTGGGGTAGCCCAGGTTGTATACAATCCCCTCCATCACAGGCTATGATCCAATGGTCCACCTCTCTTAAAGGCTATTTTGCTATTGAACCCATGGCAAAGCTCTCTCTCTCTCTCTCTCTCTCTCTCTCTCTCTCTCTCTCTCTCTCTCTCTCTCTCTCTCTCTCTCTCTCATCATAAACCTAGAGTGTGTGACCTCCATGTTCTGTGAACCTCGTACCTTGAAATCATGCCGCTAGCCACGGCTGGCAGGAGGTCAGCACAGCTCTCATGCTGTCATCTTGCTGCTCCCCATTTACCCACGAGTGAGTGTGTGTGTGTGTGTGTGTGTGTGTGTGTGTTACACATTTGCATGCAAGTTTCTCAGACAGCAGAAGAGAGAGTCAAGTCCCCTGAAGCTGAAGTTACAGGTGGTTGTGAGCTGCCAGACATACTATCAGTCCTCAGAGAGAGCATCTAGCCTTTTAACCAGCTGGAGCTGGGCCCCTTCTGCTCTTCCACTCACAGACCCGTTCTCTAACACCCTCTGAGAACCGAATGGAGCATAGTCTTCTATCAGCTGGGTTCATCACAAATGTAATGTTGTTGCAAATGCTAACACCCATCCTTCATAACTGTAGCAAATAGTATCGTTTTGTAACTTTTGGTGTGCAGTACCCTTTCCAGAGTTCCCAACATAACACTGAGTTTCATCGTGCTGTAGTTTCTAATTCACCTATAAAAACATATGAACTTGACTATGAAATGCAAATCCAAATGCTTTAAACTTAGAAGCGTATAAGAGATCCTTTGCCTGCTTACCTAACTATTTCCCACTATATTTTCTGTGACATAGGGTGAAAACTGTCAGAAATACAGGAAAAGTATTACATCTACGAAGTCTTATTAAGTTGTAGGGAAGAAGTCAGGCTGGGGTGACACTATGCATATTTTATTCCTTCTGTGAAAATATATGTCTAGTTTTGATGAGACAGATAGGGAATGTTCTTTTGTATATATGTTTCTCTTCTAAGTAAAACCTGGATTGGTTTGGCTGTTTGGCCAGAAAAGAAACAAATGAACAAAAAACAAAACAAAACAAAACACCAAAACCAAACAAACAAAGAAGTGCCCACAGGGCCTAGCCTGGACAAAAAGACCTCATGTTACATGAGACAGCTAGTTTTCCTCCTCCTCCCCCTCCTTCTCCTCCTCCCCCCTCCTCCTCCTCCTCCTCCTCCTCCTCTGCCTCCTCCCCTTCCCCCTCCTCCCCCTCCTCCTCCTCTTGTTTGAAATGAGATCTCTCTGTAGGCCTGGCTTCCCTGACACTCAATGTGTAGACCAGGCTGGCTTCAAACTCAGATGCCCCCAGCCTCCACCCCCCAAGCACCAGGATTACAGGATTAGCAGGATTGCAGGATTACAAGATTACAGGATTACAGGTCTGTACCAACAAGTCCCCCCCCCCCCAGTTACTTTTTATCTTGATCCATCTTATTTCCATAATTCTTCACAGAGTCTCCTCCCTTTCACTTCAGACAGGGAATGGAAACCTTTGAGTCAGGTGGCAAGAGAACTATCCCCACAGCCTGGGAAAGTCTACCTTCTGGGGAAAATATCCTTTTTTTCTACAACACTCATCCCACATCGACCCTTCGATGAAATACGTGAAACAGACAGACAGTAGAGTTTTAAAGATGTTTTACTGAATGTTTACAACTACCAACCAAGTGATAAAGCAGGAGATAAGAAAGGTCCCAGTGTTCTTCCCGGTGTCCACTCTAAAATCCTTCTCCAGATCCACAAAGGCTTCCCCTGTATCCACCCCAGTTTGTTTCCAGAGACGCCCAAGGTGGCAGCTCTTTCCTCCCCTCCCCTCCCCTCCCCTCCCTTCCCTCCCCTCTCTCACCCCCTCCCCTCCCTGCCCTCCCCTCTCTCATCCCCTCCCCTCTCCTCCCTTCCCTACCCTTCCCTCCCCTCTCTTCCCCCTCTCTCCCCTCCCCTCCTCTCCCTCCTCCTCCTCTCTTCCCCCTCTCTCCCCTCCCTCCCCTCTCTCCTCCCCTCTCCTCCCCTCCCTCCCCTCCCTCCCCTTTCCAGAGTGGCTGTCAAGAACTGTATCTTAGACTTGGCAGTCACCATCCTTTCTTTGTTGGGCTGCAGAGAAACAAGCCAACCTTGCTGTTCTAATTTAGCCTGTTTTCTGTGACTCACAGAAGAGTAATGGAGGATAACAATATCACGGATGTCACAAAAAGTTCCAGCATTGCCCAAATCCTCTTAGTACTTTTCATCCCATCTTTGCAATTTCCCCTTATCGATGTACCATCTCCCTTTTCCCACATCTTTCCCTCAAAGTTTGCTAATTAGACTGTAAAACGCAATATCCGGAGAAATTAGAGGCTAATGGACTACAACTTAAACAAATTAGTAAGGAAATGCCGAGGGAACTGAAAGGGGATGCTCTCAACCCTCTTTGCCTCATCTCTAGAGAGCATCGCTAGGTGCTTGTGGGCTGCCATAACTGCAGTTTCAGGACTGGAGCAGGTCCTCGGGAAGTCAGGCTTGGTAAGGAGCCCGTCTGGGCCGCGTATTCCTGACTGATGTGGTCTCTCTTCACTGTGGACCCCTGGGGGCTAACAGTGTTCTGACACTGCACTTGGTAAGTGGCTTAGGGGGAAAAAAATGGCAAGCAGGGTGTGGGAATGGTGTGGAAACCACGCCTTCAAGTCAGTGATGATGGTCAGGGGGAAATTATCCTTACACAAGAGGGAGAAAAACTGGTGAATGGGAGTGTTTAAGGCACAATAACATCTTGAATTCTGTCCTGTTGCCTTACCCCATCCAGTAAACCCCCAATACATGCTGGTGACAAGAAAATACATTTGAAATTGGAATGGGATAAATACAGTAGGGATGTAGACATTCTTTAAAGCCATCTGTTTGTGTGTCTGGGATTGTGTGACCTACCTGCTGGGCAGAAAGGTCCTTTTGGATTCAACCTGTTAAGATTCTAAAAGGCCAGGCACACTCTACTGGGATATATTTTAGTATTTCTCTCCTTGACCTCATTAAAAACACTCTTACACATACTTGCAGAGGAAAAATAAGTGATAAATTACAGTGGCAGGATCAAATGAGCTCAAACACAAGATTAAAATGTTTTCTATCCACAGAGCAATCTTTCACAATGGTGTCAAGCAGAAAGTTCTGGTCAATGTTTACACTAGGGCCTGATGAAAAATTCCAGACATAAAACTTCTGCAACTGGGACTTTGAACTCAGAAGGACCTCCCACCTCTGAACACATTTCACAACTAAAATTCTACTGCAATTGTTTTCCTTAAGGAAAATCCAGCTTCCAATATGCGATTGAGTTTTCTTATTGAGGCTATTTTGGTATTGGGAAAAATCTTAGCTGTTTGAGACTGTCATCCTATCCAGGACTGGTAGTTAAGGATTTCTGTACTGACATCCTTAATAGTTTTTAGATGGAGGAACGGGGGTTGTGTGGCTCCTAGCAAGGAGGCCCTGGGTTTGCTCCCTGGCAATGCAATCATTATCATTATTTTATAAACAAATCATTTTGAAAGACGTTATAGTTCCTTCACTTCTTTAACAGAATATGCTAATGTAGACCAGTCTTTTTTTCAGACTGAGTACACTATCTGCTACCCCATAGTAGAGTCTGCAGACCCTAGGAAAAGGCTAATTAACCCTATGCATTTCTTTCGATGGTGTGAGGATGCACCTGGGCTGTAGTAGTCACTCCTAACAGCTATTATGACTTCCCTGTAAGCCTGGCCTTCTGTGGTTACTGTTGTCCAGTATCTAATTTGCACACCCATGCATCACAAATGCACCTACAAAGACGTTAAGTAGATGAATATGTGTTGAAGTAGTCATATTTTGTGATACTAAGTTTAGGTGGAGTGACTGCTTTGTAACCACACCCCCAGATTTCAAGCCATAAAAGCCCAGTGTGGTGACACCTTGTGTCTGAGCACCATGAGAGACAGGTAGAAACAGAGATTCCGGGAATTCCTTGGCCAGCCAAGCCTTGCATTTTCTGGCAAGTTCCAAGTCCAAAGAGAACATTTCTTTAAAGAAAAAAAATAAATAAATAAAAAGTGCTGGGGACTAAAAACTCCACCAAAGGTTGTCTGGCCCTCACACACACAGGTGTCCACACATGCACCTGTATGCACACACAGGTTGTCTGGCCCTCACACGCACAGGTGTCCTCACATGCACCTGTATGCACACAGAGGCACGCAGAGATGGTAGGTTTAAAAACCTGAACAAGCTTGCTATCCTACTGTTGGACTGCAGGAGCTTGCTTCCATTAACTTTCTTTTATACTTTTTAATGCTCAGTTATGTTTTAGGCAGAAAAATCAGGACTAAGCTGCTGATTTTTTTTTTTCAATAGATTACATAGTGGAAAATGAAAGCATAAAATGCTTAAATAAACTTAACCTCATCATATCATATAGTTATCAAGTTAGTTTTGTGCCACACACAGACATGACCGATACCAAAAAGACAACTGGGAAGTAGAATCGGCATTCTTATGCATTTTAATGGAGTAGCTATATATAGAGCACATTTTTTATGTTCACTAGCTGCGACAATTTAGGTTAATTATCCTCTTTAGTCTTTGTCATATGAAAATGATGATAACATATTTTTTGAAAGGTTCTTGGAGAACTAAGGCATTGCAAATCCCTCATCACAGGACCTGGCAATTACAGAGAGTTACTCCACCCCTCGAATGGGGTAGTGATATCATCACAGGCGTGGGGCCTCTGGCACACATCTCCGTTGTATTTGCTGCCTGCTGTAAGTTGCACCTGCCCCAGTATTGGCTGTTTGAAAACAAGTATGTAACCTAAATCAAAATAGGCCCACATCATCTAATTCTCTGACATTATAGAAAACAGGCACTTTCACTAAATTAGCATCCTAAAAAATAGAGTTTTAACGTGGGCCAGTCAGTCTTAATGGATAATGAAAGGGCAGTAGACAACTCAACGCATTTTAAATTAAACATTCTAACACAATCCAAAGGTATCCTGGTTTGATGTTTACGCACTTGTGATTTTAGTCTGTGTCTCCTAACTAAATCACCGTCTCTCTGACAGCAGAGAAACTGCAGTTCCTAGCATGCCAGTGTCTCAGGGATCTCAGGGAGGGTTCACTTGAACCGGGATGGAAAGGTCCCATATTCAGTGTAAAATGCATTCTGATGGATTTGGGCCAGCAGTTCCAAGAACTTATGGAACGTTCCTAAACACACCTCTGTCGTTTCCTACTACTCATTCTTCACAACTCAGTCTCAGCACCGAGTCTATGAGAAATGTATGGAACAACTCAAAAATGCTGAGGAGGGGCCCCCCTCAGTATCAACAAGGGGAGCTCAGGGACCCCAGACTGAGAGCGGGGAAATCAGCAAAGGACTGACCCAGACCCCCTGAACGTGGGTCTCAGCTAGGAGGCCTGGGCAGTCTAAGGGACCTCAGACAGTGGAACCAGGATGTATCCCTGGTGCATGAGTGGACTTCTGGAGCACATTCCAGATACTCCCTTAGCCTGGAGACGCAGGGAGGGCCTAGGCCCCACCCCCAAATGACTTGACAGACTTAGATGGTTCCTCCTGGAAGGCATCACCCTCCCGGGGAGTGGATGGGGAATGGATGTGGGGGTGGGTAGGGGACATGGGAGAATGGGAGGGAGAGAGAACTGGATCAATATCTAAAATAAGATCATTTTTAATATAAAATAAGAAATATTATTTTCTAATATAAAATGAGAAAGATATAATCCCTTAGGTAAAAAGTTAAACACATCTACTTCATTCATCAGCACATTTGTTTTCATCTTTATATGGACACCAAAATTGTTTACATATTAAATTATTCATAAATGTTTGACTTACATCCTAATTTCTGTATGTCTGGGACTCTGTTTCAGAGCACATAGAATTAATGTACCGGCTCTAATTTACTGAACAGGAATTAACATGCTGAATCAACATCAAGAAAGCTATTTGCTGAGGATTTTTAACCAAAATGCAGCTGAGTTTTGAGACAAGCTCTCGCTATGTTGCTGAGGCTAGCCCAGAACGCATCTTCCTCTTGCCTCAGCCTCCCGAATGCTAGGTTATAAGGAGGAGTGCGCCACCCTGGATTCCTGGTTCTTTTTACTCACGTTTCCCCCCTCTTCATTTCAGATGTATTTCATTGCTGGAGAACTCAACTAGTGGTAAATGTGTCAGCAAAGCTGTAGACCAATTCAAATAAAACGTCAAAACACACACAGGTCTAAGGCAGTTGCACAAACGGAGAAGACTGAGAGAAATCAAGCCACCTATCACGTTGGGCAGCACGAGACCCTGAGCCTCACCTGTGTGTCTGCATTACAGCCTGTAGTAGTGGTTCTCGACCTTCCTAGCGCTGTGACCCTTTAATACAGCGCCTCGTGACGCGCTGATCCCAACCACCCACTTACTTCCTTTACTTTCATAAGTGTAGTTTTGCTACTGTTATGAATTGTAATGTGGCTCTCTGTTTTCTGATTCTTGGGTAACCCCTGTGAAAGGGTCATTTACCTTCCAAAGGGGTCTCGACCTACAAGATAGAACCCCTGGCTTAAAGCTTCTCTCTCTCTAAGTAACAGCTTAGCAATCCAGGTGTCCCAGACACTTCAAAGTGAACGAAACTATTTCTACTTCCAAGTCAGCGTCTCTTTCTCCCATTTGGACTGTTGCTTCTTTCTAACCCTCAGCAAATCTGAAACGTGTCTTCAGATCCCACTCTTGTGACTGAACAGCCTGCAACCCAAGTCCCTTCTTTCGAGCCCCTGGGTATTTTCTAAGGGTATCCTTCCGTTCTGACTACGGCAGCCTTTAGTCCTCTCCATCTCTTCTAAGCCGCCTTCCTGTTTACACTCTTGCCTCTTCCTGTCATCCCAGATGCAGCTAACAGCGATTATTTATAAAGCGGTTCACTTCCCTCCATCTGCTCGTTTCCCTCTCTGCTGAAGCCGACTCCTTCCCGCGAAACATTGCCGCAGAGCACAGCTGCGCTCCAGCCGACCCGCCTCCCTCCCGTCTAAGGGCCAGGTGCAGGTGCGGCAGGTAGACAGGATTTCCAAAGGCTTAGGTTCTCTCTGATTGTAGAAGAGCCGGCAATAATGGGCAGTTTCAAGTTTCATTTGCTTGTGTCGCTAGTGCTGTACTTGACCCTTTGGTGTAGTATATTTTGGACAGCGATATAAAACATGAGTTTAAAAGGAGTTTGAGGGTGTGGCAGTGCTCGCCTTTGATCCCAGCACTCGGGAGGCAGAGGCAGTAGGATCTCTTGAGTTCAAGGCCAGTATGGTCTACAGAGTGAGTTCCAGGACAGCTAGGGCTACACAGAGAAACCCTATCTTGAAAAACCAAAAGTAAACAAAGTAGTTTTAAAAAAAATATTGTTATTTAAAAAAAATAAGATTTCATATGTATCTTGTATATGTAAAATACTGGCATTTACTTAGAGGCATTTCAGCCACATCAGAATAGGCTGTTGACCTTAAATCTGGAAACCCAGCCAGACTCTCTGACTCTGCTTGGAAAGACTATCACCAACATTTATATCAGATTTTAATCCACACAGCCATCACCTGAAGATGCTGGGCCAAGCTGAGGCTGACTCAAGCTGAGAGCTGGAGCCCAGGGTCTAACACCTCTGCACAGGTGATGCTGGCCTCATCAGCTCACCTGCAAATAGCAAGTTGTGAACCAAATTCTGCATCCTAAAGCCTACTGCAACTGTCCCAGTAGTTTATCTCTAAGGCTGGACTCACTATGCAGTCCCAGCTCTTGTTGGACTCCGAATTCCGCCTGCCTCTGCCACCCCAGTGCCCAGATTGAAAGCATGGGCTACTATGCCCGTTTTATCTCAGAAGTTGGAAAAAGCAAACCGCTAACACTTTGTCTAATTACCTGGACTTCAGCTTAGTCACTCAGAGTTCTCAACAAAAAGCCACAACCGTTTGATGGAACCTTTGATCTAAAATATATTCACCAGTTTATTAGATTTCATTTTAGTGCTGGAGATATAACAGTAGCAACTTATGCCCTGAGATTAGACCCACTACAAACCAGGCCCTAAATTTAAGAGCTGTAATGACTTCCTCTCCGTATTCTTATCATGTTATTTAATAAAAGCTTTACTATTAAAGTAAATACTAAGATGAAATGACAATCTGAGCAATTTTTACAAAGTAGATAAAGATGTATCGTGAATGTATCAGTTATAGGCATCATAGGAAAAATCTAAAGTTAACAAGTTTGTCAAACGTTCCATAACCCCAAACACATTCCATCACAAAGAAGCCCCCAAATTAACAAAAACTTAAGTTTACATCACTGATCCAGACTGCAGACAGAATTCCTGATCAGTGCTAAACTGAGCTTTGCAAAAGATCAAGTTGCAATTCCACATCTCCAAAGTTCCGGATCTAAGAAACTCACACCCAAACTGTACAGTAAAATGAAAACAGGCTAAATAGCCGGGCGGTGGTGGCACACACTTTTAATCCCAGCACTCATGAGGCAGAGGCAGGTGGATCTCTGTGAGTTCTAGACCAGCCTGGTCTACAAGAGCTAGTTCCAGGACAGGCTCCAAAACCACAGAGAAACCCTGTCTCGAAAAACAAAAAAACAAACAAACCGAAACAACAACAAGATAGGCTAAATGGTAACTTGTACGAATACCTTATCTACAATCAGGACTACTAGACTGCAGTTTCCCTGTAGTCGTGTGAGTCACCCAGCTCCCTGAATATGATTCCTTCACACATAACATAGACCAGTACGGATGTGAGAGTACACACTAACAGCACGGGCGCGGGTCAAAGTGTAACACTGGCCAAGTCACCGCGAGTGGAGCACGGCATAGCAGAGAACTTTAGTCCAGAGTGGAGAAATGCCCAGTCTGCCACTCCCCAGCTACGCAGTAAGCAAAGCACACACTCTCATCTCATCTTTAAGGCCCCGAGACTGTGAGGATCCCTAGCAGATCAGACCTCTACTGCCTGAAGATAACTGAGTCTACAGAAAGAAGCACGATTAGAACAGAAAGAAGCAGCGAGAGTGCTTTCAACATCCACTGCTCTAACCCGTATCCAAAAGAAAATAACAGTTTAGGTTTGGCTTTGGTGACAGTTCGGCTACCACTTTAGCAAATGTAGCCGAGTCCTGAAAAAAGAAAGAAAGGGCTGAGAAAATGGATCGTTGAATGAAATGCTAAAACACATTTAGGGTAAACGTAAACTCCGTGAGAGATTACAGCTTTTTACGAGGAAAACCATGGGCTGTAATGAGCAAACCCAAACATTAGCCTTTTCCCCACTGCCCTTCAGACATACACATCGTCCTTTTCAGGTCTTCAGATAAAAATAACTCCAATCACAAACCATAATGCTGGGGCACTCTTTCCTTTTGGTTTATTTAATTTGAATACATGTCCTGCCAACCATAAAACGCCAGCGTGACCGACACACAAGGAAATCGCGGCACGGCCAACAAGGCAAGGCTCTGGGCTGCCGAGGGGCCCCGCCGGCGTCAATCCTCTTCGGAACTGGACGCGTCCTCCTGGTCGGAAAGCTCCGGCACGGGGAAGCGGAGGACCGCGGCTACTCCGGTCAGCTGCCCGAGCTGTTCGCCGGACACATGGAGACTGGAGAACACCCGGACCGTGCCTGCGTTCGCCTTCACGCTGTCCACCAGCCTGACATACCGGCTCCTGGTGGCCACGTCCTGATGCCGGAAGAGCTCGTCGCTGATGAGCAGCGTGTCCACGGCCAGGGCTTCGTTGGCCCTCTCCACCTGCCTGAGTCCGTAGAAGGCTCGGTCGGGTTCGTGCTGCAACATTTTATAGAAGTCATCCAGTGCTTTCACTTCGCCCGCGGCTTTGGTGTCGGAAAGGCGGCTGGCTACCGTGGGGTCGCAGAGGGCCTCTTTCAGGGAGTACTTGTGTCCCGAGGAGGCGTGCACCTAGCATCACAGTCACAGAAGAGGAAGAATCTCTGAAAGCATCCATTAACCTAACCGGCCCCGGCGGCGGCGGCGGCGGAGGGAGGCGAGCACGAGGCTTCACCCACTTAAGGACTTTGGCAAAGCCCTACCCCAGGAACGGGCCACACCACACCGTTCTCGTTACGACCCCAGCCAAAGCGGGTCTAATCAAGCCTTGTGCTCCCCTCCCCCAGTGCTGAGACCTTGGCGCCCTCACGCCGACCCCCGCCCCGCCCCGCCCCGCCGCGCGCACTGCGGACCATCGGGGCAGGCGCCTTTACCTGCAGGAACTTGGACCGGTTCTCCAGGAGCACCTTGTTGTCGGTCTTCACCGCCTGCTGAAACATGTAGTCGCAGAACTGCTCCCGCACGAAGCCCGGGCTGGCCACCAGGACGCACTTCACCACGTCAAAGTTGATGTGGCGCTGGATGGCCTGGGCCACCTGTTCGTAGAACCTCTCCAGGGCCCGGTCGTGCTGGGCGCAGTTGCCTCTGCGTTTCCTGGGGATGCTCACCTCCACCTTGGCGCGGGTGAGGGTCATGCTGGGCGTCACCAAGCAGACGTGCGCCAGCCCCTCCTGCATGACCACCGCCGCCACGTCGGCACTCCACGCCGGGTCGCAGGCCTGCTCGATGCGCTCCAGCACCACGCTGTCCCACTGCTTCTTGGCCAGGGTGAACTGGCGGTTGGGCTCCAGCTCGATGGTGTGGTAAGCCCCCATCTTGACGTACTCGTTCTCTTGGATGTTGGTGCCCTTGACTCGCAGCTGGCAGGCCTGCGAGTCGAAGTCGATGGCCTCCACGCACAGGGTGAGGGTGGTGCGGACGCGGTTGCTCCCCACGCTGCCCGTGGAGGACTCGGTCTGCACCTTGCGGATGGTGGAGGCGCGCAGGCTGTCGCCCACCTGCACTAGGTTGTAGGTGTGCCACATGTCCTCGGGCTCCTCGGGGACCAGGGTCACCTGGCCCGCGTTGTCCTTCTCGATGCTCTTCCTCACAAGCTTCATGGCCTCGCCAGGGGCTCCCACGCCGAGGGGGTCCCCAGGGCACACGCAGGCGGGGTGGGGGCCGGGCCGGGCGCTCCTAGGCTGCGGGGGGGGGGGACAGGAGAGTGGCACCACCTCTGGCCCCTGGCAGCCCGGCGCGCAGCTTTGCCCCACGCTCTCCCCAGCCGCCGCGATGCAGACCCCCACGCTGCGCGCCCTGCAGACCCCGGCACTCGGGGCCACCCGCGATCGGTGGCGCAAGTGGCTGACGCGGCGATCGCGCATGCGCCGCCCACTTCCCGGCGCACGTCTGTCGTCCCGACCGGAGGGGCGGGGCCTGGCGCTGGCGCGCGCACGCAGGCGCAGTAACAGGAGAGGCGCACCCTGGCTCCAAGTCAGCGGAGCAGCAGCCAGGCGCTCTTGAATTGCTAAAGCCGAGCTCGGATTGTGCTGAGTTTTCCCACGCATCCCCGAGAGCCAGGAGCTGCAGGAGTGTGCGAGTGCCGACTTACGTATATAAACTGAGTTTGCCACTCCGCACCTCCTTCCTTGCGGTGCAGCCGGCCCCAAAACGTGCGTTAAAAACGTGAAAAGCGCCCACGACAAGTGCAGACTTAGCCACCCCACCCCCCACCCACCCCGGAAGTCCACACTCTGCCTGGCCTGGCTCATTCATTCCTTCCCAGCACTCAGACGTGACGCGCGCTCGCCCGCGCTGGGGTTTCCAGAAGCAGTTTCTAAGAACTAGTCACGTTCGACCTGGGCTCAGCAACATGCCCAGCTGTTTTCTGCGCCTGGCTACCCTGCTTGCACGACCCAGTTAACCCAGATGTTGAAGGACAGAGCCCAGAGAGGGCAGGAACTATGCGTGGAATGTACCCCTGCTGGACCTCTGTGCGGCTCGAGCTGATGTCCTGGGAATCCCAGAATCCAGAATTGGCAGTCAGCTCTCCCAGGCGCAGCAGCTTCTGCGACTCTCAGTGTGGGAGCTGGGCTGCAATAGATTAGCACTGATCTTCCCTTCCAAAAGCTGAGGCTATGGGAAGATAAACCGATCCACTAATTATGACCGCCCTCCAAAGAGAAAGGAACCGTAGAATCGGTTGTAAAGGAAAAGAAAACCCTTACGTTCCCACCCCACCCCCACCCCAGATTCTTCACGGTGGCGATGGGAATATAGGAATGCCTCTTTCTTGAGACTGAAGACAGTGGGAGGCAGACAAGTCGTTAACTCACACTCGCACTGCATTTTAAGGATCTTAAAGCAGAGTTCTTCAGCCTTAAGAGACCGGGCTTAAAGAGAAGATGACTCACGAAATGACTGATGGCACCCGTGTTTCTTAGAGATTGCCAGGGTCAGGAGGAAAGGCCCTTCCAAGGCAACAGTACAGTAGTATAAGTTGGAACCTTTACATGCTTTGCATCCTCTCTCTTTCTCCCTCTCCCTCTCTCATCCCTATTATCCCCTTCCCATCTTCCCATCCTACAGAGTGCTTTCCTCCTCCAAAGCCTTTCACAAAGCAAGGCACCCACCGGTCTCACGAGATCAGGAAGGTGCTCCGGAGGCTCTTAATGAACGCAAGGTTTTCAATGGCATATGCTCAACTCCTGAAAAACACTTTCCCACACGTTCCTGTCTTTTCTTATAAAGAAAACGCTACCCTAATGTGCAAAACAGTGAAATGAAATTCCGAGGAAGTTGACCAATGTGTTTAAGAGCGAGCATGTAAGTGGCATTCAGATTCAGACCCTGCCCCAGCAACCACCTATCTTTTTTTTATATATCTAATCATCTGTGCAAAGGCAAGCTTCAAGCTGTTGTCCCTGCCATCTCCTTTAGCTGGCACCTTTAGCGCGCAGTTCACGCTCCGTAGTCTGGGAACCAGCCTCTGTTTCTGCCAAGTCCAGGTAATCATTGTTAGTTCTGAGAAAGATTTAACTTCAGATGAGAACCCTGGCTGCTCTTCCAAAGGACCAGGGTTCAATTCCCAGTATCCACATGGCGGCTCACAACTGTCTGTCACTCCACTTCCAGGGGGTCTGACACCTTCATACCAATGCACATAAAATAAAGTTCAATAAACTATAGAAACGTTTATATTTCATGGCAGACATCTTTGAACTGTGTGTGTGTGTGTGTGTGTGTGTGTGTGTGGTGTGTGTGGGTGTGTGTGTGCGCGGGTGTGTGTGTGTGTGGGGGGGGTGTCTCGTGTAGCCCAGGATGGACTCTAACTGAATGTATAGTAAAGAATGACCTTGAACTTCTGATCCTCCTGCCTTCACACCCTGAATGCTGTGGTTAGAGTCATGTCCCACTATATCCCCGGGCGTTTGTGAGGCTCAATCCTGGGGCTGGGGCGTAGTAAGCATTCTGCCTACTGAGTTAGAGCCCCAGCTCTAGACTACCTTGTAAAATGTCAGTGTCCTCAGTGGTTGGACATGCTACCTACATTTTTCTCCAGGACTTAGTTTGATCTGAAACACCTGTTAGAATAGCTCAGAACTGTTTGTTTCTGTTTTGTAATTTGAGTTTAGTGTTGAGTGATCAGATACCTTTAGTATACTTCTAGACCAATGGTGACGCTGTTGTTTTAGGTTATTTGGAGTTGTAGTTCCTAACTGAACTTAAATCCCAAGTCCTTGAATTCAAGCTGAAGTGTTCTGCCCTTATCTTGAGACACTTTTTAATTTCACCTGTAGAGTGACTTTCTCATCCTAGGAATATTTTTGTTTGTTTTTTGTTTTCTGAGACAGGTTTCTCTGTGGATTTGGAAGCTATCTTGGAACTAGCTTTTGTAGACCAGGCTGGCCTCGAACTCACAGAGATCCACCTGCCTCTGCCCTCCCTCCCCCCAGTGCTGGGATTAAAGGTGTGGGCCGCCACCACCCGGCAATCCTAAGAATCTTCATACAGTAGCTAGTCATCCTGTTACCAGTATTTCACTCTGTCTCTTTTGTCTATCTGGAAGGGACAGCTGAAATGTACTAAAACCACACCCTGACTATCAGAATGCGTTATCTGGCCTTCTTGAACTTGGGCTTTTCTGTCTCATACCCTCCCACCACCCCAGCCAAGTGTTTCGCTTGCAGTGTCATATGTAGTGGTATGGTAAGCTAGTCAGGCAGGGGTAAAGTGTGACATCCATATTAACTTTCCAGACACTTCTTAACACTCTGATATCATTATCAAAAGTAGTTCATTTCATTTAAAAGTGACCACCATCAAAAACTCTATTCTTACAGGCCATTTTATTTTCATCCCCCCCCCCAAATCACCAAAACCTCAATTAAAAAAAAAAAAAGAAAAGAGAAGAGAAGAAAGACCATGCTTTAGTTTTGCTGCTTGAAATTGTCATTTGTGCTTACTGGCTTTTGACAATGGAAACCTTCACACAGATATTTCTAATCTTGTCTCATTTTCCTATCATGTTCATAGAAATCTTTCCAGAAGAAGAAAAATAAAAAAGTCACGGTTATCACCTTCAAACAAGTCGGGCCTGTTGTTTCTTGGACACTGCGAGTGGAGAATTGGGCTGGAAGTCAAGAGAACGGTAGAACCGTAGCTCTCACCATTTGTTTTCTCCGTAACTTTTGGCCCACTCGGTCTGTCTGAGACTCAATTTCTCCTGCTGGACAACTGAGGGAGCTGAAGTCGCAGTTGTAAAAATTATGCAACAACTATACAAGTAATTATACAAGTAATACCTATGAGATTTGTTTTCAATCTTGTATACTCATTTAAACCTGACTCCTTCTGAAACCCATTTTAGCGATTTGAGGTTCAATGTCTGTCTGTGCATCAAGACATGGTATAAACTGGGCCCACAAGATATCAAGGTGGGCCTGAAGGTGCCTGCTGAGAAACCTGAGTTGGACGCCCAGGCAGAGGGACAACAATGACTACGGACATTTGCCCTCTAACCTCCACACTCTGTGGCACGATTGAGCCCCTGCACAGGTCCACACAAAATAAATAGACGTTTAAAAAAAGGTTTAAAAAGGAAACAGGAATTGGTAGGCTTGAGTGGCCTTTTTTAGCTGGAGTCTGTTGTTGATGCTGGTCTCTACACGTTTCTGTTTTGCTTTTGTTTTTTTCACTCTATATTAAAAATAGACGGTTCCTCTTCCTTGGCAGTCTTAATGTCCTAACAGGAATTTGCTAGCTGGTAGGTTTGCAGAGTTCTGTAAGCAAGGCACTCTGGTAAATCTCTACAAATGCCTAGCTGGAAGCTAGAAATCAGAATCCCACTAAGTGTCAGAGCTGATCTGAGCAGGCGGTTGATCTGAGCAGGCTCCAGCCCGCTGGAAACAGCTGTCTCGGGAGAGTTCACTGAAAGGAAATCAGGCTGTGTGCAGCACATTTCACAGCTGTGCTAGTGAGCGGAATGGTCCACACCTCGCTGTGAACTCCTGGGCTGGCTCCTACTAAAATGATTTGCCAGGGATGGTTTGCGTGATGATGAGGATGGTGGGCGCTTGAAGATGAGTATCATGCTTGACTACTGGGTGCCTGGCACTTCATCTAGTCCCTGTCATTTCATTTAGATTTGGTGGGGGCGGGGGAGGAGGGAGGGCATTGTTTATGGCTTTGTGTCCCTTTCTGGCTAGATTTACTTTGCTAAAATGCCCCTGTGAGTATATCCCAACATTACTCCTCTCTGCCTGCTGTGTCCGCTGGACCACAAGCCCCTGAAGGGCACAGAGCACCTCCTTTGTCCCCCAACACAAGCGATGAACACTAGCGTGGCACACATGGAAGAGTGAGCAGCTATTCCCTAATTCAGGGCTTTTAACCTGACTGTCACTGAAATCTTAAACAAAAGAACTTGCTTTGCATTTTATGCTGTTAGTAAAAGCCAACATTTAAGGTAGACATCTATAAACCTATTTCAGTTTAAAAGATATCAATGCTTACAGAGGAAAATAGTCATTTTTTAAACACATCTTCCTAAGACAAAGTATTATAATATTTTTTTAAAAAAAAGTAAACGATAGTTGAATTTATTATGCATGGTTTGAACTGTGATCTTACAGCAACTTAAGCAGTGAGAGCTCTGATCATTAGTAGCTGGGGACAAATGCTATTTTTTTTATAAAGAAAATGCGCCAATTTTAGGCTGTACAAAGGCTCTTGGGTGACCTCTACAAGCAAAGTTAAGTGTGTAATAGGGCTGTTCAGCTAATTATAGGGGAAAGGGGAAATGGGAAAAGAGGAAAGACGTTTAAAAGAAACTTCTCATACTCACTACTTCAATTTCCTACTAACCACAATGGCTGACGTGGCAAGGTCAACAGGCTAAGTCTCACCCACCCCCCACCTCCCACCCCCCATTGCCACTCCTGTGTGTGGAGTATGTGCATGCCGTACACGTGTGAGCTAGTGCCTGTACGTTTCTATGTGTCTGTGTAATACAGGAACACTCTTGTCAAAAAAACAGTATCATAATAAAACGTTTAATGAGTATTCTAGGGCCTGAAATCTAGTGAGTGAATTCACTCCCTAAGTTCGTTTAATGTATTAAGTTAGCGTGAACACTTGCAATGCGGAGGCAAGAGGGTGTGGAGTCCAGGCATCCTCGCCCACATAGTGAGTTTGGGACTCATCTGGTCATCACGAGACCTTGTACATACAAATGTAATTTATAATAAAATATGAAAAGCTTTATCAAAAAAAAATCAAGAGTTGCCATCTATTTCCATAGACCTCCGGTGACTCACGCAGGAATATGTGTTTTATTTTTCCAGATATTTAAATTATCATTTTCTATTCGTCCAGGTATCTTAGCTGTTGATAGAAGCCATGGGTTTGGAGAAAGCAGGTTTTTGACATGAGAGTGTATGCATTTCTATTTTTCTTGAAACTTAACTGACAAAGAAAGTAAGCAAAACATAACTGACTTTTTGAAGTTTCCTGCTAAGTCACGGAAAAGATCACATTACAAATAAGCCCTTCATACATGCCCAGCGCCATCACTCATGAGCTGGCCAGAAAGTTCACAGCCTGCCATGATCCCTAGCACTCCCCCTTCCCTCCCAAAGGTAGCTGTTCCCAGGAAGCTCTGTTGGAAGAAAGGTGAGGCCCATGATACCAGAGGGCCAGTTACGCCTTCAACCAGACACAGGCTTGGCTAGGACAAGTGAGAAGAGGAGCTGTGTCATATCCGGGTCTAGACGGGGTGTTGTATTAGCCTCTGAAATCTTAAGATGCACTTTTCATGTTTAATTTTTCTTTGCTGTTTTTGTTCTGGTTGTTGTTGTTGGGGAGGGTTGTTTTGTTTTGAGAGAAGGTCTCACCGTGTAAGCCCCAGCTACCTTGGAACACACCATAGCACTAGCCTGGTCTCCAGTTCCTAGAGACCGAGCTGCTTTTGCCTTCTAAGTGATGGGGTAAAGGGCACAAACTACCATGTCCAGAAAAGATGCAGCTTGCAGATGGACAAAGAAATGTAGTAGAAATTGCCCTGGCAATAACTATGTGTTGCCTGCTATCTGTAGATGTGTCTTGTGCTTTTCACTTGGTGATAACAACTTAGCACACTGCAGAATCATTGCCTTCGGTGATCATATTGCCCATTGCCAGATAGAACACTGCCTTTTTCAGTTGGTGGGTGAATGACAAACGAAACAATAAAAAGGAGGACGCGACTACTTGTACCCATAGTGGAGGAGAAAGTGAGGCATGTGAGGAGAGGATGGGAGAGATGGGAGGCCATGAGGGTACAGGGTAGACCAAAGGGCCAGGTAACCAAAATGGCTGGATTGTATAGGGCAGGGCAGCTAGGAGAAGGCAGCCCAGCTCCGGGCTGGAGAAGTTGGGGGTAGAAGATGAGTCTGGCAGCCATGCCCTGTAACAGGTAAGGGGTTGTAAGTTCTGGGACGACCTGGAGTCCAGGTCTGCCTTGCTACATTAAATAGGCACCTCAGCCATTTGTCCCAAGTTTGAGACTTAATAGTCTGGAAGACAGATAGCTACATATTCCTTTATCATGGCGCATGGAGTGGTGTTTCATAGAAACAAAGGTTCTGGGCACACTGGTGTCAGCCGGAGAGATAAGCCAACTCATTGAGTGGCTTGGGAAGCGCACTTGTGTGAGAGTTACGATCTATAGCAGAAGGAGCAGCTGCTTCCGTACAATCCCAGAGGCAACTTCAGAAGGGTTGACCCAAGAGAGAAGTCTGGAAGGAGTTCAGCAACCTTGAGGAAAGGAATGTATCGACTCATTTGCATCTCTTGATGCTTTGGGGCACTCGTTTTGAGAGTGAACACAATTCTCCAGTCACACACAGCCCTGAATAGTCACTCTGTTCTGACTTTAGCACTGTGGCAATAATTCCAAAATATCTTTCACCCCAGTTGCTTAACATGAACTCAAACACATGGTTTTGCGTTTCCTGTACCAGAAGAGAAGTTATTTAGGATAGTGTTTGGATCATAACTCTCAGAAAACGCATCAAACAACTAGTTTTTCTTTCCTATTACAATATTAAATATGAAATATCACAATATGAAAATCCAGACCGTGATTTGAAATCCCATGAAAACTTCAATGGGGAGCTTTAGGGGTGGGGGAAGAGAAAGGGAGGGAGGAGCTTCCATCTACACAGGTCAGACATCAGCAGCCATTGGACACGGCTCCAGAGCTCAGGGTTTCCACAGCCAGAGCTGCTGCCTTAGATGCTTTTTCTGCTACTGGGAATAAATGTCTGACACAGACAACCGAGAGAATTTTTTTTTGTCTCAGAGTTACAAAGGTGTCAGTCCACGGCCAGCTGGTCACAGCAGAGCCACCGTTCACATCACGGTGGACACAAAGCAGGAGGCAAACTAGGGTCCCGGTGGGACGGCCTCCCTGTGGCCGCATGGCACGCCGGGCCGCACACATCTCAACGATGCCTTCAAATCTACGTCCATCCACAGATGAAACCACTAAGTTAGAGCCTGCGTGACCTAATACTCATACTGGAAAATGTAGCCCTCAAGGGCAATAGAGAGGTAGGTGTTAGCGTTCAGGCCTCTGTGCTGGGCTGGGCTGCCCTTGGGTCCTGACCGGCCACGCCCTCAGCTGCAGCTGCTCAGAGCACCACCTGTGCACGTTCACTGTGCTCCCTTTTAAAAGGCCCTGCCCACCTCCCATCTCTCCCCCTCCCTCTCTTCTCCCTCCTTCCCTTTCCCTGTCCCTCCCCCTCCCTCTCTTCTCCCTCCTTCCCTTTCCCTGTCCCTCCCTCTTTCTCTCCCTTTCTCCCCTCTCTTCCTCTCTCCCTCCCCTCTCTCTCCTCTGTCCCTATCCATTCCCTCTCTCCCTCTCTTCCCCTCCCTTTCTCCATCCCTCCATCCCTCCTTCTCCCTCTCTTCCTATCCCTCTTTCTCTTCCCCTCTCCCTCTCCCTCCCCTCTTTATGTCCCCTCCCTCCCTCTCTCCCTCTCTCCCTTCCTCTCTCTCCCTCTCCCCTCCCTCTCTCCCTCTCTCCCCTCCCTCTCTCCCTCTCTCCCTTCCTCTCTCTCCCTCTCCCCTCCCTCTCTCCCTCTCTCCCTTCCTCTCTCTCCCTCTCTCTCTCTCCCTCTCTCTCCCTCTCCCCTTCTCTCCCTCTCTCACTTCCTCTCTCTCCCTCTCCCCTTCTCTCTCCCTCTCTCACTTCCTCTCTCTCCCTCTCCCCCTTCTCTCTCCCTCTCCCACTCTTCTCTCCCCTCTCCCCCTTTCTCTGCTTGTCTATTTGTCCCCACCCTTCTCTCTCTCTTCCTCTCTTTTCTGCTGCTCCTGTTCCCAGAGGCTGGTCTCCCCCTCTCCTCTCCTTTCTTTTACCATTCCCTTTCTCATAATAAAACACCCCTCCATGTGAGCTCTGTTACAGGGCAGCCTCCTTCTCTCCTGGGCTGGTTTTTAAATTAAAACAGTAGGTTTCACTCATCTTGATATTAACCATCAATATTAGCATCACGACCATTTGGCATCTACATTTGTTACTCTCATTGTCTTGTAACTAAACAAACAAGCCACAATGGATTTGTTGCTGCCTTTGTAGACATCATAATGAGTAAGACAAAGTTTCCCAAGTTTAGTGACTCGTACTAATACACGGCTGCCACTGGGTTCATCCATATACTTTGCACCCATGACTGCCTCCCTGGGTTCAGCCATCTCCTCTCTGGGTTTCAATAGGAATTACCGACTGTGGAAAAGAAGACTCAAAAGACGACCCATGCGTCTAGGCCAGGTTCTAGGCGGGAGCCATATACAGCTCAACCAGGGGCATTTCTACAACCTGTTATTAATAAACAGATAAAAGTGATCTTTTTTAGATTCTGCTTAAGGTGGAGTGTGCTATCATCTAATTTAACTCTACACCTAAAGGTCATGGAAACAGCACTTGCTTCATTAACTAGATATACCCTTATCTAAAAGTCTTTTAGCCACTGAGTTTGCATTTTGCTCACAGGATTGAGGCTGTGTTCACAGCAGGAAACTTGAGGTCAGAGGTGCGAATTTGTAATTTGTCACTCATTAGCTGCGAGACTTGGGGCAAGAGCAATTAATCTTAGAACTTTTTGTTTTCCATCTTCAAGTTATGAAAGATGTGTATGTGAACTTTTACTTTTTCAGATTAGGCTAAAGCATCACCAAGGTCTTGGCCCAGGGCCTTCCGTGTAGTAAGCTCCAGCACTGACCTGTGCTAGTTACTGTAATCAACTATCTGGAAGGCTGAATCTAACCATTTGAATATTTCCAGGGATAGCAATGGGCAAAGTACTACAGGGAGAGGGGGAGGAGGTCCACATTGCCTCTCTTCCTTCTTGGCTGAGCTTCAGTGTTGAAGTCTACCTGTCACCGATGCGTCGACACAGATACCTCCTTCCAGTATTCAGGGTCCTCGCGGCTTCTTTCTCGTCTGCTGGTTCACGTGATTTCTATCTACCCCTTCTTACCCCAGCTGCTCCCCCTTTATTGGTTTCCTTGAGGTGTCCCCAGGCTGTCTGCTTCTGAAACCCCCTTCAACTAAACCCTCAGTGTTTGCCATTTACTACACTGGGACTCTGACAGGTATAAAACAATGAAAAGGACTTTATTTGGATATAAATGGGAACATTTTTTTTTCTTGGCAAATTGTTTAATAGATGTTGGAAGACACTAACCCAAGAAGTCGTAAATCCTTGGGAAGTTTATCTGAATGGTGGTGGTTTGCTGAAACATATGCATAGCTTTGCAAGTTGGAGGGAGTTTGTTTAGAAGGCAGAAGGTAGTGGGGAAGGAAGGGTGGGGTTCTTTTCTAGACACATAAAACAACAAGATCATATCCACAGTGGCAAGGGGGGCAAGGAGATTATGAGCAGTGTAAGGAAAGGAGGCTGGACTCGATGGCTGCTCTGTGTAAGCGTTGTGATGGATAGAACAACAGTGGCCCGCCAAAGACGCCCTTGCCCTAATCCATGAACACCAAGCAAATCACCAGAGACGGGAAAACAGTTGTATTTGACAGGGATCTGGAGAGACATATGAGACGAATACGGGGCCCCTGGGCAGGCAGACGTGGAGAAAAATGTGACCATGAAGCAGAGTCAGAGAAGAAGACTGAAAACTGCACACCTGGCTCTGGAGGCCTGCAGGAGGCCACATGAAGTAGAAAGCCGCAAGGAAGGCCATTTTCCTCTAAGGCCTCCACAGGAAATGCCCTGGGAGGACCTTGATCTTATCACAGTTCACTGAAAACCTACAGAACTGTAAAACAGTAAATCTCTCCATTCACAGCTTGTTACAACAGTAATAGGAAAGGGGCATGGGGCCCTGGATTTGGGCAATCAGTCGAGAATTTTGGATTTTATCTGAGAAGCAAGCATGTACTGCCACAGATGGTCTATTAAAACAGACGCCTTCGAAGGTTGGGAAACAACTTCAGCTCTATCATTCACAAGTGTCATACTTATGAGGCTCCAGAGCACCTGAGGGCTCCATGAACTGGTGTGAGGTTTCCAAGTATGAGCAATTGATAAGGGAAAAGTCACACCTGGGATCCTTGAAGCCATCTTGTGAAATGGACATAGGGGACTGTCATCACCGAGGTAATAAGACTGTGAATATTACACACTAAAACACCAACAGACCTTATAAATATCTACCCATCTGTCTCCTTTAATTCTCACCTTGGATCCAGCAAGGCACACTACACCAAGATACACATAAAATTGCCACTACATCATCCCTGCTGCTCTTGCAAAACTGTCATTCTTTAGTGAATACACAATCCTCATTTCTACACGAACCGAACGTTTGGTAAGTTGTAAAAAAAAAAAAAAAGGTAAAAAGAAAGGAAAGATGCAGCTGGAGTAATTAGTAAACAATTCAAATTTTGCAAAACAACAAGATCCAATCTGCAACTTTGGGCTGGAAAGGAACCACAGGCCAAGTTTGCATCAGGGGTCGAGGGCTAGTAGGTTAAACCACACCCTGGCCTAAAGTGCTGTTAAGAAGCTAACGCTGTTTCGATTATTGGACATTTCCCAAGGAATGGGAAATGTGTAGATGCACACGCTCACTGTTAACTCAGCAAACAACTTCATGGAGAGAAAAGATGGGTTTGCTCATAATCCCTTCTTAAGTGAACTTAAGGGGTCTTGGTGTTTGGCCACCCACTGTTGGGTTAGCTGTCCCTGCTGTTAATTGTTAATGGTGGAATTAACTAGTTAAGCCCAACAACTGACTATCATGGAATGTCAAAGGCAGCCACCGATTAAAGGGCTAACGAGGTGATAATCTGTTGCTTAAAGCTCCTACCACCTCTTGGTTTCACCTCTCCAAAAGCTGTGTTTCACCACTTCAAAAGCTGTGACCCCAGTTACTGCTACCATTGGGGAAAATCCGAAATGCTCCCAATTTCCCTCATTTGGATTTAACACTGCATTTCTAGGGCACACTGTCTTCTTAAAACACATTACGTTTAGTATTTGAAAGACTGCATTGTGATATTTGGATACTAAACGTTCCTATTTCAAAATGTTCCGCCTCGTGGGAGCCATGTAGAAACGTCACATTGGGACAAGAAGTAGCTTTGCCTCTCGTGCCTGTCTTTCCTTGTTCTGTAGCAGAAAAGGTCCTAAATATCAAACAGGAATAAAATGCTATAAAGACCATTTCTGAGCAACCAACCCTAGGGCAGGAACTTAGCACACTAATCAGACGCCCCACTCTGCCCCCCCTCACCCCTCACCCCTTTATTCTCCTTTCCAAAACTTCTAATACCTAAAACAGCTCGCGACGATGTAAAAACTTTAATTTGAAAAGCCTCTTGCACTTGGAAGGCTGTAGGCACTGCCTCCCTCACTCTCGGGCTGACTGCGATAGTCCCCTTCAGTCCTCTGACCTGGCGGGTCTACCTGAGGGCCTCTCCCTCCCCTCCATCCCACCGGACCCTCAGCTGTGTGTGTCACCCCTCACCGAGCCCCACCAGACATGACCAGGAAAGCAGGGTCGCTCACCAGTGAGGAGCCAGCAGCAGGCTACAGTGACCCCGAGGCTGGCCGGGCGCCTGGAGACCATGGCTGGGGCGGCTGCAGCTCCCAGGAGGTGCTGGGCTCTGGGCAGCAGCTGGCAGCAGCTGGTAGGACCTGGTCGCCGGTGCCTTGCGCTCTGGGTCACTCAGGCGGTCTCCCTGGTGTCCAGCGGTGGCCCCGGCGGCTGCAGCGACCAAGAGCAGTGGAGGAGTGATTTCCTGTGTTTTGGTAGAAATGCCTCTAAGCGCGCTCCACGCTTTTCACATCCCAGACGGATTGCCGCATCTCCCCGCCCCTTCGCGCGCTGGGTCTCTGAAATCTCACTGGCAGCCTCCCAGGTTCTATCCAAGACATGGACAAATAAAGCCAACTTCGCGGGACCGTGTTTAGGCTAAAGTCCACGGGCAGCAGCACAGCAAACCTTAAAGGGACATCTGCCTTTCACTGAGAGGACGATCTCGCTTCAAGCACCAAATCCCTAAGGTGGCAGAGGGGCGGGCGGGAGGCGCTGGACTCTCCGGAGGGTGTCGCCAGCCCAGTGGCACCGCCTTCCTATCCCCCAGACTTCTCTCGGATTCGTGTAGGAAGGGCACTTTCAAAGTGCCCGGGCGCTTACTCCCTTTCCCCGTGCCCAGCTGCTCAGAAAGGATCAGATCCTCACGGAAGTCAGCGGGTCGGATCGGATCGGATAAAACCCCTTTCTTGCCAGGGACGCCTGGACTTGGCCTGGGGTCCTTCCCATCTCCAGGGCGTCCTCACCACAGAAAAGCTCTACTGAGGGCTTTGCCTTGCTTTGGGAAGAGTCTGACACTTTTAAGAGGATTCCCGAATAAAGGAAGCTGTAGATTATGGGTTTTTTGTTCGTGTGTGCCGGGGTGGGGTGGGGTGGGGTGGGGAGTGGTGGTGGCGGGGCCGAGTTTACTATGGCAAAAGGAGAAGGAAGAAACTAGACTGCAGTGGGCAAGGGGAATTAGGGCCACAGCGGTGGGGAGGAAGACTGTCTCCTTAGAAATGGAATGTGGGCTATTTTGTCTAAGCTAAATTAGGGTGTTTGAACACGGGGTGGGGGACTGACTCTAACAGAGAACGCAAGGTACCGTTTTAGTTTTCCATACTTGTATGAGTGCATATTAAGTCAGTTCATGCTACATCTAGGAGAGGTGGCCAGAGCTAGTCTCCTTCCCTTGCCTGGTCACTCAAAATTCAAATCAGTGTCAACAAATACAGCAAATACTCGCCATTTTCAGGACCCTTAGCACTTTTGAGAACTCCGGAGAAAGGAATGGGTGGGTGGGTTTGTGGTTAGAGCCCTTTGCAGAAATCAGCCCAAGTCAGCAAATACCTGAACATCCCTGTCTAGCAAGGAGAGGACCAAACAGAAGCACCACCCTAAGTAAGGAGCGCGGCCTCTGCCTGGAAGACAAGACAGCTGGCACGGGGGCTGCGGGTAGCACAGGACTGGAGGGGCCTGGAGACGCACACGGGCGGCGCTGGGTAAATGCGCAACAGAGAAATATGACAGCTCCAAAGCGAATGTTAAGGAAGTTTGAAGATTAAGTATAGGGTGAGCTAGTCACACGCCACTCAAGAGCCTGAGGCAGGGGGATTAAAGAGGCAGCCTGGACCCCAGAGTGAGACCCTCTCTCAAAATCAGTGAGCAGAACACAAACTCTGAAGGCCTTCTAACATCATTACCGCCACCCATTAGGCCACCGGCAAGGGACTGCCTGTCTAACGTATATTTTAAGTGATTATATAGCAAACATTAAATACTTCATTCATATTGCTTTGGTTTTCATATCTTCTCTCAGTTCCAACTTCAAAACTATCCAAATATCTAGAAAAATAGTATCCTGTATGATCAGAACTCATTCCAACCAGTCCTTACTTGGACACCCTTACCTGCATTCAGCAATCTTTCCTAAGAATGCCTTCCCAGTGTACAATCCATGTCCCCTGTTTCAAAATATAATCTATGTATGTATATAGGCTTATGAGTGTTTATATGTGCACATAGGCATGTAAATACAGACACATGTGTATAAACAATGTGTTTTACTAGACACAACATCTTATTATAACATAATCTTATTATAACATAAACATTAAGGCATTCTTATAATGTGAAAACCTTTCCTTACTTTGCAGGGTGCTAACTTGTACTTCCAATTTAAATATTTGTACTTCCTCCAGGAGTTAAAAACTTAGTGGTGATAAGATCACTCACTACCCATAGTGTTGCTATGGATGGTATGACATTTTTTTTTTTTTTCAATTGATCTGTCTGTCAAATCCATGTCACTGTAGAGATTGAAAAGTAGCTATTGCTGGAGAAATGCATTAGAATCCATTCTCATTTTCTGAACTATTACCATAAACTTCTGAACTACCATAACTAACACACACTACTTTTCTCTTTATTCTGACTAGTGAGAAGACAGGCCGTCGAGGAAACTGAAGTTTAATAAACAGAAATGTCTGGTCTTGAAGGGTAATAGTTCTATGATAAGTCTGAGTAGGAAATGTTAAGCTCTGTACTTTGCTACTTTAAAGGAGACCTTTGGTGTTTATAAATGATTAAGACGTTGAGGGAGGGCCTAAGTGATTAAGGATTTATAAAGTCGACTCTACGGGGTGAGGCCGGATAGTTGGCTTTGTGTTTTGAACAAGAACGGATCCCGTAGGCTCATATTTTTGAATACTTGGTCCGCAGTTGGTGGAACAGTTTGGGAAGGAACGGAAGGAAGGCGTCACCTTGTTGGATGAGGTGCGTCACTGGCAGGGGGCTTTGAGGTTTCCGAAGCCCCCTCCCACGCCCTTCCCAGTAGGCTCTCTGCGCTCTAGCACTATGTCCGCCTGTCTGCTGCCGTGCGCCCATGACTGTCGGGGCTCTAACCCCCGAGACTGCGACCCCCCAAAAAGCTCTTCCTTCTGTAAGTTGCTTTGGTCATGGTGTCTTATTTCAACAATAGAGAGTAGTGCATAGTCTTAAAAAACAAACACATATATTTTACTCCAAAGTTTATATTGGACTTAGTCAAATACACTAGCATTACTTGGTATAAACAAATATTTATAGAAAATAAACTTATTTGGTATATAATTTAGTATGTTAAATATATACTGAATAAATTTATATTAAATTGATGTTTAGTGTAATACATTTAATATAAATTTGGCAAAGTTCTAGAGTTGAGATTCATGGACTCAAGCTCTGGAACCGCAGTGTTGTAGCTGTATTACATTGAAAATTAGGTTTTCTAAAGATGAGGTTAACTCCCCGTCCCACCCCCGAAGGCTGACGTGGGATTACAGGAGGCAACCTACAAGTGTTCCATGCAGTGCCAGGATCACATTATATGCTCATGGCCCACTAAACATTCTTCTTCCCCATAGTAGAGGAGGGCAGCGTTGGAAAGTTAGGCAGTCCCTGTGTGAGATGGGCATGGAAGAAAGATACAAAGTGAGGGCCATCAGAAGGGGAACTTTACCTGAAAAAAAAAAAACAAAAAACAAAAAAAAAACCAAACAACAACAACAACAACAACAAAAACTCCATCAACTCCTCTCACTTCTTAAAATTAAATTTTGGCATATTTACTAGAAATTTCAAAATTATCCAGAAAACATGCCTACAATATGAGTGTATATTAAGATACCAGATCATTATAATAAAGTGTTGCTCAGTAATAAATAAATTAAAGGTTTTGTTCCATATTAAAAAAACTCTAAGAAAAAATTAAAAATAGTGGATTCTTTTTTTTTTTAAAGGAAAGGTCATGCTGAGCTATCGAATACTTATTTAATGCTCTGTGCTAATGTTTTTCTTCAAAGTAAATTCCCTGGAAACGTTGTCCATGTCGATCCTGAATCTTGTCATCACCGTTCACCCCCACCATTCTCTCAATTCCTTCCCACTCCTGAAACCATTTAACCACCGAGCCCTCCCTGCCCACTTTCCTATGTTTTTGTGTGTGACACACTGAGTTAATTATAGTAGCTGAAATAACCTGTGTGTGTGTGGGGGGGTGTATTTCCTGAAAAATATGGGAACTTATCAATGGTTATACCACTAAACAAAAACCATACCACATGCCTCCATACCCTTAACTGCCAGATTTTTAAGATGTCATCAAAATGCACCTTCATCTCACTCATTACTTACTGCAAGAACTTAGCGGTAGAACTGTCTAGTTCTGCTTTTACAACGACTCCATAAAGTTTTAGATTTATCATTGCAGTCCATAAGCAACCGGGGAGTATTCCCCAGGGCAACGCAGTGAAGCTCCCTGATCCCTTAAAGACAAAGGGCATAACCAACTCAGTTTTTAAGTTCTGCTCAGGACCGGTCTCCAGCGCTGTTTTGTTCTGGGGTGAAAAAGAACCCCACGGTTGTTATTCTGCTGCAAACCTGCTGCCCATTAACTTCCCTCACTTGTAACTGGAAGCAGAAGACCAGTGGCAGGCCCTCGATTCTTTGCTGACTTCGCTGTAAGCCTATTGAGCCACTCAGTCTAGATTCATTAATGCTGCTACACCTTGAAAATTCCCAATTGTTTCCTCTGTGACCAAATCAAATCCAAGCGGCCTGGAACTCGGGCGTCACACTGGCCAACCATTTGCTTTCTGTTATTGCCTAAGGTTCTTGTGGGAGTGTTTTTTCACTTAAATAGGTGTCCCTCCCTCCCAGTTTCCTGAACACGCCTGTGCCAGAAACCTTGCTCAAAGTCATTTGAGCAACTGGTACAAAAGGGAAAAAAAAAATAATAATAATCCTTGACGTTAGAATCTTGATGAGGTTGGCTGAGCTCTTAACCCTGTATGAAACTTCCCTGACTTATTGGCAGACCTCAACCCCAGTGACACACCACGCTGGAGCAGAGAGGCCGTGCCAGGGTGGTACCCTGGCAGGAATATTCCATTCGTGGCACTCTGACTAGAAGAAAAACTGGTAATGGCCAGAAACAGTTCAGCTGCGCTGAAGGGTCCCTCGATTTGAAATACTAGTCATATTTCCCTTTACTGAGTTGTAAAAAGTTGCATAAAGAATTTTTAAAAAAAAGTATATCAAGGAAAGAGAAGCTTATTGTTTGGTCCTGAAGTAGCAGTGAAATAGCTTGTTTTGCAGGTCCTGATCTGCTGTACTGTTCTAAAATCTGCATCAAGAAGGTCAACCACTGACCTTCATTCTCCATCATTTGACCTCATGCAATTCATTCCTGCATCCATCAAGTTCCTTTGCCACACCAGGAAGCCTCTTCTGAACCGACCTCTGAAGGAATCAGAGATGTTGAAGTGTTAGGCCCTATCACGTAAACCCAGAAGCTATCTAGAAATACGTGTTGGAGTAGGCTTTCTAATTGTATCAGACCCGAGAGTAGGTGATAAGTAAAATCAACAGCAAAGATGAGATGTGATCTTTAAAGATAATAAATGAAGATTAAAAAAAAAAAAAGGTTAGAGTAGGGAGAGTGAGTGGGGAATTTCACAGGAGGACAAAAAGAGCATGAGGCATTTTAGAGAAGGCCCCACGTCCCTTCACTGTTGCATCTTTCACTCCAGCCAAACGAGCACCACAAGAATGATGCTGCTGACGTCTGCTGCTGGTTCAAGGTGTGGCCTGGCACCCTTGGACACAGTTGCGCTGGTCTCTGTGTGCTTTGCAGGCCTGAGCCTGGTGAAATTCTTTCTTGGGCAGCTCATCTTGACCAGGGAATCCCTTCAGCAGCATCCTGAATTTGAGTTTTCTCCTCTCAAGCGACTTTGGATTTTTTCGCGGGATGGAGACTTTGGTTGGTGAGGTGTCGCCCTCAAGACACTTTTCCCCTTACTGTCTTAGTGCAGAGTGACTCATTTTTCTTTAATGACACTGGTCTACACTTACAGATCCTTTGCCATGTAAACTTTCACTGTCCCAAACTTTGAAATATATGATTTTCCCTGCCACAATTTTCATTTTCCCAAACCTTCTGTTCTCTTTGCTCTCTCGCACTAAAGGCCGGGGGTAATAGCAGTCGCTGTGACACAACCTGAATGGCACCTGTCTTGACATTTCCTCTGCCAAATTAATTCATCTGTAATTTAAAAACCCATTCCCACTCAAGTTTCCAGCTGGGCAAATTCTTTGTCGGAATATCATTAGAATAGACCCTAGCCTAGTTCTCAGGGAGTTTCACCTCCCTTATGGACCAAGTTTCTACTGTCCACATTTTTCTCAACATTCTTGTCATCCAAACTCACACCAGCTCTTCAAGCTCTCCTTACAGCATTCTTGGTGATGTGGTGATATTTTGTTTGTGATCCAACAAATAAAGTTTGCCTGAAGGTCAGAGTGTGGAACTAGCCACACGAGTTAGCCATAGATACTGGACAGTGGTGGCAAACACGTTTGAACCCAGCACTCGGGAGACAGAGGCAGGCAGACAGATGTCTGTGAGTTCAAGATCACTCTGGACTATATAAGATTGATCCAGTCTAAAAGAGAAACAGAGCAGGCGGTGGTGGCTCACACCTTTAATCCCAGCACTGAGGATGTGGAGACAGGAGTGATATGGCTGGGCAGAGAGAGGGACTTAAGGTGGGAAAGATAGGAACTCATGGCTTTCAGTCTGAGGGTTTGTGTGGACGGGATTGCCCCTTTTGGTATGAGTATTTAGTAGTGTTAAGAACCAGTGACTGGCTGCTCTGATTCTCTGATCTTTTAGCATTAACCCCTGTATCTGACTCTGGGTTTTTGTTATTAAAACCAATTAGAATTCGTGCTAAAAAAAGTTTCAAACTCTTCCACAATCTTCACCCAAGCCAGTTCCAAAGGCTTAAGAACCATACTGCCTTATCACATTAATGACCCCATTTCACAGGACCAATTTCCTGTATTTACTTTTTTCATTATTATGGACAAGATTCCCGACAAGAAGCAACTTCAAGAGTAAAGGCTTGACTGCAGTTGGGGGGGGTGTGGTCCATCATGGTAGGGGCAACATGCTGGCAGGGTTTGGTGGACCCTTGCTCACACTTTATCCATACTGAAAGAGCAGAGACCTAGCAAGGCTCAGCTCACTTTCTCCTCTTCATGTAGTTGGGGACCTCTGTCCATGGGACAGCACTACTCACAGCCCATCTGCTTCATGGAATCTGTCCAGACATGTACGCTTGGCTTTAGGAAGAAGGTGCTGACAAGTTGCCAATCAATATAGGCCATCACAGGCTCCAATCTTAAAATGCAATTTGCTGCTGTCCTCTCCTGATTGACTCTGTCTTCTATGCTAGTTCTACTGAGATGTGAAAGGAAGCCCTAAATGAATAAAGAAAGAAAATGTGACTTGATGGGAGATGTTATTCTGTATATATGTTTCTCATACTGGTTAATAAAGCCCTATGACCAATAGGAAACAAGATAGGCGGGGCTAGGAGACCAGGAGAAGGAAAGAGGAAATGGGAAGGAGGAGTCGAGATGTAGCCCAGGGAAGAAGCAGGACGCTAAGACGGCCACGTGGAAATACTGAGATAAGTAGAAATGGGTTAATAATTAAGACGGAGCTAGCCCATAAACAGTAATGGTAATTGGCCAACAGGACTGTATCAAATACAGAGACTCTGAGTGTTATTTGGGGCTGGCGCGGCTGTGGGCCCAGACTGGCGGGCTGGCGGAAACATACATGCTACAGTGACTAAAACAGTACATTTTACTGTTTTACAGAGATACATAAAGTTGTTGATCCCTTTCAATCAAGAAAAAATGAGCAACATTGGATCTCACCCCTCCTTTAGTACTGAGTTCTATTCCCCCTCCTCCCCAACTAAAACGCCCTCCCCACTAGTCTGCTTCCCACATCTTAATTTCTTGCTACATTCTAAATTTTATTCTCATACCCACATACGTGTGCAGCTTCGCACTGTGATCAAAGAAGCCGCTCCCCAGGGCAAACGGAGCCATCACAGAAAACCACAACTGATGCAACGCAGAGATCAACAGATCGTCAGGATGGGATGCCAGCCACAGGCTGCATCTTCATCGTAGCTCCTCCATCTGTGGTTCGGGAAACATCTCAGAATGAGGGGAGGCAAACCGATGTAAGAGCCAGAACACCAGGAAGTCTGTTGTGAGTCTCTCCTAGAAATGGCTGCATAGACAAGACCAGAACAACGGCAGTATCGAAGAATCCCCTTCAACTTTTGCTCTTCATGGGTCTAACCTTTGCCATGCGAACAAACATCATTTGTGTCAGGACTCAGCACAGCCAGCTTTTATGCTGGCCCAGCTGTGACTTCAGCAAAGCACAGGACAACCGATGGCTACAGCTCAAGGTTTAGTAACGTAGGCTGCCTGCAACAACCTCAAGACCTGAGTACGTGAGTGAGTGCTGCTGGAGTCCACAGGGAAATAATTCTTCCCACCCACCTATGCATGTTTTCATGTGACTGAGCCTACTGAGGTCTCCACCATGGGTCACAGCTGTGCAAAAGTCGTCACCATATATTTACCTAAAGCCAAACTGCGTTAACTAGCCTAGAAATGATTATTTGGCATATTGCAAAAGTGCTGAGAAACGAAGCCTGGACAGTTGGACGCAATGTGTGCTCGGCACTTGGCTGCATTATGCTACTGGAATCCCAGAGTGAAAACTCAGAGATCTCGACAGAAAAGAGAGTTCCTCTCTGCTCTAGGGTCCCTTTAGTTCCCCCCCTGGGGTTAACTGATCAGCTTTGGGTGATCTCATCATGGGGCTCTTTTCACTACTCTCTTGTCATAAATGTGTTGATCAATCAAACCTACCATTCCTAGTGTATAAATTGAGGATGTGATTAGTCTAAGGTATGGTTGAAGGGATGGTTTTTATTAAAGACAGGAGGGCGAGTACAGCCATAGGAGTCGGGAAGAGTCCAGAGCAGGGAGAGAAAGTAGTAAATTGAACGTGGCCACCAGTCTGGATTGGGCCATGGTGGGGATGAGGGGCTGGGAGAGGAAGAGAAAGAGAGGGGACCAAAAGAGGGAGGACACGAAGAGAGTAAGACAGAAGGGAGAGAGAGTAACGAAAACACATGGCCGGGATGAAGGGTTATAGGGAAATGAGGAGTGGGGGTGAGGGTGAGATGGGGAGCTCAGGAACTAGGGAGACTTAGAGTTGGGGGTGGGGTGCGAAGAGCCACAGGCACTGAAGAAGCCTGGAGTCCAGCACGTGCTTGGCTCCTGGGAACCGGGCGTCTAGAATTCATTTACAGAAAAGAGCTGACGCAGAGAGGGAGGGGAAGGTGAAAGGAAATAGTGCACAAGCCCTTGTTCAATAACTGGATGTGCATGTTAATCTTTCACAGACTCTTCTAACTCGTCGTTGTTACCCTCCCTCAGTCTACACGAGGTCTCGCTGGCCTCACCTTGCAGGCCCCCTGGGTCTGTGGTCATTCCTTAAGTAATTCAGGCGAAAACTACCGAGTGCAGTGTAGAAGATAGGTAAGGTTTCTTACAATGTAACACGGAACACTCCAGCATGCTGGCCTGTCTCTTTAGACAGACTTGCTAGCCACCACACTTTCGTGTAGGCACTGAATTTCTAATCCTCCTGCCTTTGCCTCCTGAGGGCTGGGGCTGCCGTTGTGTACCACCACACCCAGGGACCTTGTACTGTTTTCTGTGAAAATCTCTGCAACAGATAGATAGCTTCCTGAAGGCTGCTTTCCTGCCCAGGTGATTGACAGGCCCTTTTGGATTAACTCTTAAGGGAGGGAACAATGGTAAGTCTTTCTTTTTCTGAAAGGCTCCTGCTAGATAGTGATCTTACAATCTTCCTGGCCATTTAGAAAGTTATGACTCCACCCTAGGCCTGAGATACAACTCAGACTCCATTCTCTAGACCAACAATCAAGAAACCTTGTTACCTATTGGGCTTGTTAGACATATTGGGCTTATTACAAAAGAAAACAAAAAACTTTAAAGTAGGCTTCACAAACAATATTGAAACTATTTACAAAGAAATCTTCATTATTTATTTGTTTGTTTTAGAGGTAAGTCTCACAGTGTAGCGCTGGCTGGCTTGGAACTCTCTATTTAGGCTGAGCTGGCCTCCAACTCACAGCATTTCACCTGCCTTTTTCTCCCTAGTGCTAGGATTAAAGGTATATGCCACACACAACAAAGAAAAACTTTTTAAAGTCTTAAAATACTAACAAAAGTGCAATGAATAAAATAGACATAGGTGAATGATGTCTCGCTAAATATTGAGTATAAAGAAGAGATATAATAACAGGAGTTAAAAAGTTGAAAGGTTGGTGGTAGAGAGGTGGCCCAGTGGTTAAGAATTCTATTCTCAGCACCCTTGTCAGACGGTTCTTAGCCTTCTGCAACTCCAGCTCTGCGGGATCTGACACCACCCTTGGCTCACGGGAGAAGTGTGTGTGTGTGTGTGTGTGTGTGTGTGTGTGTGTGTGTGTGTGTGTGTGTGTGTAGACACCTAGACCTACACATAACTAAAACTAATGACCACAAATGTTTTAAAAATACAGGCTGAAAGACATAACACAAGAGGAAACGAACAGTAGATTGAATTGGCAGAAGAAAGAATTAGTCAGTTGCAAATAAATACAAATAGCCCAACTGAGATTATCCAGTGTGGGGGGGTGGAAGAGAAGAAAATGAATAACTGAATTGAAAACGAAAGAAAGAAGGAAGCGATAAAGGAAGGAACAGACAGCGTATTCATGATGAGGATCACACGAGAAGGAATCAAAACAAGGGAAATATACTTGAAATGCTATCTGAAACTTTCTAAATAGGATAAAAAGTATTCAAAATTCCTATTTTAAAATGTCAGTCAACTCCAGCTACGTGAAATCCGAAGAGGTCCACATAGTGACTCAATGTCAACTGTTAAAAGCCGCAGAAAAAGGGAGCACAATAAAGCAGCACGCATATTCCTTCTGTGGATGGAGTTTCTAAGGTCGACAGATGATTTCTCATGAGACATCATGATGGTTACACTAGAATGGAACATCCCAACTGCTAAAGAAAATAACCTTTAACCAAATGCAACAAAAGTATCCAGGGCTGGGGGTGAGGCAATCAGATGTTCTTAGGTATGTACACTCTGGGGGAACTTATTGCTAGTAGCTCTCTGTTGGATAAAGAATACTAAAGAAACCGTCCATTTTGAAAAGTCATTGGGCAATAACTCAAACTCACACGAAGGATTAAAGAACTCCATCTAACACATCTACGTGTATTACTGTAAAAGGTAACAAAATCTATTTTTATGTGCAAGTTGTCTTAGAGTTTCTATTGCTGAGAAGAGACACCATGACCACTGCAACTCTTATAAAAAATATTTAATTGGAGCTGGCTTGCAGTGTAGGGGTATAATGCTGGACAAGTAGCTGAGAGTTCTACATCCAGATCTGCGGGCAGCAGAGAGAGAGAGAGAGAGAGAGAGAGAGAGAGAGAGAGAGAGAGAGAGAGAGAGAGAGAGAGAGAGAGAGAGAGAGAGAGAGAGAGGCCTAGATTGAGCATCTGAAATCTCAAAGCCCACTTTCAGTGACATATTTCTTCTGACATAGCCCACACATACTCCAACAAGGCCACACCTCCTAATTGTTTCACTCCCTATGGGCCTATGGAAGCCATTTTTATTCAAATTATCACATAAGTGTTACCGTAATCAAATGAGAACCAATGCCACAGACATATTTGTAATCCTAGGTCTTGTGAAACTGAGAGAAGAGTTTCATGATAGAGACCAGAATGCTCTACTTAGCAAATCCTGAGCTATTTACTAAGGCCATGTCTCAATGCCAACAAGACAGAGAACAAAAAGATAAATAGCAATTATACAGGACAGTAATGACAAAGCTGTCCATGTGCATACATTAATACAATGTATATGACAGTAATGGTATAAAAGAGGGAATGGGAAACAGTGTAGGGAGATGGAAATACATTTTTGTTTGAACAAAGATGTTATATATTACTAAAGTTAGCCCAACAACATCATTTAAAATTAAAAAGCTAAGCATTATTTTCAGGACTAATGTGAAGGAAATCAATTTAAAAGTATATAAAAGCATCAACAAAGGAAATACTATACTATATTACAAACTACTTTACAGAACATTAGGAAATAATGTAGGAATCGAGGAACTTTTCTTAAACCAGCCACAAATATTAACCCAAATGAATCATAAAACTAAATATAAGAACAACAGTTTAAGATACTTACTAGAAACACAGTAGTAAATCTTTATAGCTTTGGATTACTTAATAGTTTCTTTGATACAATGCCAAAAACAGAACTGATAAAAGAACAATATAAAATGCACTTTGATACAATTTGAAAAGTATACTTCAAAACCCATAGTAAAAATGCAAGGAAAACAAGGAAGCAAATAGTGTAGAAAATGTTTACAAGCCACTATTCTATAGGTGTCTACTACTAGTGTATAATTCATAGCCCAGTAATTAAAACAACAAATGACCTAACTTAAATGTTATCAAAGCTATAAGTATGAATTTTAACCAACAACAATTATCAGAAAGGGTATGAAAATATGTCATCTTCATTTATGGTGAACAACCAGTCCAAACCCATCAGACTTTCTTGCAGAAAGAACTGGCAAAGATGTAGAAAGATTAGCAAGCACATGGATTCTTACGTTTTAGCTTTATTTATTTATTTATGTGTTTTATGTCTATGGGTGTTTTGTCTTCGTGTACATCTGCACACCAGAAGACAGCGTCAGACAGTTGTGAGCTGCCACGTGGGTGCGAGAATTGAACTCAAGACCTTTTGAAGAACAGTGAGTACTCTTAACCACTGAGCCATCGGTTTCATCCCACAGACTCTAAATAGTACAACCGGTTTTGAAAAGTTTCAGTTTCTCAATGTTCTACATAGAGTTCTCATTGCACTTTCAGAGGACCAACTAATCCGGCTCCTAGTATACACTCAGAAGAACTGAAGATAATTTGCCCTACAAACTGACGTACACAAATGTTCACAGGCATGGGGCACTGCAAACAACCCCACTGTTCATCAGTAGATGAGGGGTAAAATATGGGATATCCATATAACGTGGTGCTAGTCAACCATGAAAAGAAATAATATTCTAACACATGCTTCATCGTGAGAAAGCCCCAAGAACATTATGGAAAAGCCCCCACCCCCACAACACACACACACACACACACACACACACACACACACACACACACACACGCACACACATATACTCACACACATATCAAACACCACACACTCACACACATATCACACACACACACCACACACCACACACACACACACCACACACACACACACACACACACACACACACACACACACACACACACACATCATACACACACTCACACACATATCACACACACACGTATCACACACCACACACACACCACACACCACACACACACACACCACACACACACATCACATACACACTCACACACATATCACACACTACACACACACACACACACACAAACACCACACACACATCAAACACACATACACACACACTCACACTCACACACACACACACACCACACACACACTGACACACACACACAGATACCACACACACATCACATACATCACACACACAGACACCACACACACATCACACACACATCATACACACACTCACACACATACCACACATACACTCACACACACTCACTCACACACACACACACACACACACACACACACACACACACACACACACACACACACACACCTTCCTCAGCACACAATCCGCAGTAAAACAGGTTCACGCAGGAACACGATGTGGTCCTTTGAGAGCTCCCACTCACTCCTTTATGTGACAATGATCAGTATTTCAGCCCCTTCTGTCTTTCCCTGTCTCCTCTTCATAGACTTTGAAGTAACTTTGCCTTTTCACACTCTGCAAAGATACAAGGTTATTTGTGAAATCAAAGAAAAGTTGTGACATTTCATAAGGCCTCAAAGGGGAAAAAAACCTGCAGTACCACTGTGTGACATTTTATAATTAATTTAGAATTTATTCTATCATTTTTTAAATTTTTTGTTTCACTGGTTCCTCGTTAGGAATAAATGTCTACAACTTACTTTAGCTTTAAGAAACAGAGTGACATATAATCAGTCACCGGAACTGTGATTAGCCCTTGGCTTTTGGAGTTTTTGTTTTTGCTTTTCAGTCTATGAACCCACAAGCTGGGAACACTTTTAAGAGGATTTTTATACAGAATTTGCATTGCGTGGAGCTGGTATTTTCACTCTTGTTTAGAGTAAATACACACAAAATATTTAAATAAATCTCTAGGACGCATCTGTTTCCTGTTCATTGTGTACCGCATGTTAGAAGCTTTGGAATGAGAAGTGGCGGTTGAAAGCCTCCAGAAATGACAATAGCAGCCACGGTGATGTTTTTGCACTGCTCATTGGTAATGTGGGAACTGATGATCTCGAAGGCCCTTAAGACATCAAGCCAGCTTTGGGATATATTTGTTCAGAAAATAAACTTTGAAATGATCTGCTTTCCAATAGCAGTAAGTAGGGACTTCAGGAAAGAGCTCTGTGATTTTTCTGTTTTCTATTTTGGTGCTGTGTTGTGGTCACACACATTAGTCTTCCTTCTGGGGAGCACAGCTGAAGACACCTGAAGTCTACGCAGGTGGACACGTTTGTTTTAAATTGTAGCATATCATAGTCAGGTTACCAACTTTGATCTGGAATGGCTCGGAAGGAAACTCGAAGGACAATCTTACTGGAGAAAACACAATAGCACATATAAACTGGGTTCTAGGCAGCTTCTGGGGGGTGTGGTAGAAGTAAAGGGGGAGACCATTCTCCTTTTTAAGTTTGAGGCTGGAAGCAGACAAGCTGAGCAGTAGACATCTGCCAGCAGTTGCGTGGGGTGGGATGGAGGCAGGGTTTCTTTAGAGACAGAGTAAGGACGCTCAGGGTGTTGTGTCAAGTAGGCTTAGGCTTTTGCTCTGCATCTGGAAGGGCACGTGGGAAGAGTGAGGACAACTGTTCTCACAGGGAGGGTCTGCATGCCACTGCTTTGAGGAATAGTTATTCCTCTCAGCTTATGTCTTCAGGAGTCATTATGTTTCTTTTCCACCTCTGACATCAGGCTGGACTCTTGAGGTTGTAAAACAAGGCCTTCCCCTCATCACAGGGCGTATGAGTCCCTGTTTAGGCAAAGGAAGCCGCTCTACTCCTCATCAAAGGGTAGCAGAATATCTCAAAGACGTCTCCGTGCATGGGGGGGGGGGTGTCTGCATCATTTCAAAGGGGCCAGAAATGAATCATGCTATTCTTTCTAGAGGAAGCTGACATGAATGAGCATCACACCTCACATGTTGCTTCGGGAGAAGGGGTGGCTGCTGGTAGTCCTATCCCCATGAATAGCACCCCTTACAATTTCCCCTCCCCTAAAGAGTGTGGATCCTTATTATCTTATGGGGGAAGTTAGGTAACGCTTTATTCTTCTGTATTTATTCGTTGTCTGGCAGTGCCATCGACCTTGCCTCCAGATGCCTCAGACCCATTAACCCTTGTTAACTAAGGAGAGTGAGCTCTGTAGCAAGCCGGAAAAGAGCAGCCACTACTAGACCAGGAAGGCTTGGCATCTGTTGTGATGGCGGTAGTGACTAGAAACCCTGATGTGTACTCATGTGGGGGTAGATTGTTTGGATTCTGACACGTGGCCTTGAGGGCCACTACTAAAGACAAATATTAGCCCCCAATCAGTTTGCAGCTCCAAATAGGAACCCCTTATATTTTACCTTTAGCGTTTTGCAAAATAAAATCTTAACTTGGACAGGTGAGATCAGCTAGTGATTTCCTAGCATTTGACAATGAGGGAAGTACTTAACAGGGCCAGTGAGGCTCCCTTTTGGAAGAATTGGAAGGACTCAGGGTGTGGAGTTCTTGTGGCCGTTGGTCAAGACCTTTGGTACTATCTTTTAGTTTCAATATTCGGCCTATTGGCATTCACTTGAATACATTGTCTAGCTGGCATAACTTTTGCAATCTAGTCTAGCTTTTTTCTTTTTCTTTTTTGCTTTATTATCCATGAATTAACTCTTTGCATAGACTTTGTAGCTGAGTGCTTATGACCATGTGGATGGCGATAAACCCAGCTCTCTTTTATAAATGGTAAAGTCCGTTGAGACTCCTCATGAGCAACTTTAGGGGCCTCTCACCAAGGCCCTCCTGCACCCCCTCAGATGTTTTTCCCTGCTTGTGTCATCTGCTGGAGTGGATCAGAATCTCTTTGACCTGTGGCTTCCTCTGGAAGTTCTATGGACATTTCCCTCTACAGTGATGGCTTTGGGACCTCATAGTCTCTCCCTTAGTGCCATGCATCCCTTGTTACCTCTGCTGAAGGAATTTAGCTGAAAAAGTCTGGTGTAGGAAACAGGAAGAGTTGATTACCCCAAAGGGAGAGAATAGACAAGGACCAGACAGACTTTTGTGCTGATTTACATTTCAGGCAGGCCTTCACTAAACTCTCTAGAAAGGACAGTTTTCCTAAGGGGAATTTTCCTGTCTAGGTGAGTGGCAGGCCCGTGTGGAATGATTGTTACAGGAGGTATTAAAATTATATAGGTATTATGGTTCCTGTAACCAGACTTCAGATAGTTATCAATGAATGAGCTTCTGCATAGTTCAGGGTCTTCAGAGCTGGGACTCAGGTCCCATGTCGCTAAGCAATAATTGGTGTATTTTAGATGCAGTCCCTGGATTTATAGGCTGCAATGGACAGGCCCAGCCCTAATGTCCTTCAGATCTGCTAGTGCCTAACTAGTCACGTGAGCAGAAGCCTCAGGCCAGTGTTCCTGTTCAGCTGAAGTTGTCTTTATAGCAGCACACAGCCCACGGCATCAGAGTGGCCTACAGTAAGAGCAACTCCACAAGGGCACAGGAATTCCTGTCTCCTGCCCTTTCTGACTCCACGATCCCACCAGTGGCTCTTATTGTCTTAACTTTGCAGAGGTCAAAGGGGCCTCACTGACTCCATTCATAGGACTCCGTTTCCCCCATAGCACAGCTGGGTAGAAAAGGGCGGAGGATGGGTTTGGAGGCCACGGCTGCACGTGGCGGACAGGTGATTCCTCTCATCAGGGCTTCGCTTTCCGGCCCTGGCTTTGATCTTTCTTTGTATTTGTGAGGATTCCTTCCTACAAGACTGGGACAACTACCCAGGGAGGGAGCCGTGAGATTAAAGAGAGCAGGGCTTCCTATTGGCCCTGTCCTTCGTCTACACCTTAGAATACTGGCAGTGGTGCTGGTAATGACGAGTGCTTCCTCACCCTCCGGTCTGAACCTCAGATCTTCATGACCCAGAGTTCATTGAGCAGGCTGAGTCAGTCAGGACTGAAGACGTCTCAGAGGTAGCTCTCCTGGAGGCTAGCCATGATTCACTACCCTGAAACCACGCAGTCCCCTAACATGACCCTTACCTCCGGTGAGCCACGGCCCTCTCCGTGAGCATCAGGAGGTCAGGATTCTGTTGCCAGGTTGACCTACATTCCGAGACGGATCAGCCGAGGGTTGACTGCACACCTTACTCTCCAGCTAGACAGGAATTGACTCGAATCGCTCATTGTTCAAAACTCTGACAGTTGTTTCAGTAAAAAATGATTCTGGAAAATGAATGTGCTTTAGAATCAAATTCAGTTTCTGCTCTTGGTGATGACTGACCTGGTGGATTTACCCTTACCTCATACTCTCCATGATGCCCTTAAAATGAGCGTTTCCTAGCTACACTTGTGGAAAGCTCTGGTTCCCGTGTTAAGAAAGAATGTCTTGTCAAAAGGCACTGAAATTGTCTCTAAGAGCAGAGTTGTTTAGCATCATATAAACATGGGGTAGCTTGAAAATGCGTCTATTATTACACGCCTGTGAACTTGGTTTTCCTGTATTTTAAAGTTGTTTAAATTTGCCTTCCTTGAAGGTCAAGGAACATGCTCTGGCCCACAGAGGGAAGTAGCTGCTGTCTTCTGCCGAATGATGCTGTTGATCCAATGTTGCCCCCCTCCCCTGCCTGGGTAGTTCCCAGAATGCTTACAGATGACAGGAAAAATCCAGAAACAGTGACTAATCATTATTCCTATGCTACATCACTCTGGAGCTTCTTTCTCTTTTGTCAAAACTTATCAATAATACCAAAGAAGAAAAAATAATCACAAAATCGCACTTTAAAAGTTTTGAAACTCACAGAGGAAATAAAGGCATCAGAACTCTCTGCAGTGGTGGAGGTTCTGTCACATCATTACATAGTGCCTGTGAAACCTATGCAGGGCCGCAGCGTCTCAGCTGGAGTACCTTTGTCTTCCGGGGTTTTCGAGGCCTTTTTATTAGCACACACTCTGAAGCCCTGTCTCAACTGCTGTGGCAGGCATAGGGTATTGTGCAAAGACCAGGTGTGCTGCCATATCAAGGGAGCTCTGAATGCCTTGAGAGACAGAGAAACCGAGGCAGGGAGGGGTTTGTTCTGCGCTGTGGCATCATATTCTGCTACGACAAAGCAAAGGACATAGCATTGGGAGGTCTTCAGTGTAGCGGAGCCAGAAGGGTTCTGAAATGCTCTCGCACACTAGGAGAATCTAGAACTCTAGTTTTTGTTTCAGAAACATCTCCGGTCAAGGGAAATATAAGTCATTATTTCCATTTCCTTGGGGTGGACTGATAAAACAAGTAGACCGAAAGGTCGAGGACAAGTGACAGCAGGGCAGATGGCCAGGCCTTGCCACGACAGAGAGAGATGTGAGGGAAAGAATGCCCTTGTTTTATTGTTGTTTCTGACTTAAAGCTATAAGCACACACACGTATCGATATTAATATTCAACACACCCTTTAAATCTGCTTATCCCTAGGGCTGCCACTTCTTTTATTTAGGGACTTCAAAGAAGGTCTTCAGAAAAAAAGTGTAGAACCAGAGAGAAAACTTATACTTCAATTTTCTGTTCACTAGAATAATGCATACTTATAAACAGTCTTAACTATATGCAGATGCCATAAATATTTATCATTCGGTATCAAACATTTCCTTTTACTCAATATTTTTTTTCATGCTGGTGTAACTACCAGCTACTTGTTATATATCTGTGAAAGGAAAGAAATATTAATGTGTTCCATGAAGATAACATTCCTAAAAAAAAAAAAAAAGCCATGACCTGCTCAAAGATTTTTGGATGGCCACACGGTGACACAAACACTCAGCCTTACAAACAGGGATTTCTGGAAGTTCGATACACAAGGTCCTCCACCCATTTTCCTGTCACACAGGATGTAATGGCTTTTGTTGACATGCATCATGACACTAAGTAGCTGGCTACCACTGAATGTGTTGCTTATTATTGGGATCACTCCATAACGCTGGGTTTACAGGAAATCAGATGACCTTTCAGAATCACTGAGGCCAAATAAAAAAGACTACTTAAGACTTTGTCTGACATTTTTCAGGCACAGAGGTTCAGTTTCATACATGCCCAGACAAGCTTTGTTCTTTAAATACTCATGTTCGTAGCACGATAAATGAAAGACCCAGAGACAGATATTGGGGTTCAAACTTCGAGCTGAAGATCAGAAAAGCAAAGCTGCTGGTCACTAGCTCTCACTCTGTCTCAGACTGAAAGGAGATCCTGGCTCCAACAAACCGCAGTCTGAATCTCTCAGCATGGCTAGAAAATGAATGCCTGATACCGAGACCTTGCTCCTTCCTGTCTTACACACCTCTCGAATGCTTTGATTAAAGGCGTGTGATCCCAGGTGCTGAGTTCACTTTTGTGTGAGCTGTTTCTCTTTAGGACTGGACCAATCTTGTGTAGATCTGGATCCTTTTACCTCTTCTGAGTCCTAGGATTAAAGGTACCACCACCTCTTATCCTCTTGGTGCTGGGATTAAAGGTCTGTGCCTGGCTTCTATAGCTTCTGGCTGACTTTTCTTTCTGAACCCTCAGGTAAGGTTTAATAAATAATATATCACCACACATATTCATAGTCTATTTACGTGCAGGGTTTTTTTTGCTTATGTTTTTGGAGACAGGATTTCTCTGTATCTTTGGAACCTGTCCTGGAACTCGCTCTATAGACCTACGAAGATCTACCTGCCTCTGCCTCTGGAGTCCTGGGATTAAAGGCGTGTACTGCCACCACCACTGCCTGGCCTAGATGCAGTTTTAATAATTAAGGTCCAGGAATTTGCTTCACTCACTTCATATCTTCTCACTTAATATTTACTAGGTTTGAACCATCACGGAGAAATGCTGTTTTAGCAATGTTTCTAACTTCATGAGCTCGTAATAAATCATGCTTCAATAACTTATGAAGTCAAATTGTCCTTTTTGGAATATTTGTTTAAGATCAATATTTTACATGTTATTCATGAAGTTGTTCATGTTTGTCCATGTGTAATGGAGTTATGGATTTTTTACTGTTGGCTAACACACCGATCAATCATGTATAATTTCCTGTTGATAGAGACTACATCTACAACAGTGGTTCTCAGTGTGTGGGTTATGACCCTTCTGAGGTCAAGGAACCATTTTGTAGGGGTCACCTATCAGAATTTTGCATATCTGATATTTAAATTAGCAAATTTCAGGTATAAAGTAGCAGTGAAAATAACTTTATGATTGGGATCATCATAACATAAAGAATTGTATTGAAGTATTAAAGGGTCTCAGCATTAGGAAGGTTGAGAATGGTTGGTCTACAAGCAAATAGCAGGATTGGGGAGAAAAAAATAATCAGTTATTCACATCAACGTTTAAAGGCTATCCAGGTAGTCTGGTGACTCTTGTTTTCAGACAGAAAAGCTGGTACACATATTTATTCCTCAGCACTTGCTGTGTAGCCCAAGTCATCTTCAGCAACTTAAAGGAGTTAGACAAGGTTCTGTCCTCATGAAACTTTTTTCAGGGACGTACAGGGGTGGGGGGGATGTGAGGGGGGATTGGGGAGAGGATAAGGAATAAGTGATAAATGAATAAAAAGCATGTTATACAGGAATAAACATAAACATATATAATTACAGTAGAGTGGCAGTGGCCATCGCTTGGATAGTAAAAGAAGATCCTTCTTACAAATGACTTGTAATATATGGTCTGAATGATAGGCCTTGTGAGTATCATAAGCATCATCCAAGCCAATGTGAAAAGTACAATAAAAGCCAACTAGCAATCTTTTTGTGCTACACACTTCCCATTACTCATCCCGTAAGTCTCTGGATGGCTTTCTCAAGGAGACTGGTGAACATATACAGATAATAAGTAATAGTTTCATCATCATCATCATCATCATCATCACATCATCATCATCATCATCATCATCATCATCATCATCATCATCATCATCATCATCACACACACACACACACACACACACACACACACACACACACACACAGAACTCATTGAGGTTGGAGAGATGGCTATGTAGTTAGGAGCACTAGCTGTTCTTACACAGGCTCGAGGTTCAATTCCTGGCATACAGGTGGAGCAGGAAGACACCGCCTTTAACTTCATAGAAATCATAGAAAAGATTGCAGAGGAGCTATTTGTGGAGGCGAATGAAAAGCAAAACTGATCCTGGGCATGGATGTGTAGAAGTTGTGTGAGAAGGGAGAATATGAAGACGAAGCAGGAGTCCCTTTTTCGTTCTCAGTTTTCTGTCTACCGGACCTGGGAAAGTATCATGTAAGGCGGGACTCCCAGCAACAGCCACACAACTGATGCAGAAAACGAAGGGGGTTGGTAAGACATCACATCATCTTATCCACGGTAAGTAGAATTTGATGGTGGTCTAAGGGTTAGGTTATTTGTCACCTATCAAGAACAGGTTAGTAACAGTCCAGTTGTACACGGCTAGACTCTCCTTCCACTGCAACTTTCCTCTTCCTCCCCCTCCCTCTTCCGTTTCCCCCTCCCCCTCCTTTCTTCAGTTCTTAATTGGCCGGCTGGTATGGGGCGCTAATTCCTCTTTCAAGCTGTGGTTTCTCTATCTTTTGACTAAATCTAAACGTGGAGCCTTCACAGTATCAAGACCTGTTAGGAGACATTCTCCATTGCAGAGTCATTAGTAAACAGCCCTTCCTAATTGGAGAAAAAGCTTTCAACAACAAATTTGACCCAATTAACTCAAGCAAGAGAACATATGAGCCAACTGTTTTCCACTTTCTATCCTGTGCTGCCCAAACCCATCAGGGCTAGAGAAGCAGCCAGGTGTGTCTGGTTTGCATTCCTAGTGTGGCCCCGTGCCAGAAAAACCCAGCGAGCTTACAGTTGGCATCTAGAAATGGAATGCAGAATTCATTAGTATTTTGAGAACCACTGGGTTTAATTTTAAGTTTCTTTTTACAAGAACCATTTTCAATCTATTCTTCCCCAGAAGAGAAAAAGAAAAGAAGGGAGTTGTTGTAACCCGAATCAGAAAAGTGTAAGTCTTGGGATATTTAACTTTGTAGCTGTGGGGATTGTCTAGAGAGGTAGGTGGCTGCTGAGCGTCCCTGTGTCATTTTATGGAGTGGATCAGGATGTATTGATTAACTCACCAGTTTTCTAAGAAAATGTTTAACTTGATAACATTTGTTCTCCCTCACTGAGAAAAGAGATTTAGGTTCAATATAAATACAAAAATTATCTTTGAAACTATTGTGTAGTCTTAACATCATATAATAACATTTATTGGTGACAATTATATTCTTTCAATCTTAGTGCACAAATGTTTATGTATAAAAATGTGCCCGTACTGCTTATGTTGAATGTATACAGGGTATGTATGCCTTTAGGACAGTTTTAAAATGGCCTTATTTAAATTTGATTATTTAAAAAGAAACTCAGGGAAGTTACTAAAGCCAAAATATCGAATATGACTTTTATGTTTTTATTTTGTTTTATTGGGATTCTTTTATAAAGGGAAATAATGTTGCGATCCATTGATAATGTATGATGTTTCTTAACTATTCATTGTGAACTTTTATTTTACAAGTTTCTGAATATGAATTAAATTACCACTTTTTACCAGTTTCAAGCCTTCTTTTATTTGTTCTAAATGTATATAACTAGCGTGATATATGCTGAAAAACAAATATGAAAAATATGCTTGAATGCAGTTAACATCAATAAGTAATGTAAGCCTACTTTTTTGGTACTTTTTTGTGATTTTTTTAATGACAAATATATGTAATAAACGTGAAAAATATGCTCACATTGTATATACTGTATTCTTTGGATCTACCTTTTCCGTTATAAAATTTATGACTATAATCTTTTTCTATTTTTACACAGGGTTTCACATTTCTCAGTCTGGCCTTGAACCTCTGATCCACTGCCTTCCATAACCAAGTGCTGTGAGCACAGACATGAATCACAATGCCTGGTTATTTATATATTAATATATATTAGCACTGGAACTTTTCATTTCTACATTTCACTGCTGCATTTTTCATGCCATCTTCTGCTGATCAATTCAGACCTTTCTAATTTTTGTTATAATGAATAATGACATATTTATGTGTTTAACCAGGGCTAAGCAGAGTGTAATACAAGCATATGACATGGACACAAAGCTCAGTCTGAGTAAATCAAGCAGGTGTCTCAGAAGCTAAAACCCCAAACTTGAGTCTTAGAAGATGAGGTTTGAGAAACATATCTGCAAATCATGAAGAAGATATGAATACCCAAGCTAAGAATCACCTATGTTTATTCCTAATCTGTCTCTGAGTATTAATAGAATAGTAAAGTTTTGAAATGGTTGCTTGGTCTCAACGACCCTCAACATTAAAAAATAAGTATAAGCCTCTTTCCCTTCCCTTCGCTCTTCCTGCCTTGCTGATGAAACCGTCATTTCTATGAACACAGTAAAATGTGTCCCTTCTTTGTTTCCAGACTTAACCAGATTATGCAACTAAATTACAGTAGTATGTTGATAAGTCTGGTTTAATCAACTCCAATGATTCTACCATCACAAACATGTGTTATGCTTTTTGTGCAGGAGTGATGGCTACAAAGTCCCATCAGGAAAGTGGACAAATATCCTTCCTGTGTTCACAAAGGAAGTCTAAAGATGCTAACTAACACCACTTCCTGACAGTCCTTCCTGCATGTTTGGGGGCTTTTGAAGATCAAAAGTCTCTGTACGTTGCCTCATCTTTCTTTCTCAAAACTGTGACCTTCCATTAAAGCACAGTTCCAATGTCCTCTGAACAGCAACTCTAGAAATAATCTCAATGCACAAGAAGTATAGACCGTGGCCCTTGAACACGGTCCTGTGCTTAGAATCCAGGGGACTTTAAAAACAAGAGCGGAAACATAACAAAAATACAGCAGGACATGACAGAATTAAATAACACAAACAAAGCTTCAGACTCAAAGGGCGTAAAGATGAAGCAAAGATTCGACAAGAAAACCGAGATCCCACACCACAACACAGTTGAGGAGAGGGCCAGAGAAAATACGAAGTGAGAGATCAGATTCCCAGGTCACACAGAAGTATAGGGATATACTTTAAATGGTGGTTTTGCCAATCTGTAAATCTGTACTTGAGTCATGAATCAAATGTTGATTGTGGTAAAGTTACAAGTATATTTATGCATTTGTTTTAGGTGGGTTAGGTTTTCTCTTTTCCATTTATTATTATTATTATTATTATTATTATTATTATTATTATTATTATTATTGTGTTATGTAAGTGGGTGTGGGTATTCACATGCTAGGCATCTAGGAGAGGAAGGGCAGAGGACAACTTTCAGAAGTCCATTCTCTGCTTCCGCCATGGTTTCTGGGGAATGGACTTCTGTAACCAGGGCTGCACAACAACCTCTTTCACCCTCTGAGCCATCCTGTTCATCTGGTTCAGGAGAATTTCAAGAGCTGGTCTTAGGAAACGATCTACATACTCGATACTACTTTGCTTGTCGTTTCTATTTTGAGGCTGGGTACCGTTGTGTTCTGGCAAGCATGAAGGAACCTCATCCACTAGAGGTTAAGGCAGGGAGGAAGGGGCAAAGGGAATCTCTGGCCATGTGACAGGGTCTCTCTCTAGGCCTTACGGGGCTGGGACTCTAGGACAGGCCGGCCTGAAATGCACAGGGGCTTCTGAGTGCTGGGACTGAAGGCCCACACCTCCATGCCCAGCTAATGTTAGCAATGCTTTAAGTTCTGAGTGCTGGGACTGAAGGCCCACACCTCCATGCCCAGCTAATGTTAGCAATGTTTTAAGTTCTGAGTGCTGGGACTGAAGGCCCACACCTCCATGCCCAGCTAATGTTAGCAATGCTTTAAGTTCTGAGTGCTGGGACTGAAGGCCCACACCTCCATGCCCAGCTAATGTTAGCAATGCTTTAAGTTCTGAGTGCTGGGACTGAAGGCCCATACCTCCATGCCCAGCTAACGTTAGCAATGCTTTAAGTTCTGAGTGCTGGGACTGAAGGCCCATACCTCCATGCCCAGCTAACGTTAGCAATGCTTTAAGTTCTGAGTGCTGGGACTGAAGGCCCACACCTCCATGCCCAGCTAACATTAGCGATGCTTTAAGTTCTGAGTGCTGGGACTGAAGGCCCACACCTCCATGCCCAGCTAATGTTACCATTTTCACAAGAAGGCTGGGAAATACAATACTGGCATACATTAAACTTAAGATTCAGGAAATAAGCCTAGGGAAGGACAGTTCTCCTTTCTTTAAGGAGTTAAAATGCTCAGATTTCAACACGACTGTGCATTGAGTCTGCACATTCCTGTTTGGGACCGAGCTTTCAGGGGATGCATGCTCTGGACAGATTGCTGTGGAGTAAGGTTCAGTTTCAGGAGATGTTCTCAGGCAGCGAGGAGTGTGAGAACCATTTGACATTTTTGTAGAAATCCATGGAAAGCAAACCTCAGTATCTGTCTAGATAAACAGAAGGATGTGATACACCCGGAATCTAGTTACGCTGGAATTTTGGAGTTCTGTATCATCATTCTGAAATGAATGAAATAGCCCCGTGCAAAATGCCTAGAAAAGGCTAGCAAAATTAAGACCAAATGTTACATTTGCTCTTGTGAACTCAGATTTAGCACAGAGAGGAGAGTTTGAGAAACGTCTTCAGTCTTATACTTTGGCTTGTGTGCCTAGCCTTTAATGGCTGAGTCATCTCCCCAGCCCACATCCTCAGTCTGTATTTGAACACAAATGCAGATTTCTCCTTACTAATCAAAACAGTCAACTTAAAGACTTCCATATTGTTTAAGAAACTGAGCAAATAACACTTTACTTTGACATACTTTTCATTTATGCACTTTATAAATGAAATATTCATAGTGCCTACACTTGTGGATATCTGGTCACATAATTATTGCTGAAAACTGTGAGGAGCAAACCTGGTTGTTTTAAAGGAATGTTGGCCCACTCCCTGTCCCACATTCTCTGAGCTTCTGTTCCCCTGGGTTAAGTTACCGGCACGGAGGAGCTCGGTACTGGTTCACCAAACGCGTGGGTTATAGGCTTTCCGTGCATTTATGAGATGGGGAGTGTGGGATACACCGCCAGCTTTGGGGACATCAAGCTCTGATGTATGCATGCTGTGGGTTGGGAGCTTAGTGACACACATCTTTGGATGATAGGGAGAGCAAACAGGAAGCTAGTGACCTTCAGTTGCTGTCTGTAAAGCGAGCTGCTCATCATGTCTGGACAGAGCAAATGCAAGGCTGAAAACCCACCTGAATTATTTCCACCCAGTTATATGTAAAGGGCATGCCCAAACACACATCGCTGTTTTTCAATTAAAAACATGAATTTTCTCATTTTCTTTCAGTTTGGTTCCATCTTCCCTTACGTTTCCTCCTTATCCTCAACACTTTGGATAGAAACACATAGAAAAATGTTTTAGTGTAATAAAGTAAAAATGCAGTAAAATCAGATGCTAACTAATACCTAACATTTGCTCATGAAAAAGAGGTGAAGAAAACATGGTGAACAGAAAACTAGGCCCCATAATTTAACAGTATGTGCCTAGGTAATACTAATGTATTAACTTATTGCATAGTTTCTTTTCAGCTTTCCTTTATTCAGGTGGAGTTGCTCAGCCCTGTCCTAAGCCACACAAGTGTCATCTTACAAGACCGGCTGTGTCTGTTTACAAACGATGACCACCTCAGGTTTTTATTTTAATTTCTTAATTTTTGAGAATATTTCTCACTTCCCCTCCTTCCCTCCCATGAAACTCTTCTTGGTCTCTTTCAAAATCATGGGCTCTTTGTTCGTTAATTGTTATTGCACGCACACACACGCACACACGCACGCACACACGCGCACACACACGCACACCCACTCACACACACATTCACACACACATTCACACACACTCACACACACTCACACACACTCACACATGCACACACACACTCACACCCACTCACACACACATTCACACACACTCACACACACATTCACACACACATACACACACTCACACACACATTCACACACACATTCACACACACTCACACACACTCACACACACTCACACACACTCACACATGCACACACACACTCACACACACTCACACATGCACACACACTCACACACACTCACACACACATTCACACACACACTCACACACACACTCACACACACACACTCACACACACTCACTCACATACACACGCACGCACACACGCACGCACACTCACACACGCACACTCACACACGCACACACACTCACACACACTCACACGCAGGCACACACACACTCACACACACACACACACACACACTCCTAAATACCACCTGCTCCCTCTGTGTAGTGTCATTTGCATACTTAGAGTTGGCCGTTTAGTATTGGCTAATCAATGGGAGATAAGCAGGCAGCATCTGGGACTGTCTTGTTTCCTCTCCAGTGCTGGTATTATAGGCACTGTCCCACCAGCTTTCTTGTGGGCATTGAGAATCCAAATCCACGCCTTCATCCTTCAAAATAAAAATGCTTTATTGGTTGAGCCATTTCCCATCACCCTATAACATTTCATCTTTTTAAGAAAAATGGAAATCTGCTTTATCAGATACTAAGATAGTGACACCTGCTTGAGCTCTGGCCCCGAGTGCTTGGAATACATTTTCCCCGTCCTTTCACAGTAAAGGGTACCTATCCTTGAAAGCAGGATGGATGTCCTGTAGAAGGCAGACAGATGGATTTTGTCTCTTAATCTATTTGTCTAACATGTAACTTTCGATTGGTGATAGGAGGGTTATGGATATTCACGGATATTTAAAGTTATTAATGAGAGATATGCCTCTTTTTTCTTTCCGTTTGGGTTCTCAGTTCTGTTTTGTGTTTGGGTAACTAGAGTTTCATTTCCTTTCTACGGCTTCCTGGCTGTTTTGTCCTCTTTTCGGTCTGGAGTATTGCTGCCAGTGTTTTCTGCAGGGTCAGTTTGGTGGACACCAGTTCCTTTAGCTGTTTGTATCGTGGAAAGTTTTCCTTTCTCTTCCGAGTAAGGCAGATGGTTTTGCGGCGTATAGCAGTGTAGGTTAGCAGCTGTGGTCTTTTAGAACCCAGAGAACGTGGCCACAGGCTCTTCTCTGTCTTTCAAAGTTTTCACTGAGAGATCAGCTGTGATTCTGATGTCTTTTCCTTATGTGTGGCGTGTGCCTGTCCCACACCCTCCACCTGCAGCTTTCAGCACTCCTCATTCCAAACACTTTGCGCTTCGACTATTACATGCTGTGGGGAGCGTCTTTCCTGGTCTTATCCATGTGATGCTATGTGTGTCTCTCAGATCTGTGTGGGTGTGTCTTTCCTTCGATTGAAGCAGTGCTCTCCTATGATCCTGTCATAGGCGTGGTCTGTGTTACTGACCTGAGATTCTTTAGCTTCTTCTATGCCTGTGATCCAAAGATTCAGTCTTTTAATGCTTCCCTAACATTCCTGCATATCCCTTTTGTGTATTAAAGAGTCTTTTTTCCCCATGGGCGGAGAGATGCCTCCGTGGTTAAGGCTGCTCCCACAGGATCCAGGTTTGGTTCCCAGAACCTTCTCAACAGCTCACCCAGTCTCTGAGGAGTTTCAGAGACTCTCATGGCCTCTTCTGGCCACTCAGGTCTCCAGATAGGCACACAACGCAAAGACACATATGCAGGTAAAACACTACACACATGAAGCAAAAACACAAAGATAATTATTTTTAAAAATTCTTTGCTTGAGTTATGCAATTTCTCTACTTTATCCCCTGGTCTTCTACTTGACCCGTGCTCCTGGTCAGGATCCCCCTTGAGTTATCTAATTGTGTTATTGAGATTTGCAACCTTATATTCATCTATTCATCTCAGCGCAAGTCCTTGCCAGTATTTCTGTCTCTGCCGGCCTCGGTTTTGAAATCCTGTACTGTGTTCTTCGTTAGGTTCAGTTTTATTAGACATCACATGGAAGTTTAATTCCTGTCTTAAGTTTACTGAGGTTTTTGCTCGTGTTTTCTTTAAAACCCTCAAATCCTCAGATCATTTTTATGGTTGTTCTTTTTAGACTCTGTGTCCTGGGGTTGATGTAGGTGGTTCTCTGTAGAGAACAGTTTTATAGGCATAGTGAGTTTCCTGGCATCTGTACTGTCTTGGCCTCTTACAGTGCTTATGTTCTTGCGATGTAATCTTCGCATGTAGACATCTTTCCTTGGTTATATGTCTGATGTGAGATTCTACCTGCTTTAGCCTGGACCAGTGAAGGAACTTCATGCGCCTTGATGTATGTATCTATGTGGGTATCTTACTTACTTTTTTATTGTGGTGACAAGTGTGGAGATGATGTGAGCAGGTAAGGTTTGTGTGAACTTACTAGGCAGGGCCAGTGAATGTACAGCTGTATGTCCACATCCAGGCCTGGGACTATAGCAACTAATTACAGCTCTTCAAACTATTCACCCTGTACAATGGCCTATACAAATTCCATATAATGAACCTCTAATATGTAAAGCTATATATGTTAGCCACAATTGTTACTTGCTTAAGAAATACCATCTATTCACTCAAGGATTTGATTATTCTCTGGGTCACTGTCGTGTCCATTGTAGTAGCTATGAAGTGATTAAGTTTCCATTAAAAATAATCAAAATGAGATGAAATGAAAGTTCATTGCCTTAATCTTATGATGGGGGGAGTCCTTCTGTATATGTTTCTCTGAATAGAGGCAGAGAGACAGGCGGGGCTACCAGAGGAGGAGAATTCTGGGAAGTGTAGGCAGAGAGGCATTGCCATGTGCAGCCCTGGAGGTAGGATGTGCCAGGCATTCTCCCGTAAGATAAGGTCATGTAGAAATACATAGATTAATAGAAATGGGTTAATGATTAAGACAGAGCTAGCCAATAAGAAACCCTAGCTCCCAGGCAACAGTTTGATAATTAATATAGTGTCTGTGTGTCTATTTGTGGCTCAAGGGCGACAGGATTCTGCAGGGCCAGAAAAACTCATGCTTACAGTCCTAGGCATGTTTCAGTGACTGTAATTGACTAAGGACTACTGGATTTCACGCTGCAGATTAGGAAAAACCTTTGTGACTGTAGTCAGTCCTGCTGGAGGGTTCTGGGATTGACTGCAGAGGAAACAGGGGGGTAAAGGTCTCACTGCACCATTGTCACAGACACTGATTCTCACCTCAGGGGAGCTGTCCTACCTACGTTACTCATAGACACTGCAGGGTTGAAAAATACTAATGGCCATCCCCTAACTCTTTCAAGACTTCCAAGACCTTTCATTTCTTAATATATCACTTCTAGGAAACGAAGTACAGTCACAATATTGTGTACGCATGTGCACAGGGGAAATCAGAACCTCTCATCACAATCTCACGAGGTACACATTTTGACTTCATGTACTCCTTAGCCCTTCACAAAAGACCTTTGCCTGAACTTAGAAAAACTTAATGTACATTTTCAAGGAAATGAAAACCAGATGTTTTGATATATTTATTCTTACTCCCCCAGCTTTTGATCTGAAGATGACGGGTGGTGTCTGAGCAAAATCTTTGGGGATTTTCAAATGAGGTTTAATATTAGTTTTGCCCTCCTGAAGAGGAAGATGCATTTGCTTGTGGGTAAGTGATCAAAAATTGCCAAATGTTTTATCTTGCTATCAAAGCTTGGATTTATTTAGAGTGGGTGTCAAGCTTGGCAAGAGGTAGCCTTTGATTCATGAGGCTCAACCAAATAAGTCCCCACCCTTGGAAAAAAGGACAGTGTGGCCTGATTACAACAAAATGTTTAATTACAGATTGTTATGTTTATGAAAACCTTAAATTTCAAGCTATAGATCACAAGCAAACTATAGAGTTTCTTAAAAACAGACAACAAACAAACACAGTTCAATTCCTGACTCCCACATGGCTGTTTATAAACATCTCTAACTCTTGTCTCACTGGAGTGTCTAGTCTCTGTGGGAACCAGCATGCGCATTGTGTACAGAGACACACGCAAGTAACAGACCCATGCATATAAAGTAAGCAAATACATGATACACAGATAAATAAATAATAAAAAGCACCTGCACCTAGGACTGTTAGACAACACAATTAATAGCTGTTGCTAGAATAGTGTAACTCTTGGCCTGCATAGTCTGTTACCATCAATGGGCCTACGTTGGCTGAAAGTTTGTCCAGTAATCTGTGGCATCCAGAATCCTAGCACCCAATCCCTATGCTGATGATGTTTAGTCAAGAATATCAGATCAAATTTTGTAATAAAGAACTGGTGAAGATAAGTTGCTTAGTTTGCAATCATTAGGACTTACGTTTAATCACCTGATTTTTTTTAAAACCAGATATGGTGACCAGATATGGTGCAATCTCAGCACTGGAGGAGCAAAGACTCTAAGATTGTCTTCTTGAAAAATACAGACACATACTTGCATACATATACACATGTGTGCACCTATACAAACAAAACAGCATACTCCCAAAATTGCTATAAAACCATTGCTAGTATACCTTATGAACTCACCTTACATCAATTATTATGTAAATACTTTAAAAGACTCTTGCCTATATGTATTAATTCATTCTCTTGTAATTGAGTAATTAATCCCTAAGTTCAGAGACACATATAATTTTCTGACCAAGTTTCTTAACAGATTACATGGAATCATACTTTCCCCCTCAAATTGAACTTAAAACCCGGAGAAAATGTTATTTGAATTGTAACATATTGGATGCATAAAGAGAGACAAGATCTACTTTCGTGAGAGAGAGGGGGGAGGAGGAGGGGGAGGGGGGGACGGAGAGGGAGAGGGAGAGGAAGAGGGAGAGGGAGGGGGGAGAGAGAATGTTATGTGGGAAGATAAAGCAGGGTTACTGGTAAGAGTTTTGACTAACCTTGACATATGACTTGCAGTGTGTTTGGAATGACACTACACTTGCTTACTATGTTGAGATATCAGGCTGTTAGAAGTATGTGCAATTCTAGATCCATGCCAATCCTTTTGGGAAACTCATTTACTTCACTGAACATTGCTTGAAATCCCTTAAAACTGGAATCTGTCTATTAAACAACCCTTCTTTATTGGGACATTCCAAGTCTTAACCTCCTTGCTAAAGTAAAATCATCTGCCATGCTCTTTCATACATAGTAAGCTCTCAGAAATGTTAGTTTTTTTTGTTCCTTTTTTTGTATTCATTTAAACCTAAAAATAAGTTGAAGTTTTGTGATTTCCATTCTTGTGTAGCACACAAAACTGGATTCTTCCTTTAATTAAAATCCCATTTCCTAACAATTGCAAATTCCAAGGAGTGATTTCAGGAAAGTTATTGCAGTTCATTTGAGGATAAAACCACTGGCATTTGAACTTATGATGCCATTTTCAGCATGCTGCAGCTTTGCAAAAATACACTGCCTTGTCAAACCTTCCTTCTTAATTAGCTCTTTTGGTAAATTGTTTGATATGCAAACTAACTAAATAAGAACATTGATGTGGTAATAATTCACAGCCAGTAGATTCTTGGATGTGCCTACAGAAATAATACCCATCTCATGAAAATATAAAATGAGGACAGTGCCTCATCTAACACATTAGAGCCCCATGCTTTCTCTTTTTCTTTTGAGCACATTGAAATGTTGGAGCCCTTCAGTCTTATTTCATGCCTGTCTTTCCACATAACTCTCTACAATAACTCATGAGCTTCTGTTCCTTGTAAACTAAAAATTCCAGTAAGCACAATGCTGTAAAAATGTATTTTTTTTTGAAGATTTAAAGGGAAGTTTAGTCATGCTGAAATTTAACAGTTTTATACTCTGTTTTTGTCCAGAAAGCATTGAATCCTTTGCTTTTTTTTATAATTTTTAATTTTAAATACACCTCCACATTTCTAATATGCTTGTACACCTACATATTTTTCACCTCCATATCAATACCTATCTATTGATCGCCTACTTACCTATCACTTGTGATGTTGGTATGTTTGTGTTTGTTTTACTCAACATATATATTTTCTATTATATTTCAATAAAAATGTTTTCACTAATGGCTTGATAATTCCCTCCACGCTTTGTCACCCTTCAGCACATATCATACATACCTCATCCTATCTGTAGGTCTGTCCCTCTCACACTGGCACACGGACAGACAGATGAAATTCCCCTCATGCACGTATTCAGAACTCATCTCTCCAAGGCTATGGAATTCATTGTTGCCCTGCACACATGCTGGTTTCCAAGATGAGAACTAAGTTTCCTTTTCTTTTTTAAAATCTTTTTATTAAGGGTAACAGATGGTAAAAAGGGGAAAGGTGAGGTGGGAGACTGGCCTCTTGGGACAGGAGCAGTGGGAGAGAGAAGAGAGAGAGAGAGAGAGAGAGAGAGAGAGAGAGAGAGAGAGAGAGAGAGAGAGACAGAGAGAGAGACAGAGAAAGACAGAGAGAGGAGAGTGGAGAGAGGGAGGAGAGAGAAGGGGGGAGAGAGAGAGAGGGAGAGAGAGAGAGAGAAGAGACAGAGACAGAGACAGAGACAGAGAAAGACAGAGAGAGGAGAGTGGAGAGAGGGAGGAGAGAGAAGGGGGGAGAGAGAGAGAGAGGGAGAGAGACAGACAGACAGAGAGAGAGAGAGAGAGAGAGAGAGAGAGAGAGAGAGAGAGAGAGAGAGAGAGAGAGAAATCGCTTTTCTAATCACATTTGGAAGTTGCTGAGCCTGTGGAGTGTTTGTTGCGATGCAGGTTGAATACGGAATGCTGTGCTGTGTATCCTTAGCACTAAGTAGCAAGTCAATAGCCCTTACGTTTCCCCAGTTCCTTCTACACGTGGAAGGGGCTCACCACATCCATCTCTTCATAGTTAGTGAACTTAGGGCCTCACTTCAGGAAGATTGCTTTTGTTGACCTCTCCTTCGCAATTACTGAATGCTTTGCCTCAAGTGCAAACCCTGAAAATGGTTCTTTCTCTCACCCCTCTGTTTTGTTTCTCATCCAAAAGGATATCAAATGCCCATTTTATGTGTGAGCTCAGATGCGGCCTGTGTGTGGGATATTCTCTCAGATGCGGCCTGTGTGTGGGATACTCTCTCAGATGCGGCCTGTGTGTGGGATATCCTCTCAGATGCGGCCTGTGTGTGGGATACTCTCTCAGATGCGGCCTGTGTGTGGGATATCCTCTCAGATGCGGCCTGTGTGTGGGATATCCTCTCAGATGCGGCCTGTGTGTGGGATATCCTCTCAGATGCGGCCTGTGTGTGGGATATCCTCTCAGATGCGGCCTGTGTGTGGGATACCCTGCCTGCCAGTGTTACTTATTTGGTTCATTTCTTAAAGAACAGAGCTTCAACGCCTCTCTGGCAAGGTTGCTCCTTTTTTGTTTTTTTCCTAGGTTTTAGAAAATGCATGCCATTGTCAAAACTTCTTTATGTTCCCCAGAAAATAATTATATTTCTGTTAATCATCAGTTTTCTTCCATTGACCTCAGGAAACTGCCCTTGCTGAAGTCGTGGGTGGCATCTGCCCAGTCTCCACACTATCTCACTGGTTGTTGACATTACTTTCTTCTGTTTCTGCTCATTGTTGGGACATAACTCTCTTGAGCAACTCAAGTGAGCTTCCGTTCCTTGCAAACCAAAATTCCCAGTGTAAGAATGTGAGGTTTTTTGAAGATTTGAATAAAATTTTGATAGTGTTTTGCATCTGACTAATCTGACTTTGTGACTTCCTATCACATGACTGGGCAAATGTTGATTAAAACGACATCACTGATAAAAATGGCAATGCTCGTGAGTTGGGCTCCTTCCTGTCATAGTCTCCCCAAAGCTCATCTGCTGTTTTTATGCCCCAGCACCAAGCAGGAATGGTCCCATCCTTGTGCCAACATCACATCTATCCTATTCTTGAAATAACCTGCTGTTGACTTGTTTTGGAAATTTTCTGATTTTCCTCCAGTGCCAACTCAGGTATCGCAATGTGTTCAATAATAAAAGTTACTGAGAGACTTCGTACACAGTACATTGCATGTGGAGAATCTAAAAATGAACAGGAATGCTCTGAGTCAAAATAGGGCTTTCATATGAATGATGCTCTTGTAGAAGACAGACACCAGTCAAACGAGGAACAGATAAACAGAGAACTATTCATGTCCAATACTGCCAAGCTACCATTTGAACATGTAATAAGAAAATTTGGCCTTCTGGATATTTCTCTAACATTACCGCAGAAGTAAACAACCCTCTCTCCAGGGTCATGTGTGTCTGTTTTGTTGTTACAATTCCCAAAGTGAATTTAAATTTGTTTATGAGTCTGATCCTGTCACACAATTGTGAGGTTCTTGCCCATTCTGAATGCCTGTCCCAAGAAGAATGCTTGTTCTCGGTGGGTACATGTTAAATATAATCAATAAGGCATTTGATTCAACACATAATTTAAGACTTTGATTGTACAGAAATATAAGAAAAATCATATTTTATCCGTGTTATTTACTTCTCTTAGAATAGGACACTTAATGTTCAGTGGCTTTGTAGAAAAGAACATTATCCTCTAAATATTGTAAGCCTTTTAGCATTATTTCTTAAGGTCACAGACTACTTGGGCAGTTTCATGTTAACTTAGAGGTTGGAAAATAAGGAACAGCATTCAGTAGTTTAATTATGAATCATTTCAAAGGTCAGTGCACAAGAGCACAGAGTAGACAAGTGCCTTTCAGAGAGCGGAAAGCCATGGAAGTCTACTTGATGAAAACAGTATTGCAATGAGGCAACCAAAAATAGCCAAGCAACTATAGCAAACATTTCTAAAGTAAACATGAAAATGACTAGGCAGTGTTTAATAAATTTTTGATTTCTGGTATCTTTTAAATGTAACAATGGTTAGTGAGAGAATGGGCCCTGGCTAGATGCTAGTTACTTCTTTACATAAAATTAGGTAAATTAAAGACAGCTCATGCAGAGACGAAATTATTTCCATCCATTTCCACCCCACCCTCTTCCTTTTCTAACTAGGTCACAGATAGAAATAGCATCCCTTCCCTGAGATCTGTGGAGTGATTCTCCAGGCTGCAGAACGTAGAGTGAGGACCCTCAGACACTCTGGAGAACTAACAGGATGTGTGACCTACATTTTACGTCTGGAGGTGAGCATCTGATTTGGGGCTATCCCAAGCAGCCTCCGTATGCTGCAAATGGATGAGAAATCCTCTAACACATTTGAGCTTCATACTATGGCTTGAATGATGGTGCCTCTTTCCTGAATTCATGAGAAAGCTTTATCTCAAGTACAATACTATGAGTGGGTAGCTTGAGGAGCTCACTGAGTTTCAAGGGCTTTGCCCTTATGAATTGTATGAGGTGTTTTTTATACATGTGTCTGATAGAAGTAATTCTCCATTTTTGCCTTTCAGCCATACTCTATATGTGAAGACCCATGGTGTCTTGGAAGGAGGGAGGAAGTCTTCATAGAACTGTAGACCTGCTGTCATGTTCACTTTGAACTTTTCAATTTCCAGAGTAAGAGACAAACAAATTCCATTATTTCTAAGTTACCTAGCCTTCATAGCAAGGATAAGATGCCTGACCAGGATATGATCCCAATAAACAACCCTCTGGTATTCAACTACTTATCAACTACATATCAGAGAATATGTTAAGTAGTTGGGGTACACTGAGGTTAGGTTAAGTTTGAATCATAGCACTGTCACTCCGTTGCAAGGTTGGCATATGACAAGTTTTGTGAAGGCTTCACTCCTCTTTCTGAAAGGAAAACTATGTAAGGACTATGTTTGACATAATACACTGAACTGGTCAGCTACACAACACATATGCATTAGATATAAAACTCTAGGTGGCAGTGGTGGGGCACGCCTTTAATCCCGGCACTCAGGAGGCAGAGGCAGGTGGATCTCTGAGTTCTAGGCCAGACTGGTTTACAGAGTTCCAGGACAGCTAGGCTACACAGAGAAACCCTGTCTGGGAAAACCACACCCACACACACACACACACACACACACACACACACACACACACACACACACCAAACAACAAAACAAATCAAAATTTCTACTCTATAGTGGGACATAGACAGGTATTGCTGTGTTCTTACTGGGAAAATTCCTCATTCTTGGTAGTGGAAAAACTAAAATGATGCTAGCATGTAAGTAGGTTAATCCAGTAGCCTTTCACTCACTATGCTTGAAACTAGCTTCTCATAGGTAAATATTAGGTAAAATTCCATTATTAATTATATTGTTTACATCAACAATTTCTGTGTCTTTGTTCCATGTTTTCCTTCTGATACAGAGAGCCACAGGCCTTGCCTGGTGGGGATATCTGGAAGAGCGAACGGAGGATACCTCGGGGGACTCAGAATGGTGCTATGTTGGGGGTTGCAAGGGGCAGATCAGAGAAAATATGGGACTGTGTAGGCAGCTTCCATTTTCTTTTCATTTTGCTCCGTCAATGCTGCCCTTGCCCTCTGGAGATCTGTCCTGGCTCTGACACTTGGCTTCTTTGATGGTTTTGGTCATTTAGCTAGGCATCATTTCAGCTTCCCAGCTCTGAAGGCTATAGAGGATGGTCCTCCCACCAAGAGTAACCTATCAATTCTTGGGGAACCTAGGTATCCTTATAATGTCATTATTTAGTCAAGAATTCATAGGAGTGACTCCAATACACACATTCCACTCAACATGATTAGGTGCAGGCTGTGTTCCACAGCATTACTTTACAAACCCAACCTGAAAAGGAAATAGTGTATTCCCAGTGGGTGGGCACCATCGTAAGGAATGTTATCTATCCTGCTCTGGAATAGCAGAGCCCGTTATCCTGATGATGCTAATTTTATTGGTTATGCTTCAGTTGAGTTGGCCTCTAACCACCCACAGCTCATGAATAATGACCGGCTGGTGTAGATGCTTCTAGGCCATCTAGATATGGGATTTTGTGAGGTCTACGTTAAATACTTTAGCTAATCTCCTGGCCTCTTCCTTCTCCTCTAGTGAGATCAGTCCAGGGACTTCTATCAATAAACTTGCAATCCTGCAAGTATTCATCTCACAGGGTGCCTGAAGATCATACCTAAGATGACCTCATATGATTCTCAAATTTCATGAACAACCAGGAAAGGAAGAGATAGAAGAATGGGGAAATTCAGAACTTTGCAAACCATGACACTAAAGTATTTGCTTTCAAAAGCTTCCATAACACTGCCCAAATTTGTCCGTAGCTGGGTTGGCAAGCAAGCCCCCTCCACTTTGTGTGGGTTTTGATACTTGGTAGAGAGCCAAACTTCTAGTATTGTCCTTACCTTAAATTGTAAGCTAACAGATGGAATCACTTTTGCTTGCTTGAGCTGAGTTTGATTCTCCTTAATAACAGAACAGCTACACAAATGCTTGAATGAAAAGAGGACAACTCAAAGGAAATGAGCCTCCGAGAGGCTCGTTCATAGAAATCATTAGGGACACACGGTTATTATCAGATGAGGTCCCATGGAAATTAGTGACTGGCAGGTAATAGAGGCAGGATACGCTCTGCTGAGGGCACCGGGTATGGATGGAGCAACGATTGATGCTCTGGTCACTGGGCCAATTAGAACTCTGCTCACAGGATGGTTAAGACATAGTTTGATCCGGTAGGAACCACTGCACTGGGAAAGGTAGCCATACTGAGATGGCTAAAAACCCTTTGAAGGAACCATGCAGCCACTCTTCCCCAGCTCATCTTTGGCTCAGTCAGCCCTTGGTCAGGTGTCAGCTGTGTTATGGAACGTTTTCCAGTGGGACATGCACAAACATCAGTTCCCCCCAGATGAGTCAACGACAGCAGCATCACCAAAAAACCAAACCAAACCAAACAAAACAAAACAAAAACCCACTCTTGAATGGGAGTTGATCACAAAAAATTCATTCCTGCATTCCTGGGTTTCCCTGCATTACTTTAAGCTCAGTTAAACAGAAAGTTTTCTCTCATCTGCAATTGTTACTGCTTACATAACCTTGGGGAGAGGCTTTCCAGGTCTCATAAACTTCAGGGGCTTCCTAAGACTCTTCCGTTTTGTTTATTTCCTGAACCTCCTCCATTTATGCCATGAGTAACGTATGTATGAGTTTTCTCAAAGAGGGAGTGGCTCAAGCAACCCAGAGTAAATTGACAATCCCACTCCAGGACGGCTGATGACTTGTCAAAGTTCCATTCTTGGAACTCCATGTGTTAGTCATAGGCTGTAGAGTGGGTGGGTGGAGAGTCAGCCTACTACCCAGAAATTCTGTGTCTTATACGTTTCAGGGGATTCCCGATAATTGTGAGGAAATGTTTTCCTAGGGGAAAAACCCCAGAATGGAGTGTTTCAATCCAGATAAAATGACTGCACAATATAGGGATCTCCATCACAATTTAGTGATATTCACAGCTTCACTTAGTGATATCTCAGGGCTTTCTTGTAGGACATCTGATACTAACACACATTACCGGACTTCAAGGCTCCCTGTAATCTCTGTGCAAGACTATATGTTCTGTGAACTTTGCAAACCTAGGACTTTTCCAGGAGAAATTGCCTCTAGAACCAATACTGTGTTTATGGTGCTACCTGTTACATGCAGTTTCCCTGCCAGCCTGGTCCCAGAGCCATGTCAGCTGCAAATAACACACTGAGACGCTGTGTTAAGTATAAAGCTGTTGGCCTGTTACTAGAGTTTCTCGTTGGCTAGCTCTGTCTTAAATATTAACCCATTTCTATCGATCTAATTATCTCCACGTAGTCTTATCTTACCAAGAGAGCATCCGGACCTCTGCTCTCTTGGTCCTACATCTTTGAATCTCCTCCTACCTCTGCCCAAATCCTCCTTGTCTCCTAGCCCCGCCTATCTTGCCTTCCTATTGGCCAACAGTGCTCTATTCATTGCCCAATGAGAGAAGCATATTCACAGAGTGGCATCGCCCATCAGCTGCCATCTGAAGATAGAGCCCAGCCCCCTTGGGTTATGGTTGCATCCACTGCTGTGTAGCTTCTCTACGTTTTGTTTACTTTTATTTTATCAGAGAATTCCTGTGACAGCATTTTCATTTGCTTGTTTGTTTGTTTGTTTGTTTTTCGGGTTCTGTCCTTTCGACCACACTTGACGAAGCTCTTGAGGGTCTCGCCCTCCATGCACCTTTCCTATGATTACAGTGAAGAACTCCAGGCCTGCAACGGCGCCCTCTGTAACTATTGCAGCTGTTTTGGCAGCAAAGTTGTCTGCATCTTGCACACGTTTTCTTTCTTTTCATTGGCTTGTTTCTGCTTCTCACTGCGGACTCAGATGGCAGCAGTGTATACAGCCAGGATGCAGACTGGATGTCTTGAGGTTTTCTCTGCCAAAGAAGCTGATCCATTGACTTGACTCCATCTTCACTTAAGTTCCTAGGTCACGGGCAGAATATAGCTATATTCTTTGCTGGAGAATAATACAGATCACCTCCAGACTATTTCTCATTTAAATCCTGGTCCCCTCTGAAATGCCACAAACACTGCCTTTACTGTCCATATTTTTTCTTAGCATTCTGATCTTCTAGAAATCCAGACGAATCCATCAAACTCCGCTTATGGAATTTTTGGGGCTGGGGGCTCTTCTGGTCTGTGGTTTCAGCCTCCTTTACATGCTTTTTTAGAAACTGTTTCTAAAGGCTTATGGACCGCAAGGCCTGGTTTATCACAGCAACAGTTCATTCCTTGGAACTGGTTTTATATATTAGTTATTTTTTCTAATTGCTACAATCAAATACTTGAAAAGAAGCATGTTAGGGTGGGGAAGGGCTTGCTCCGTCTCACAGTTTAAGCAAGAATAGAATCTGTTCTGGTAGGGGAGGCATGAGAGTCAGAATGCAAAGTGGCTGGTAGCATTGTACCCGCAGTTAGGAGTCAGAGAGAGCACAGGGAAGTGGACTTACACTAAGAAGCTCCACCACAGTGACCCCTCCCTCTCTCAAGGCTTCTCAAGGACAATTTCTAGCTTGGGACCAAGCATCCAAAACATTAGTCACTTTAAAATGACATCCACTGAATGCCTATTTCCTCTTTTGACTTCTTAAATTTATCTTATATTTAGTGTTTAAAATAATGGTTTCTGTTATGATATTTTCATAACGTTCAGATCAGTAGCACCCACACAGAAGCTAGGTTCAGTGGTGCTTATCTGTAAACCAGCATGAGGGAGGCACAGGCAGGTGAGTCCTTAGAAGTCACTGCCTATCCATGTTACCTGAACCAGTGAATTCCATTTTCTAGGAAAAACTCTATTTAAAAAAAAAAATGAGGCATAGAGTAACCGAGAAGACACCAGAATCAATACTGGATGGCTACATTCACATACTCACATGTACACTTAAATCTTCATACACATATTCACACACATAGACATGTACACACATGTATGTTACCCCAACTGTACACATGCATACTCAAGGGCTCACCATTTACTGGGCTGGATCCAGCCTAACTATTAGAATCAGATATATCCATGAATCAATCACTGTTTTTTTATATGTTAAATATCAAAATATCAACCACTGTAACATTCTGAGTTCATAAACTCTACTCCAGGCCCTACTAAGCATATGAAAAAGATACATCACCTTGGTTACATTTTATTCTATGTCCCTTTACTAGGGATGTGCTACAGCTTTGCTCTGGTTTTGGTTTCTTAAGAATGTGAATATTTGGCACAGATCCCAGTTATATTTGGCCTTTTGCAAGTTGAGTGTCCCTTAGAACTTCCTTCCTCCCCACCCATGCCAATTAATCCAGCAATATTTTGCTAAATAACATGCCTGCACTCACTCTGTGTTGTCCAACTTCTTTTAAGGCATCTATGTTAGTCAAGCCCCATGCTATTCCCTAGAAATCTACTACAGAAATTAACAAGATAGAAATATTTCCTTAAGCAACATTCTGGTGATTTGTTAAGGTCTATAGAGGGCCAAACTCCAGTCTATAGTGACAGGCGTATATCAGATTCTTCCAGGATAATATCTCAAACACTGTAACAATCCAAGACACGTGCTTCTCTGCTTTTTATATTTATGTTTTGCTGTTGTTATTGTTGTTGTTGTTGGTGGTGGTGTGTGTGTATGTGTATTATATGAATGTGGTGTGTATGTGCAGGTTCTGGTGTGGACATGTGGGTGTGCTTGTAAAGGTCAGAGAACAAACTTCACATGTTGGCCCTCCACGTTCCAGTTGAGACAGGGTCTCTTTGCAGCCACATAGGTCAGGCTAGCTGGACCAAGACATTCCATTGCGTCTCCTTAGGCAGCCTGCCATATCTTGGAGGGTGACGCTGGAATCTCAGATGATGGACTTTTCTACAGGTTCTGGGGGTCTGAGTTCATGATGTCAGGCTTGTATAGTAAACGCTGCAAGTCACTCCCGAATTTCTTTTGTTTTTAACTTAGGTGATGCAGTTGAACGTTAGAAGGGCTGGAAACTTCCTGTTAAAACCTGGTTTCTTCTTCCCTTATGTTAACCAGTTCCAGTTTCACGTCTGCGGGATGATGTTTAACTTCTGCAGTTTTTCTCCCTTGTTCCTTAATGTCTATAGCTACTATTTCTAGCTGGCATTTTGTTTGTATTACTATTTATTACTAATGTTTAAATTATATGTATTTATGGAACTCAGTGTGGCATACGATACATGCACACAATGTTCACACCTTTATTGCTGACTCGCTTCATTCTCAACCTCCACCAATGACCATCCTACTTCCAGTCTGAGGCTTTTTAAAGCTTCTGCTCATCAGAGCACACATGTGGCGCTTGACCTTGTGTGTCTAACTTATTTTGTCTGATGTAGCATTTACAGTTCTACCTGTTCAGCCACGTTTCAGGATTTCATTCTTCTTTATACATATATATCAAGTTAACTTTGCTAGTTCATCTGTTGATGATCACCTGAGCTGATGTTACAGCTCGATTAGCTAATTGAGTAGTTCTAAAATAAGCAGATAGCTCATTGGTGGGTTTATTTGACGTCTTATGGAGATGTGCCTGGAAGTCGGTTCTGTAGACCATTTGGTAAGCTCACATTTAGTATTTTGAGGGCCCTCCACTATGTTCTTCATAATGGTTGTGCTAACTCACATCACTGCCAACAGTATCCAAGTTGCCTTTTCTCTACTCCGTTGACAGTATTTTTCTCTTCAGTTGTCATTCTAAGATACCACATGGCATCTCTCTATAGTTCTGCTTTGCATTTCTCCTACTGTTACTAATATTTAGCTTTTCCACCATATATTTGCTGGAAAGTTGTAATTCCTGTTTTGAGAACTGTATACTCAGATCATTACCATTGCCTTATTCCTAAAGTTTATTTAGTTCCGTATATATTCTCTGTACTAGCCCGTTGTCAGAAGAATTTGGCAAATGTGCCTCACTCATGTAATCCAACCATTCTACAAGATCAGTTAGCACATCTTTGTTCGGCGGAAGCTTTTTCTTAGTGCTGTAACAATTTTTTCTCTTATTTCTTTTGTTTTGGATCCTATGCTGAAGTGTTTCCCCCAAGTATTCATCTTTCAGGATCATAGTTTCACGATCATTAATGTGTTTGGTCCATTTTTGGATTCCTAGTAGGCCAATGCTATGCAGTTTTAGCATATTATTGTAGCATCTAAAACTCTTTGCTCTCCAGAGTCCCCTATCATCACCATGCCCACACACCTTCTCTTCTTCCTCATGTATTTCTACCACATTTGCTTGTGAGCATGAGTATACTTCTGCAGATAATAACCTTTTCTGTCTTAAGTTCTTAGACAACATTTAGCATTTGTACAGTTAATAACTACCCATTTAAAATAGCCCGCATTAAGAGTGTAGACTTTGGATAATTATATTTTTAATGTGTCTTTGCGTATTCTTGCCTGCATGGAGAGTGGTCCCCCCCCCACTCCTCAAAGGCTATCTAGAGTTGATGAATCATTGTCTTCATTGCCTTTCCTTTGCTGAGAGATAGGTGGTTCAATCCAGTCAGTGACTACTTCTCCATCTACTTTCTATACTGCAATTCCAATAACAGGTATGCTCATCTGTCCAAATGCTGTCTTTATAAAAATAATTATTTATGGGGTCCGGGCAATGTCTCAGTGGTTAAGAGTTCTTGCTGCTCTTCTGGAGGACCTGGGTCTGTTCTTCACTCACATGACACCTCAGGCTATCTTATGAATGTTTGCCTTTATGTATGTATGTATATTTGTGCACCTGGTGCCTGCAGATACCAAAAGAAGGCATTGGATCACCCATGTGGGTGCTGGGACTCAAACCTGGGGCCTTTTCAAGAGTAGCAAGTGCTCTTAACCAATGAGCCATCTCTCCTACATAAAATTCTTGTTAATAAACCATATATTTCAATTTTTCTATATTTAAGATTGATAGGCCTCACCCACTTATCCCTGAGGTAGGCTCACTCAGACATAGATAAAGACATATTATTATTTTATTTCTTTACATTCTCTCAGCCTGTGTCTCCCTTTCTTCTGATTATTTTCTGAGTGATCCTGAAGTTGAAGGAAAGGTATTAAATGATATAATATGCTCAAAGAATAAAAATTCTTGCATATGTATAATACACACACACACACACACACACACACATACACGTTTATAGATGCATTTACTTTGCATGAGAAGTCACTCAGATGCCAGCAACTTCTTGTAATCACAGTTCATTCATAAGAATGGATACTTCTGAACGGTTAAAGCAGAACAAATTACTCCAGAAAGAGATGAGGCGTTCACATCTCAGGCTTCTGAGGGATTCACTTCAAAGTCACTGAGGGCCTGGATTTGTATGCTAATGTTTCTGGTTAATTAAGTGATATGCCTACTGTAGTAAGGTGCTGTTATGTCAAGAGATGGCGTCTATGGAATGACTACTCAGCAAAATTTAAAGTGTTGGGGAAGAGATGGCGGCATCTTGCAGTTGACGTGCCCAGACCATCACGTTTCTAGCACACACCTTTAACCCCAGCACCTGGGAGACAGAGGCAGGTGAATCTCTGAATTTGAGGCCAGACTGCTCTACAGTTTGAGTTCCAAATTAGCCAGAGCTACACTGAGAGCCTTGTCTTGAAAAGATAAAAGAAGTGTCATGAAGGTCACGTGACCAGGGTTATTTGGGTATGATGGTAATTACTGTTAGTCCCAGAACTTGTGGAATAGAGAAATGGAGACATGGGGCTTTCTGTGCGTTCTAGTCCAGCCTGTCTGCATATCAGGTTCTATGCTAGACAGGGTCATATAGTGAGACTTTGTCTCAGAGAAACTAACAAAACAAAAACCAAATCAGAGCCGCAGTGTTTATGTTCAGAGTATTTTCAAACATGTTAACTTCAGGAGGCAAAGATCTCTCTCTCTCTCTCTCTCTCTCTCTCTCTCTCTCTCTCTCTCTCTCTCTCTCTCTTCCCTCCTTCCTTCCCTCCCCCTCTCTCTCTGATAGCCTTAGTATTGGCATATAGTATTGAAAGACCCACTAAAACATTTGACAATTGGTATTACCTAATCTGGCCCAGGTAGAAGGTTACCTCTAATGCTGGCCTCTAAGTAGTCTGATTTCCTCTCTCAGGGGAACACAATTCCATTACTTATATATTTTCCTGCCTCACATACAAGCACAGCAGGAAAGGTCAGTGTGATGTCCATAAAAGTTTTATGTCAGTAACTGTCCATAAATTTTAGAAAAACAACAACAACAAACACCAAGCTGTAAAATTTAGAGGTTAACATGAAACTTCCTCAAGAGTCTCAGGGTAAGGGATGATGCAACTAACTTGTCAGATGGCTTCTTGTGGGAACTTGGATTCCTCACAGCAGTGTGATGGCTGAGGAGTGAACACCGTCTTCTTCCTTGGGTGTGTTATTGGGTACAGCTTGAGCACTAGAAAGCTGAAATCCATTACTGCTACTCAAATCAAAATGATTGCTTGGATCGTATCATGTCTATTCTCCACTACATCTCAGATTTGTAACATGTTAAATGGAAGACCCAGGAACTGATATTAGGGTTCAGGCTTCAATCTGAAGATCAGAGTAAAGGTCACTGGCTCTTACTCTACCTCAGACTGAAAGGCAACCCTGGCTCCACCAAACCCCAGACTTCTGCCTCTAAGCGTGACTGGAGAATGCTGTGACTTCAATGTCTTCCTATCCTCAGTGTGTTAGATAATGCATGCCTGATACTGAGGCCTTGCTCCTGTCTTATATACCTCCCTAATTCTGGGGTTAAAGATGCGTAACCCCAGTTTCTGGGATCAAAGGCACAAGCTGTGTTACTCTTCACTCTTGTGTAAGCCATGGTGGCCTTGAACTAACAAAGATCTGACACCTCTTAATTCCAAGTCCTGGGATTAAAGGTGTGTACCACCACTTCCTGAACTCTATAGCTTGTGGCTGACTTTCTGGGTCCTCAGACAAGCTTTAATAAATCATAAATAACACATCAACCCACAGATTCTGTGAAAAGTAGAAACCCAGTATTTATAAAAGTGGGACCTCCGAGAATGTCTCGGAGGTTTCATGAAATCTGGACACATCAAAGGAGTTTCTCGAGCTTGAAGTAGTATTGCTTTTCAGGGTTTCCAATAATTTCATGTAGTAATGCTCCCGAACCTTGTGGGGTTTCAGAATTTGCTATTCAGAAAACTGATGCTGGTAAGGGGTCTGGAGAGTTGACTCTGTGAGAAAGAGCACTACTGCTCTTCCCAAAGACCCCAGCAAATCCGAGCACCACACGACAGCTCTCCACTTCCTCTAATCCCAATTCCAAAGAATCTGAATACTCCAGCCTCCTTGGGCACTGTGTACACATGGTGCACAGACATACGAGGAAGCAAAATATCTACACACATAGAAATTTAAGGTTGAAGCAGTCTATCGTAGTAGACTAGATTTAACATACAAATTAGGACATGTCATTTCAATAAGGCAATATCCCAAATCGATATACAGATTTCATTTCAAGATCACCAGAATTTTCTACAGTTGAACCTGGAGATTGAATAATGAGAGCATCCGTTAGAATATTTCTTTATTTTCCCCTAGACAAACCTGTTTATTAATATGGGATCAACACTTCTAAGTAAGGATGTCAGGTCGACTCTACTTCCGAGCAAATGTATGCACACTCCTTTGACTGTTCTGTGATTATTCTCACAATTTGGCTAGTCTTTGACTCTTACATCCTTCATCCCTCATCTGTGGTACAAACATTCAATAACGGAAGAAGTACATAAAAGCCATAGTCATCAGACTGCCCTGGATTTAAAGCCTGCATTTCACCATCTACTTCTGACATCATCTAGGATATGCACATATTTTGATAATGCTATTATCCTCCTTTGCAGAATGGGGCTAGCAGTATCCACACAAGGTCATTGCAAAAACAAAGTGAAAAGCTGTGAATCAAGTGTATAGCACAAGGTCTGGCACATTCAGTGGCTGAGTTATACTCATAAGGAAAATGTAAAGTCTTGGCATCTTGCCATTCTGGAAACAATGTCAAGTTAGCCAGCACTCCAGGCTAGAGGAACACATTCAAATTGCATTCAGATGTGGCCTCCACACTGTAGAAGCGAAACACAAAACATAGCTGCTTCCTCTTATTAAACAGAAAATGTCAAAGGGGCTGAGACGCGATGGTCTGTGTGAGATTTGTGATAGTGCTTCATTTCATCGGTTTCTAGTTTTTTGATCTGTAAAATCGATATTTGGATTGTGTGGCTTCCGTGTTCTTTCACATACATGTTTAAAGTGCCAGGGCACCATTTAGTCATACTACAATTTTAGTAGGAGTGGAGGATGTTAAACACCAGTGTTCAGCTAAGAACACTCTTATAGTCATGTGTGCTGCACAGCATGCTTGGGACAATACATAAAGTTCAAGGGCATTTATTCTTTACTCTTATTCCTAAAAATTCTATCATGCTGGGGAAACCCACAGAGACAGTTGACCAGAGCTCATGGGAGCTCACTGACTTCAGCTCGGGATCCTGCATGGGACTGCCCTGGGCCCTCTGCATGTGGGTGACAGTTGTGTAGCTTGTCTGTTTGCAGGGCCCCTAGCAGAGGGACTGTCCCTGGCACTTGAGCCGGCTTTTTGGAACCTGTTCCCTGTGGTGGGATGCCTCCTTCAGCCTTGATGCAGGGGGGTAGGGACTTGGTCCTGCCTCAACTTGATATGCCAGGCTTCGTTGGCCTCCGCTCATGGGAGGCCATACCCTTACTGAGGAGTAGATGTGGGGGGCAGAATGGAGGTGGGGGAGGAGAAGGGAGAACAGGAGGAGGGGATAATAAAAGCTTCCATTTAATGCAGCCCCTATTTACGAGGCTTGGCTTCTGTCCTCAGTAGTCTGTACACATTAATCACACATCTTGGGTACATGTATCCCAACTTCCTCTTCCCTCTCCGTGTGTTCTCACAAAAAGACCATTGACTTCAACAATTTTAACCTTGATTAGAAGAAAGTGATTTTTAAGAAGACTATGAAAAGCTACACTTGTCTACCTTTGACCTTTTACCCTTGATGAGGTGTAATGAGTGTCTCTTGTAAACACTATGTGACATGTGGCTTTAGCTACCACTTACATATTAGTAAGGCCTAACTTTATATTTCCCAGTTCTACAGAGACATCCATAGTAAAAACAATATTCAAATGAAACTATGTATTCTTTGGACCAAGGCAAGGTATAAGGTATGTTTTGCTTCATTAGTTTTGAGTGCAATGTGCTTTGTAATTGTTACCAGTGATTTATTTCACGGGAAGTAAGGTCTTCATTTCCTCAGTCACCTTGAATTGTGGCAGATGACTCATGGAAAGGTATGTTGGTTAGTAAAGGAAGGGGTTTGGTATCTGTGTGTTTGTAATGAAGTACAGTCCAGACTAGACATTGCCGGAGAATGTAAAGCAATAAAAGAAGCATCATGTACACAGAGGAATGAGGTACAGTTAGAAAAACTGGAAACTACATGGCTTGCTTCTGCTGACTAACCATTTTATTTAATATTTAATAACTTAAAAGGACTCCTACCAGATTCTTGATCATAGAGCATATGTGTTTCTAAAACTGGGAAGCAAGTACACTATTCTGATCAAACTGCCTCCAAAACGTTAAAGAAAACTGCTGAACTAATAGTCTTTTTGTTAACTTCATATTTATCTCATTATTGTCACTATAATTTCTCAGTGCTGGAGATCAAAGCCAGGGCTGTGTGTTCTAAGTGAGTATTCTATCACTGACCTGTATCTCTAGCCTGATAGTTCCTTCTGTGTGTGTGTGTGTGTGTGTGAGTGTGTGTGTGTGTGTGTGGTGTGTGTGTGTGTGTGGTGTGTGTGTGTGTGTGTGTGTGTGCATATGTATTCATGTGTATACATACAAGTAGGCAAATGGGGGGATGATCCTCCTTAGGTATCCTTCTGTCTCCACCTCCCAAGTGCTGGAATTACAGCTTCAAGTCACCACACTCAGCCACACGCATGTATGCTGTACAGGTCCGTGCTGAGTATCTAATCTCAGATCTTCATGCTTACAGGACAAGACTGTGACCAACCGAGCCACCTAGCTAGCCTCTCCTGCCTTTTACAGTAAATTAGAGTAAACTGGGTTAAGATAAAAAAGATACTGAATGTGTTCCCATGTAGAGACTTATTTTCTTAGTTTAATTCTCAAGGTCATTGCTAACATTTTCTCAAAGTTTACATGTATTTAACCTGAAGAACTGCTCCCATTTGGATCTTGGTTTTTGCTATCTGCAGTATGAGAAGTTTGAAATCCATTGGGAATTCTGAAAGAGACAGAGGGTGAAAAGGCCAACATTTAGGGGAGGGTGTAGAAGGAAGGATGAAAGCCTTAAGCTCGGAAGAGGACAGGAGAAAGCAGGTAGAGTGAGTTTGCATGGACAGAATCTGAAAGGGGAGGTGGGGGTTGACCCACGAAGGGTGCACCTGGGGCTTAAGGCTAAAAACTCTGACCAGCAGAGGCAGAATAATAAGGACACAAAAAATCAGATGGCAGGATTACAGTTGAGTAAGAGGAACAATAAGGTAGGTGAAATCCAAAGGTTTACAGTGGCAGATCTACCTTCCCAGCAGCTGCACACACATGTCCGAGAGCCGTGAACCCTGGAGCCATTCACTCAGCTGGAAATGAGGTTTCTAGCTGAAGCAGGAAACAGACAGTGTGTTTGCAGGAAAGAGCTTCCCAAGGCTGAAGAGTTAAGATCATTGTCACCACCCTAACCAATCTCCATAGAGGACAGCGGGCAGAAAATCACCTCTCAGACACAACTCCAGCCCGTCACATTCACGGTGTGTAACTACATCTTCCAAAGAGAACAGAGTTAAGTGGGGGAGTATCTTTTTTATTATGGCATGGAGTCTGATCTTAAGAGAGAAATGATGACTATTGGCTTTACTGACAAGATTTCAAGTTAAACAGCTGCTGCTGATACTACAAATTGGATATACAGAGGAGAGGACTGATTTTTTTTTCACACAAGATGAATACTTACCTTACAAATATTAACTTCAGACTTCCCCAGAAGTGACTGTGATCCATGGTTCCAACACCAACACAACAAAACTCTTTATAACACATCTAAAATTAGGATAGGTCATTATGGCTACAAAACTAAAAGCCTCGTTAAGCTAGGTAAAACTTATGTCTTAATTTATAGAACATTTCTGCCATTGGAATATTGAGTACTAAAATAACAAATGTTAATCCTCTACTATTCAAAAGACAGAGCGAAAATAAAGTGTGTGTGTGTGTGTGTGGGTGTGTGTGTGTGTGTGTGTGTGTGTGTGTGTGTGTGTAGGTATGAACAGAGACCACAGAACAACTTCAGGCATCGTCTACTCTTTGAGACAGAGTCTATCAGTGGTGTGGAGCTCACAAAGTCAGCTTGATTCCCTGGCTAGAGAACCCTAGGAGTCTACCCATCTCTACCTCCCCAGTGCTGGAATTGCACATCTGGCTTTTTTTTTTTTTAACTGTTGGAAAACATTGTACCCACTGAGCTGCCTCGCCAATCCCTGTACACTGATTTTTCATCCCTAAAATGGTAAACTAATCCTAGGCCAGGTAATATGGCTCAGCAGAGTTGGGTCATGCCAAGTAACTTCCATGGGTGTGTTTTGAAAATGGCCTTTCAGTTTCAAGTTCCAGTCATTCAGCACAGCAAGGTGGAGCTTGATCAGCAGCCAACAGGATCGAGGCTTCTACAAAGGCAAACACTTTGTGAGCAACCCGCTGTGCTCTAGCAGAGTTTGTTAGACAGTCCCGCATGTAGAGCAGAAAGACACTGTACTGCAGGACAGTGTTATCAGCAATGCTAATGCCAAACAAAAGCAAGGCAGCCCGGTTTTACTGTCTGTGCTCTTAATGGTTTGGAGATAACTTTTAAATGCTGTCTCTGGGAAAAAAAAAAAAAAAAAAAAATGCCATTCAGATCAACCCAGTAAATGCAGCTAAAACCAGCCTGGTGACTGTGAGGAGCCAGCAGCATGTAATGCAGACTTGCCCAGGCTATGTTCGTAGATTCCTGAGAAATAAAAGAAAATGTCTTTCACAGCAGCGCTCCTTTAAGCCCGGGTGGCTGGCAGTCTGGTGATCTGATGGATGTGTCTGGGTTTAGCAGGATGGACAATCCTTGACCAGGTTGGCGTGTGCTCACTCCTGATCTGTAGGGAACAGGAAAATGTGTGGGATTCACCATGACCAACCAGGATAGCTAAGTAAGTAGCGCCCACCTAGGACGCACTAGCGCCTTCCCACGGAGGCAAGAGCAGCTTCAAATGGAGAGCTTCGTGGGTACCATGGAGGCTGCTTGTTCTAGAATCAACAATGGGATTTCCTAGCAATTGCGCGACTCCTCTGGTTTTTGACACTTTGGGAATTTGATGGCTGCCCTGAGCAGTCCCCGTGGCTCATTTGTTTGGTGGAGTCTCAGAGGAACCTTGTGGCCTTGATTGTCTTAATGCCAGAAGGTGCATTCAGGCGAACTTCCGTGACTCCTCGAGGTACTCCCAACTAGGACAATGCAGTTTTCCCATGGAGGCTAGGTTTTGGTCAAATTGACACAGCTAGGTCATCAAAGAGGAGGGAACCTCAATTGACAAAAAGCCTCCATGAGGTTGGGCTGTAGGACATTTTTTAAAAATTAGTAGTTGATGTGGGAGGCCCCAGACCATCGTGGGTGGTGTCATTCCTGGGCTAGTGTTTCACAGAAGAGCGGACTGAGCAAGCCACGAGGAACAAGCCAGTAAGCAGAAGCCCTCCCTGGCCTCTGGATCAGCCCCTGCCTCCAGGCTCCTAGTATAACTGATCCCGGTCTTTATTGGTTTTTATGACAAGCTATTTTACAGACCGGTGAGTGAAATAAACCCTTCCCCCTCCAGATCCTTCGGGCATGGTGTTTCTTCACCACAACACTGACTCTAACACGGTCCCTCCACATTAAGCTGCTTCTTTGCTCATGTGCGGGAATCTGAGATTACAAGTTAAGATTATTTATGTCTCGTTGTCTGGAAACACAGTTTTCCTCTTGAAGGGTTTTTGTTCTTGTTTTGGTATTTTTTGTTTGTTTTTTTAAGCATCTTAGTGTGAGAGATAGATAAAATTTTTAATTTCTAGTTTTTCCTTTTGTTAGCAATAATTTCAACTCTGTTCATTTTTCTGTTTCCTGCTCCTTCTGTCTTTGGACATGTTCACTTTTATACTCTTTGATAATTTGGAGATTAAAAAAGTAATGATTAAAATTTTCTACCGATTTTATTTCTTTTCATATATTTTAATTGTAACACGACGGCATCACTTTCCCCTTCTTCATTCAAACACTATTTTTTTAATGTAAGTTTCGCAGGTTCACTGATCAGTGTCCTTTTTATCTAAATCGCCATCATTTTAAATGTACTCCTACGTGCAGCGCACGTTCTGTCTTTCACAGCTGGTTCTTTGGCTCCTAACCGAGGAGAGACCCTGGCCTTTGCTTCTGCTTCCTTTCATGCTAGGAGATAAGATGACAAAGGATGTCACTGTCCCAAATGACTCTGGTACTGGCTTCTGACTCTGCAGTTGCTGGAGTTTCTCATACTGGCTCTGCTATTGTACCCATGACCTTTGAGAAGCGTGATTTCATGAGTCTGCTTATTCTGATTTCCTACTTTTGTTTTTCTTCTCTTTTTAATCTGTCCTGGTTTTAGTACTAATATCCTCAAAAAGAAAATAATTTTACTGTACTCTTCTGGAATGTCCAACAACTTGAGGGCAGAGAGAAGTCAGCGTAGATGTTAGGGAGGAATCTGAAACCACTGGTTTTCCAAACCTTGGCTTGGTAATATATATTCTACATAGTTAACTATTGATTTTGCAATCTCAACTCTATTCAGTACTGACGTTTCTTCAGAATAAATATGATTAAATTCTGCAATTGAGATGTGAGTTGACACGATTTGTGGCACAGAACCACAGAAGTAAAGGTGAACACCCCCCCCACACACACACACCACTTAGGAATTTGAAAAGGTTTAGTATTGAGATTTATTTACATGATACTTTGTTTCATATTTTGAATACCTCCTAGCATTGTAGAAGCCAATTTAAAACATGTAGCCCGTAAAGCAATGCAAAATTCCTTTTATTCTCCCATCCCTAAATTTGGACTTCATAAAATAAGACAAAATACTTGTTACCCCCCCTCCAAAAAAAAAAACCTTTGAATGTAGCCGACAGTAGTGATGAGTGCTTTAAGAGGACCTGGGCTAAATGCTGTGTATGAACACCCCACTGTTTTTCTCCTCCTTTATCCGCCAGGCAGCCTGTGCTAGACCTCTCTTAGCTTTCATTCCTTCTGTATGGTTTTATTATTTCAAAATACTTCTACCTAGACACATCTTACTGAAAACCCACCTTTGGAGAATAAAGCAGAGTCTGGTAGGGCTCTTCTTGAAACACCACATTAAACTTGAGTGGTGAGGAAGGGACCAGAGTAGTCTTCAGTCAATATTCAATAGTCAATATTCGGGGTATTCGTGCACGGCTGTTACTCTCTGACACTTGCTTTCCCCAGCCCTCCCAATAAGCTGTCATTGTTGTGGCTAAGCGCTAGGTGTGGGTTAGGTAATATGTTCCATAGAGGTTTCGTCTGACTGTTTAATGCTGCTGTAGTTTAACCTCATCAAGTAAAGTAACTCAGAAAAGAAAGTTCTATTTGTTTCTATGATTTACATTTTTCTAATACCTGGCCTCTTGTACAGTGGATCTCTCTGGAGGCCTTCAGACATTTATCATACAGTGCTTGAATAATGGATGCCACAGGATACGTAGAACGCAGAATGAATGCTAAGCCATGGTGTTCTGTGATAAAATACAGAAGTCAGACAATGGAATAACTGTTCTATACTTTGACCAACTCAGAGTTTAAACTTGGCATGCATTTTTAAAAGGCCTTTGCCTCTGGTTGAGCACACTGCTTTCTCGTTTTTTGCAATTATTTGGGAAGTCTGACTCATTTATATTAAATTCAGCCTTAACCTGTTTTGTTGCTACATCGTTAAAGAAGCATTTGGAATTATGTAAGCCCTGAATCCTGTAATTTGAGGAGAAATACAACTGAGCTGTACCTTAAACAGAAATAGGCCCTGTTTTCATTTGTAGGCAATTTACAAGATTCAGGAAATGCTGTGTGCATTTATCTGCTTACCTGGGTTCTGTCATGTGGTAAACTCAAGGTAAGTAAGAGCTGTCATTAGCGGTAAGCAGCATTAATGCTAGAAGATTAGCGCCTTGTGTGATAGCACACATGCACATATTCACCATGAGACAAGTTGGTAAACTGTAAATCAACACACTGTGTCACAGTACTTGGGTTTTCCAAGGGTATTGGTATAACAGCCGCATTTGGCTTTTGCATTTAGTTAAACAGTCGATCTCTCAAATCTCAAAAGGACAGTGGAAATAAATAGACCTGTTATTCATAAGCCAGGATAGTGTGATGTGACTTCACAGAGAAAAAGCAGGTCTCACCAATGTCATAACTCAGTCGATCTCTTTGGGGACCTGTGACATGATGACACGCCAACTACTGTTCTAGTAACCAAGGATCCAGATAAAAGTCCCTTGAACAAATACGATTCCACTACAAAACTGAAAACAGGTTTGCATCTTATTTTCATATGCACATTTTCTTGAGAGTAGTTTATCATCA
>JANBXA010000171.1:0-7500 GCA_030556225.1 Cricetiscus sungorus | reverse complement strand
AAATCCTAGACACTTTCACTAATCTCACGGATAAGTCACGGAGATGCTCACTCATGGGTCCTTTTGAAAACTACACTGAAAATCCTAGATGACGCCATAAGACAGGGAAATGAAAGATGCATTGATGGCAAAAGAAGGAAACGCCTCCGACTCTCAGGTTAAACTGCGATGATGAGAGGAGAACCCTGAAAGTCAACCCCAAACCAAAAGTGATTGCAGGTATTAGCGACTGAAACAGCGTTCTCAATACACAGTTAACAGCCAAAAGCCAATCACTTGCTCCAGTAACGGATACGTCCAGCTTGAATTTAGAAATGCAACAACATGTTTAATGGTGTCCTCTGAAATGAAAAGCTTAGGTTAAAAATCTGGCAATACATGTATGTGCAAAGTCTGTAAAAGTCTAGCGAAAAGCATCAAAGAAAAATCAAATAATTGAAGAGACACTCAAAATACATATATTAGAAAACTCAATACACTGAAGAGAGCAGTTCCCCCAAGTTGATATATAATCAGTTCAACTTCATTCAAAGCTCCAGAAAAACTTCTGGGTATACACAAAATGACTCTAAAGTTTATCAATGCCCAATAAGACATTGAATAGTCAGTGCAATTGAAGAACTAAGTTTAGGAAAACAGTAAATGCTGGTTCCATGTTTACCACAATGATGCAGCCATTAAGACAGTGTCATGCTGATGACAGACAGGTACACCACCGGAACACAGTAGAGAGGCAGAAACAGACCTGTAAACATGCAGCCAAGGGATCTTGACCAACTGAAAAATGCAAGGAAATGTGGAAAAGAGCCTTTCTAGAACTTTCACTTAAAGAAATAAAAAAGCCTCAAAATGGATCATGGGATACAGACTTAAATCTAAAATGCCAAATTATAACACTACTCGTCAAGAAGAGAAGAGAAAAATTTACCCAATTTTGGTCATCTAGGATTTTCAGTGTAGTTTTCAAAAGGACCCATGAGTGAGCATCTCCGTATTATTGTGAGTTTATAATTTCTGTTACCTGGGATCTTACGCTTTTTGCCTGTCCACTGAGTTCTGTGAATTCCCATCATAATACATTTTCCCTCTCTGTTCTGACCTCTTAGATATGATACAGATGGCATAAACAACAGAATCATGGTGGGATTCACCATGAAATTAAAAATTCAGGACTGGGTGATCTGGCTCTGTGGGCAATCATACTTGCAACTCAAGTCTGGCTTTGGTTTCCAAACCCATGTTAAGGTAAAAAGAGAAAGCTTGTCTCCACATGGGTGCCATGGTACATGAGTTGTGCGCACCCCTCTACACACAAATTAAATTTTTTATTTAGTCTAAGATAGTGCCAAGACAATGAAAGGAAAGTCATAAACTAAGAGAAATGATTTGCAAGAGATGTATCTAATAAGAACTCGTGTCTAAATATGTACAAGAATACGTCTTAAAATTTGTTAAAGAAAAGGTATCTCACACTTTAGAAAAGTGAACCAATTCCTTAAAATATATCTTAACAAGTAAGATCTACAGTTGATATATGAAATATAAATGTATTTTCTGCTTCTTAATAAGGGAAAGTAACGCAATAGTGACAACAGTTTATACCTATTTAATGGACAAAATAAAATGCATTGGAGGGTGTAGAGTCTCAGGAAGTCTCCTGTATTGCTGACAGGAAAATAAAACTATCATTTGCTTTGAAAGACAAGCTAAGTTTCTATGAAACTAAGTGTACTGAGTAACTTTCTATGAAACTAAGTGTATCTGATTCTGCAGTAGACCAACCCGGTAATTTTTAAACTTGGAAACACACACACACACACACACACACACACACACACACACACACACACACAAAACTGTGTGTGGAGATGTACAGCATCTTTTTTCTCAATTTTCAGAACATGGGAACTGTCAGATTCAAGGTTCCCTTAAGTCCATGAGACAATAGCTTATCAATATCACAAATAATGAGAAATGAGCTATCAAGCCATGAAAAGACTTGTAGGAAATTCAATTGCAATAGCCAAGAAAAAAAAAAATAAGACCTGTAAAGGCTAAACATATTTGCGTGATATTTGATATTTGAGAAAAGCTAAAACTATGACACTGAGCACTCAAGATTTTTAGGGTCTTGAAACTTTTCTGTATGATACTATAGAGATGAATACATATAAATATTCTCTTTTTGTCCAAATCCATAAAACATACAACTCCAAGACCAAACCCGGGTGTATACTATGGTGTTTGTGGAGAAACAATGTGTGATTTGGCTCCCTGTGGTAATGAAATTAATGTTCTGTTTGGTGGTGTTGATGATAGGGAAGCAGGGCAGAGATTTTCAGAGTGAGAATGGGAAAAGGAGTATCACGAGGAAACACATGAGAATAAAACTTGGGAACCAAAAACCTCAAACATCCCAACCGTTGAACAACACTTTAAAAAATGGTGAAGTCACAGACAATGCAGGATTGTCACTTACTTTTTCCCACTTATGAAAGGTGTACAACCTTCAATTAGAGCAACAATGTGGCTCTGGGGCTTATGGTTCTTATTACTGTGTGTCATATATACAAATAAAACAGTGATTGTTGTTAAATACACTTTTTTTTGGAAGTTCCTTTGGACTTTGAAGTAGAGATTTTACTTTGAAGTTTACAATGGTCAAATCATCGGTTTCAAAATACAAAGAGGACGATTGCATAATATCTATGAACAAACATTTCCTACCATGTGTCATTTGCCATTCTTTTAGCTGTGTCTGTGATCAATTAGCAAGGCCTAAGGTCACATTTGAACATGAGATTTTGAATATGCTGATCTAAAACTAAGCACTCTAGGTTTTATAATAAGTTATAATATGTTGTGTGACGCTGTTACAGGGGAGATATGAACTAAGCACCCACTCATCCCAATAGGGAACTCATTTAGAGCAAAGAACAAATACCAACAAAATCCAATGAAGTTCAACCTAATGAATTAATTGTGGTTATGCCCAGAAGAAGATAGGAAAGGGGTCCCTTACAGGAACAGAATGATGAAAAGAGCTATATTAGCAAAAGCCTACTCCATCATGGGTGACGGTTTATGAAATCTGGGTTCATGAAACTCACTGTCCATCCTTCAGGCAGCGTTGTAGTTTGACAGTTGTCTGTTCTTGGTGGCCCAGTTGGTCTGAGCCTCTTCTAAGCAGTTTGCCCCATATTTGTTTTTCATAGGCGTCTGCCTCTGCTTCTTCCATGCGGTTGAGCTTGTCAGAGAATGACTCTTAGTAGTCTTTCCTGCTTACATAGTCTTGAGGAGAGCCTACCAATCTATCAGTTTCAGGGACTTCCCGAAGCTCTTCTGAGTTGTTTACTTCCTGTCTTAATGAGCTTCTCTCCAGGGTGGGCTGTTTCATCCACACTTGGGGGGAGCTCATGGACCCCAGACTGATAGCTGGGAATCCAGCATGGGATGACTCAGATCCCCTGAACATGGGCCTCAGTTAGAAGGCCTGGGCAGTCTAAGGGACCGCTGACAGTGGAACCAGGATGTATCCCTGGTGCACTAAAGGACTTTGGGAGCACATTCCCCATGGAGGGATACTCCCTTAGCCTAGAGACAGGAGGGAGGGCCTATCCCTACTCCAAATGACTTGTCAGATTTTGTTGACTCCTCCTGAAAGGCATCACCCTCCCTGTGGAGTGGGGGGTGGTGGTAGATAGAAGGGAGGGAGAGGAAACTGGGATCGATTTGTAAAGTAAGAAAAAATAATATATATATTATTATATATAATAATAATATAAAAATAATATATAAAATATATATATATTATAAAAAAAGAAGATCTTGTGTCTTACTTCATTGGAACTTTTCCTAGAATATTCTATTGTTTCTCTTTCCTTTTGTATCCTATGTCTTCTTACTATGTTTCCAAACAAGGTGGAAAGCTTTACTCTTGGACGAAACTGCAATAAAGCTTAGACATGCTCATTTATTATGCATCCTTTTTCCATTTTACTAAGCAATGCTTTCCTGAAGTTATGTGTGACAGTGACAAGATCTGTAACTGAGAATGTGAGAACCTAGACTGTTAATTAAGACCCTATTGCCCATTTTCTAAATAATCTTAGATAATTTTCTTAACACTTTTTTTTATTTATGTTGTTTATACAAAATTGGAATGATAATGTTTCTTAATTTCTCCATTGCTTTTTAGAATTTATTGAAGGCTCCAGATAAGCTGCCAAGAAAAATTCAAGGATGCAGGTCAGCAAAATGGCTCAGTAGACAAAAGTCCTTGCCATGCAAGCCTAAGGGTTTGAGTTCAATCAATTCCTGGAACCCAGATAGTAAGGAAAAAATTGACTTCCAAAAGTTGTTTTCTGAACTACATATGCATGTCATGGCATGTACACACACACACACACACACACACACACACACACACACTCCATGTGCACTCATTCATGTACACGCTCCACACATGCATGTAGTCACACACGAACACACCGCTAGTAATAAGTAAACACTAAGACTAAAGGTAGCAATCATCACATAAATTTTGCTCATCTTTGAGGATGGCTGCAGACACTGTAAAGTGTGATGGCCTTAAAGGCAGGAAACACTGAGCACAAAACAAAGCTTTAACTTTAGACTTCCACATGTAGGGCTTTGAAATCACCATTAAACTGCGTATGCTTCTTTACAAATTGTTTAACTCAATGTTACTTATCAGTTACTTCAGATTTCCTTGCGATACCAAACTTCCATCCTGGTTTCCTTTTTCTTGGATTTTATTTTTTTATTGGTGTGTGTGTGTGTGTGTGTGTGTGTGTGTGTGTGTGTGTGTGTTTCATTCAATAGGCAGGTGTCTGTGGAGGCCAGAAGATGGCATTAGATCTCTTTTAGTTGGAGTTTCATGCAGTTGTGAGCTGCCTGACAGACACTGAACTTAGGTCCTTTAGAAAAGAACTGGCTTCTTTTCTAGCAATCCTGTATAAATCATGGCCCCAGCCGGACATAGAATGATTCCCACATCATGTGTGGTCCCAGTACATCTCTGAATTCCCTGAAGAAAATAAGTGGTCCATGCTTGCCATTAGGTCTAAACTTAATCCTGCTGTAGCAGGTAATAAGAGAATTTATATGGCTACGCTCTCCTCTCAGGAAACACTGGTACACCAATTCTACAATTATATATCCATGTGCACAATAGCCTTAAAGATTCTGACATTTCAAATTTTCTGTGAGCAAATTTCAGGACAAAGTCTATGTTATGTCATTCTCAGAGTCATGACCTGTGGGTTATGATTCAAATTCTGGGTGAAACAAATTAGAAGAAGTGGGCAGTGTGAAGAAATATAATAACTTATCCAAATCAGGTGTGGTCATGCATGGCAGGGTGTTCCATCACAGGATGAGAGCTGTAGAGTGTAGGGTATGTAGGATGAGAACTGTAGGGTGAAGGGTATCTAGGATGAGAACTGTAGGGTGAAGGGTATCTAGGATGAGAACTGTAGGGTTCAGGGTATCTAGGATGAGAAGTGTAGGGTGTAGGGTATCTAGGATGAGAACTGTAGGGTGTAGGGTATCTAGGATGAGAACTGTAGGGTATCTAGGATGAGAACTGTAGGGTGCAGGGTATCTAGGATGAGAACTGTAGGGTGTAGGGTATCTAGGATGAGAACTGTAGAGTGTATGGTATCTAGGATGAGAACTGTAGGGTGTATGGTATCTAGGATGAGAAGTGTAGGGTGTAGGGTATCTAGTATGAGAACTGTAGGGTGTAGGGTATCTAGCATGAGAACTGTAAGGTTTAGGGTATGTAAGATGAGAACTGTAGGGTGTAGGGCTCTAGGATGAGAACTGTAGGGTGCAGAGTATCTAGGATGAGAACTGTAGGGTGCAGGGTATCTAGGATGAGAACTGTAGGGTGCAGGGTATCTAGGATGAGAACTGTAGGGTGTAGGGTATCTAGGATGAGAACTGTAGGGTGCAGGGTATCTAGGATGAGAACTGTAGGGTGTAGGGTATCTAGGATGAGAACTGCAGGGTGCAGGGTATCTAGGATGAGAACTGTAGGGTGTAGGGTATCTAGGATGAGAACTGTAGGGTACAGGGCTCTAGGATGAGAACTGTAGGGTGTAGGGTATCTAGGATGAGAACTGTAGGGTGTAGGGTATCTTCGATGAGAACTGTAGGGTATAGGGCTCTAGGATGAGAACTGTAGGGTGTAGGGTATCTAGGATGAGAACTGCAGGGTGCAGGGTATCTAGGATGAGAACTGTAGGGTGTAGGGTATCTCAGATGAGAATTGTAGGGTATAGGGTATCTCGGATGAGAACTGTAGGGTGTAGGGTATCTAGGATGAGAACTGTAGGGTGAAGGGTATCTAGGATGAGAACTGTAGGGTTCAGGGTATCTAGGATGAGAACTGTAGGGCATATGGTATCTGGTATGAGAACTGTAGGGTGTAGGTTATCTAGGATGAGAACTGTAGGGTGTAGGGTATCTCGGATGAGAAGTGTAGGGTGTAGGGTATCTAGGATGAGAACTGTAGGGTGAAGGATATCTAGGATGAGAACTGTAGGGTTCAGGGTATCTAGGATGAGGACTGTAGGGCATATGGTATCTGGGATGAGAACTGTAGGGTGCAGGGTATCTAGGATGAGAACTGTAGGGTGTAGGGTATCTCAGACGAGAAGTGTAGGGTGTAGGGTATCTAGGATGAGAACTATAGGGTGTAGGGTATCTAGCATGAGAACTGTAGGGTGTAGGATATCTAGGATGAGAACTGTAGGGTGTAGGATATCTAGGATGAGAACTGTAGGGTGCAGGGTATCTCGGATGAGAAGTGTAGGGTGTAGGGCTCTAGGATGAGAACTGTAGGGTGCAGGGTATCTAGGATGAGAACTGTAGGGTGTAGGGTATCTCGGATGAGAACTGTAGGGTATAGGGTATCTAGGATGAGAACTGTAGGGTGTAGGTTATCTAGGATGAGAACTGTAGGGTGTAGGGTATCTAGGATGAGAACTGTAGGGTGTAGGGTATCTCGGATGAGAACTATAGGGTATAGGGTATCTCGGATGAGAACTGTAGGGAGTAGGGTATCTAGGATGAGAACTGTAGGTTTCAGGGTATCTAGGATGAGAACTGTAGGGCATATGGTATATGGGATGAGAACTGTAGGGTCCAGGGTATCTAGGATGAGAACTGTAGGGTGTAGGGTATCTTGGATGAGAAGTGTAGGTTATAGGGTATCTAGGATGAGAACTGTAGGGTGTAGGGTATCTAGGATGAGAACTGCAGGGTGCAGGGTATCTAGGATGAGAGCTGTAGGGTGTAGGGTATCTCGGATGAGAACTGTAGGGTATAGGGTATCTCGGATGATATCTGTAGGGTGTAGGGTATCTAGGATGAGAACTGTAGGGTGAAGGCTATCTAGGATGAGAACAGTAGGGTTCAGGGTATCTAGGATGAGAACTGTAGGGCATATGGTATCTGGGATGAGAACTGTAG
>JANBXA010000170.1:25000-31066 GCA_030556225.1 Cricetiscus sungorus | reverse complement strand
CTGGAAAGTGTAGAAGCCAATGCCCCTACATGACCAACAAGCACAGCGGGCCACGCCTGTCTACACTCACGTGCCTGGCTCCAGCAGCTAAGCACCCCATCTCATCTCACTTACCGGCAGAATCCTTTCCACCACAGTGAGGTTTCCCGCACAAATCATGTTTAGTCCAATTACAGGATTATTATAGTGCTTTTCATCATTGCAGATTTTTCTGTCTATGACAGTAATGTTGACTTCTCTCAGAGTAGGGGACGGAGGTGAGTTATTCTGAAATTTCCCCCATCCTGCAACCCGGCATCCGGTTCCTAGTTTTACATCGTGCCCCTTTTTAGGCAGGGCAAGGATAGCCACATTTTTGTTAATGGTTGCTTTTTTGTTTAACTGTAGGAAAACAAACATAAATAGTTAAGAGTATGAGATTAATTGATTTGGCACATTGGTTTGACTATGCAAAGATGTGTTGCATTTGTTTAACTATAAAGATGTTTTGCTGTTTCACCATGCCTGCCTAAGACACCTAAGTGGTCTAATATGAAGCTGAATGGCCAATAGTGAGGAACTTCAGGTCAGGGAGAGTAAGTTGGAGGAGGAATTTAGGCTTGGGAAAAGAGGAAAAAGAGACAGCATGGAGAATGCCGGAGATGATGCCGGGGAGGGAGATGCGGGGGGGGGGAGATGCCGGGAGATGCCGGGAGATGCCGGCCCGGGAGGCCAGCCAGACACGTGAGGAAGCAGCAGAATGAAAGAAAAGTGAAAAGCTCTGCATAGATGAATAAAGAAGCAAAATTGGGTTAGACGAGCTAGAGGGAGAAGCTCAAGTTAAGTATTCATAACGGATAATACATCTCTGTGTCTTTATTTGGGGAGCTGGTTGGTGGTCCAAAGTGAAAATGCCAACTACAATGAATGTTAATGTTTGAACTTCTTACCTATCCCTGTGCGTTTCCTTATTTGTACCAGGCGGGGGACTAGGAAACATACTTTCATGTAAGAATGGTGAGAGTTTTAGAAGTTCTGTGACTGAAAGAGACAACCAAAGTTACATACCTGTAAAAGTTGCAGATCACCTTCGTGTTGTGTGTATGGGTCCAAAGCATGGGTAGGGAAATGCTTTCTTAATGGACAATAATATCTGCTTTTCTGGCTCATCCTTGTCTATTGAGTGAGCTCCAAGAATGGCCTGAGAACCCTTTCTCCTGTAATAGATACAATACTAGTTGTTGGTTGGGAATCAGGAACTGGTCATACTATGTGTCTAACAGCTTCATTATGCCATTGATGTAAATGCTGCTTTTGGAGAAATTTTGTAGCTTGGAAGAATATACCTGCCTTGAAGGAATATGGTATATATGGAATCTGTTATCATTGCTGTCTTAGATATATGTAGACTTAACACACTCTCCAGGGCTGATATTATAAAGAATAGAGGTTTCCTTTGGCTCACAGCTTTGGAGTTCAAGAGCACGGCACCATTGCATCTGTTGGGCTTCTCATGAGGGACTTGTGACATGTCAGCTCATGGTGGAAAAGAGGGAGGGGGTGAGGATTCACGCGAAAAGGATCAGCTGAGTGACAGAGGAAGCACAAGAGAGTGACCAGATTTATAGCAAGGAGTACCCTTCACAGTGGCTGGGTCCAACTCCAAAGCCTACATTTACCCCATTACCAGAAAGGAGCTCCATGATCTGTCTCAGATAGTCCCAACCACGTCTGGTATGGTTACCATAGGAACCAAACTTCCAGCAAATGAACTTTTGAGGGGACAAAAGACAACCGGAGTCATCACACTTGTTATCTCCGGCATCATATTTATAACAAGATAACTGAGGTTTATGGAAAACAAATGAGAGGAGTTCATGGCAGCAAAGCCAGATCTTTTGTTTTATTTCTGCTCTTCTTGCCCTGATTAGCTGTGGAAGACGACTAGGCTGCAAATCCCTGAAAAGCAAAGCTCCCAGGAGACCCAAGAGTGGGCAGGAAAGCAGTTCCCAGCAGATCTCTTTGTAAGAAAACAAACTCAGGTGGGAAAAGCTTCCAGAAACAGAAGAAGCTAAGCAAGGGATCCTATGCACATGTGCCAAATGCAGGGCACAGATGTTTCCCAATATGTTCATATACCACTTATAAGTCTTTACAAACTTCACAACACAACACCACACCACACCACACAACTTCCACGCAACACCACGCAACACCACACAACACCACACAACACCACATAACACAACACCACACCACACATCACCACACCACACAACACCACACCACACAACACCACGCAACACCACCAACACCACACCACACAACACCACACAACACCACACCACACCACACAACACCACACTACACCACACCCCCACACAACACCACACAACACCATTACAACACCACGCAACACAACACCACACAACACCACATAACACAACACCACACCACACAACACCACGCAACACCACATAACACAACACCACACAACACCACACAACACCACACCACACAACACCACACCACACCACACCACACCACACCACGCAACACCACGCAACACCACGCAACACCACGCAACACCACGCAACACCACACCCACACAACACCACACCGCACCACACCATGCAACACCACCAACACTTTTAACACAATACAACACAACACCGCACCACACCACACAACACCACACCACACCACACAACACAACACCACACAACACCACACCACACCACACAACACCACACCACACACACAACTACAACACCACACCACACACAACACCACACCACACAACACCACACTCACACCAAAGGCCAACACCACACCCACACACAACACCACACCATACCACAACACTTTTACAACACAACACAATACAACCACTACACAACACCAAACCACACTCACAACATCACTCAACACCACTAACAACAACACACAACACCACACAACACCACCAACTACCACCAACAGCACACAACACCACACACAACACCACACAACACCACAACACCACACAACACCTACACCACACCACACAACACCACACAACACCACACAACACCACGACAACTACAAACTGAGAAATACTCAGAGGGCCTTTACTCCATTGTTCCAGTTGATGCTGGCCTCCATAACACATCATAACTTTATTCCAGAACATGCTTTGATAATACTATGTTCTGTAAATTTCATGGTCCCACAAACCACGAGCCACAGATAGGCACTAGGACTTTGGTGCAAAAGTGGGCAGGAGAATTTGTAACTTCAGTTAGTCGCAGTTAGATGGAACTTATGTTGTCCATGTGGTATTGTGGCAGGAACACAGGTACTGGGAAAAATGCCATCCTGGTGATGCAGAGAAGGACGGGAAATTCCCTCTCTGCATGGACTTCGCTACAGTGAATGGAATTAGCTCTAGGGAAACGAGGTGGGTGCTGTGTGATGACACATTTGGGGCGGGAGTCTAGCGGCCACTGGTACTTTTGCTTTACCCCAGTTTACTAGCTTATTAATTCTCGTTAGTGCTCCTCACTTTATCTAACAGCCAAAGTGATGTTATTTCCCTTAACAAACCCATTTCTGTCTTCTTCTTTTCTTTAAAAAAGCTTTGATACGATGCATTTTGATTATAAATGCCCCTGGTTTCTCCCCCATTTCCTCCCCCAGATCCACTCTGCCTCCCTCTGCCCGGGTCCAAGACTGTTGATCTCTGTTTTTTATTTTATATTTCTCCTTGTGGGGACCTTCAGACAGAGCTTACAGTCTGTATTCCTCATCTACTGGCTCCGTGTGACAATTCTGGGCTTAGCTTCCTCTCAAATCAGTGTAACTGGTTAAAAAGGCTTCACGTGCATATGGAAAAATAATAGTGAGTTTCCAATGTGTTAGTGAGGTGTAGTGTTTTCATTTTTATTATTTCTCCTCATTAGAATATTTCCCAGAACTTGAGTCTCAGAACTTACCAGTTGCAATGGGCAGCCTCAACACCCAGTCTTTTGCAATCAAAAGACGCCAGCACAGATGCTTTTTCGACCAAGTTTAAGTAAGACCATGTAAGGTCTTGAATGAGGAACCACTGTGTCTCCTCCAATGATTCTTACACAGCCACCTGTTCAAGAAAACGGCAACTCAGGTCAGTCTCCACTCCAAATAGCTCCCTCAAAACAGCCATGCTTTGGGACGAGGCATGCCTTCTGCATTTGGAGAACGAGTCGACTTCCTCTGTCTGCCTTCCTCTTTTCCCCCTCTCGCCAGACCTTTGCATGTCTGACCCTGTCTTGGCCCTTTGGGGCTCCCTAGAAGTCCCTACTGTCACAGTCCAGAAGCCCATCACTGGTGCCCCAGGAACCATTCTGCTGAACTCTGTCACAACCGCTTCAGAGCCAAGCTTTGCCAAGGACAAGAGCGGTCCGGTGGCTGATACCTGAGTGTCCCCTCTCCCTTCCTGCATGAGTCTAACTGGAGAAGCAGGGTAGGATTAGCAGGGACTCTGTCACCCCCCACCCCCTCTCGCCACTCAGAGGCCTTGGAAAACAAATACAGATTGCTGTTAGCACTCCTCGTTTCCACGACCCTCTGTGACGATTTTGGTCATTGTGAGGTTTTGGGTGTTAAGGGCATCACTGCCTTTCACAAGTGGAGAGAATAACACAGGTCACACCTGAGGCTGTGTTTCCATCCTCAGGCCAAACATGGTTTAGTTAAAACCCTTCCCAAATGAGCTATCAGGAGTAGAGAGGAGTGAGGTGCTTGTAAGTAGACGGGTCACTTTTATCAAGACTTGCGTGAGCCGGACCAGGGTGATTGATAGACACTGTTGGATATAGAGAGGCTCACAGGGTGATAGACAGACACTGTTGGAGGATGAGAGGCGCACAGGGTGATAGACAGACACTGTTGGAGGATAGAGAGGCGCACAGGGTGATAGACAGACACTGTTGGAGGATAGAGAGGCCCACAGGGTGATAGACAGACACTGTTGGAGGATAGAGAGGTGCACAGGGTGATAGACAGACACTGTTGGAGGATAGAGAGGCGCACAGGGTGATAGACCAGACACTGTTGGATAGAGGCGCGACAGGGTGATAGACAGACACTGTTGGAGGATAGAGAGAGGTGCACAGGGTGATAAGGGGACATGACACTGTTGGAGGAGAGAGGTGCACGGTAGATAGACAGACACTGTTGGAGGATAGAGAGTGGCCCACAGGGTGATAGACAGACACTGTTGGAGGGATAGAGAGCACAGGGTGATAGACAGACACTGTTGGAGGATAGAGAGGGGCGCCCACAGGCGCTAACACAGCGTGCACACAGTGGAGAGGACCCCAGCGTCCTTGTGGCAGAGCTTTGGGTTTTCAACTCCTGGGAGTCTCCTAAAATATACTCCTGACCGTTGGCCGGTTATGGTTTCTTAGTAGGGATCGACACTTCTAATTCCACAAATAGTCAAAACCAAATGCCAAATTCACCAGCATCGCGTGTTGGGCCACGAGGCGTCCCAATTATACAGGGGGTGAGAGGCCGGAGAAAGGGCACATGGCCCACCACCGTCAGGAAGGGAAAGGCAGAATTTCAGGCTCTAGAGATAGACTTGTCTAGAACCAAAAGAATTTCTTGGCCACACCCCAAGTTTCCCTGGGGTGACTCCTCCAGAGACTGGACTGCAAAGGAGCATCGTCACTAGGGACCATGGGGTTCGAAGAACATTGTCTTCTGTAGAGTTCTGTGCCTGAGCACGTGGCTAGCTTGAGCATAAGGCCGGGTCTGCCACTAACTGCACTTAGAAAGGTTTGTGGTATTACAGAGCAGGCGTGGCTAAATGTTAGCAACCCCCCCCCAGATTTAGAGTAAGAGTGGCAGAAGCAGGAGCTCTGGGTGATGTCCAGACCATGTGTTTAAAGAGTCTTCCAGATTATTCTGACTAGTCATGAATAAGCTGGGAGCATCATTGTTAAAGCATCACAAAATCTGCTCCATTACGGTTTGTGTCGGAAATGGCAGGAGTCTTGTATCTTACCTTCGGGAATTAGCAAAAGAAAAAGGACAGCGACAAGAGAAGAGCCTCAAGTGGAA
>JANBXA010000170.1:2500-20000 GCA_030556225.1 Cricetiscus sungorus | reverse complement strand
AGGAACCAGCACTCAGGCCAAAGGGTTGTGCATGCCACGTCACTTCCTTTGGTTTTATCTCAGTAGATGCTCAGAGGGTTGTCTACGCTCTGCTTACCGAAGCAGGGAGGAAAGTGGCATTTACTAGGTGTCTTGAAGGGGACCCTCTCTTACAGAACTCCAGAGAACCATAGCAAGAGCTATTATTGCCACCTCTCTGTCTTTTCCAAAATCCCGAGGGGGAACTGATCTTGGGTACCTGTGTGTTACGGGGTTACAGAAAGCCGGTGCACACCCGGCCACACCACGCTCAGCAAGTGAGGCATTGCTGTCCCGCACTTCCTCCTCTATTATTTATAGCATCCTTTGACTGGAGAAGTAAGACTGCGTACGTGCTGTAAGGAACAGGGTTATTTTCACATTAGGAGGCTTCAGCATTCCTCATGTAGTGATGAAACCAAAGCACCAACCGGGCTTTAGGCTCTGAAGTCGCCGGTTGACTACCTAGCGTCCTTTTGGCCTGGGCTGTATGGGTTTCTGTGTTTCAGTAAGTGAAGGTTGCTCTGTCCTGCAGAGAGTGAAGAGGCTCTCTTCACGCTGAAGAGATGCTGTGCCCCAGAGCTGCCCTTCTCCAGATCAGAGCCTGGATCTGTCCTCTGTCGAGAGGCTGAATAAAAGCACTTCCGAGTTCCCTTCCCCCATGAATTTGAGCCAGGCAGTTACAGAAATATATTTTCATGGTCCCACCACCTTCCATCTATTTTCAATCAAGAGCTATTTTTGTTTCAATTTAACTTTTTCATTCAACAATGTTATGAGCATTTTATTAGTTCTATATAATTAAAATGTCAGCCAGAGACTCATTTAAAATAGGTGAAATTGTAGGAAGCATGGAGGGGCCTTGTGTTTGCAGACATGCACGAGGGGAGCGTGGTATGTTAGCACGCAAGATTGTTCCTGCAAGGGATTCATCTGTTATCTGCCCAGAAGGCTGGGAGCACATGCTTTCTAGCCTGGTCACCTTTGCCTACTGTTCTATGTGGCCAGAGACCACACTGGGCCCTCCCTTGAGGTCCTTATCCCAATCTTGTAATTTTCAGCCGATCCATCCAACCCATCTTCTGGAATGTCACATGTACTTTACAAAAATTTTTGGAGTTAGTCAAACTTTATTCCTCAATGAGACTCACATTTGCTTTATTGTGCATGAAGTATTGAGTTAATTGTCACTAGGAAAGTTTCCACCAAGTTGGCTTTGCTTAAATATCCCTAGAATAAACTACTCAGGGCCAGAGTCCTGGGTTTGAACCAACACCAGCAACTAGTCACTTTGAACTGAACTGCTTTCCTGCCTCTGATGGATCAGCATTTTACTGACTATGGAGTCCACAGAGACCGCCATGAAATGCTCATAAACTAACAGAGAAAAGGCAAATAAGGCAATAAAAATGGGTAAGAAATCTAATCCTAAAGGTATTATGGGCTGAGTTATGTCTCCTAAAATTTTAGATTGCTGATCTAACCCTTGGTACCTAGAGCGCAGCTATACTTGGGCATAGGTCTTCAATGCATGGGGTTGTCTGGGTGGGCTCTAATCTAGTATCATTATTGTCTTTCTAAGAAAGGATTAGGACACACAGAAGGATGAGCAGGCTAAGACACCGTAACAAGATAGGCCTTAGGAATCAGAACAGCTCTGACATATTTTGACTAATTTGTAAATCTCCAGAATTGTGAGAAAATTAATTTTTGCTGTTAAGCTGTACAGTCTGTGGTCTTTTGTTATGGCGTCCCCAGAAAGCAAACTCATTAAGAAAATGCAAGGGAAATGTAAAATAAGCAGCTTTCCTCTGCAGAGTGGGCACAGGCACCTGTACTGGCCTGTCCTTGGGCTCAGAGCCCTTGGCCTCCGCCCTGTGAGTGACAACTCACTGTATGGCCTGTGCCTGCCTCAAAGTCGGTCCTCTCTGAATTCTTGGGATGTTAGGAATTGCAGAGCCTTGGGCCTTCTCTGCCTCACTCACGGGAGCTGTGTCATCGTCTATATCCACCTTGCTCCCTTTGGGATGTATTTTGCAGACCCACTGACTATTCCTAATCAGCTATGGTTGCCACGTGGAGGCACGGCTGGCGAACGTGTCCAGCAGATGCTGTGGTGATGGGGAGGATGCGGTGCTTTAGCCCGAGGGAGTCGGTTTGGACCACCAAGCACGGCGTTTTGTCAGGTTCAGGGAGACCTCCCAGCATCTGCACAGAGCCTGGACCGTGAAACAGCCAGCTACTCCAGGACGTGGCGGGGCGCCCAGCATTCCAGGGCCCCCAAAGATGAGAACAGAGTCCTCATCCCCGCCTTACCCGCCACCCCTTTCTAACTCCTCAGCTTTCAGTAATAAATAAACGTTGAGGAATGTTAGTACTCAGGCGTCTGTGCTGGCCCGTCCTCGGGGTGCTCACAGGACGCGCCCTCAGCTGCTCCCTGGAGGCCGGTCCCCCCATCCCTGAGGCCGGTCCCCCCCATCCCTGAGGCCGGTCTCCCCCCATCCCCCCCATCCCTGAGGCCGGTCTCCCCCATCCTCCCCCCATCCCTGAGGCCGGTCTCCCCCATCCCTGAGGCCGGTCCCCCCCATCCCTGAGGCCGGTCCCCCATCCCTGAGGCCCGTCCCCCATCCGAGGCCGGTCTCCCCATCCCGAGGCCGGTCTCCCCCATCCTCCCCCATCCCTGAGGCCGGTCCCCCCATCCCCCCCCATCCCTGAGGCCGGTCTCCCCCCATCCTCCCCCCATCCCTGAGGCCGGTCCCCCCATCCCCCCATCCCTGAGGCCGGTCTCCCCCCATCCCTCCCCATCCCTGAGGCCGGTCCCCCCATCCCCCCCCCATCCCAGGCCGGTCTCCCCCCATCCCCTCCCCCATCCCTGAGGCCGGTCCTCCCCCATCCCCCCATCCCTGAGGCCGGTCCCCCCATACCCCCCATCCCTGAGGCCGGTCCCCCATTCCTGAGGCCGGTCCCCCATCCCTGAGGCCGGTCTCCCCCCATCCTCCCCCCATCCCTGAGGCCGGTCTCCCCCATCCCCCCCCATCCCTGAGGCCGGTCCCCCCATCCCTGAGGCCGGTCCCCCCATCCCTGAGGCCGGTCCCCCCCATCCTCCCCCATCCCTGAGGCGTTCCCCCCATCCCTCCCCCCATTCCTGAGGCCGGTCCCCCCATCCCTGAGGCCGGTCCCCCCATCCCGAGGCCCGTCCCCCATCCCTGAGGCCGGTCCCCCCCCATCCTCCCCCCATCCCTGAGGCCGGTCCCCCCATCCCTGAGGCCGGTCCCCCCCCATCCTGAGGCCGGTCCCCCCCATCCTCCCCCATCCCTGAGGCCGGTCTCCCCATCCCCCCATCCCTGAGGCCGGTCCCCCCCCATACCCCCATCCCTGAGGCCGGTCCCCATTCCTGAGGCCGGTCCCCCCATCCCTGAGGCCCGGTCCCCCATCCCGAGGCCGGTCCCCCCCATCCTCCCCCCCATCCCGAGGCGGTCCCCCCCATCTCCCCCATCCCTGGGCCGGTCCCCCCCATCCCTGAGGCCGGTCCCCCCATCCCTGAGGCCGGTCCCCCATCCCTGAGGGCGGTCCCCCCCATCCTCCCCCCATCCCTGAGGCCGGTCCCCCCATCCCTGAGGCCGGTCCCCCATCCCTGAGGCCGGTCCCCCCATCCTCCCCCCATCCCTGAGGCCGGTCCCCCCATCCTCCCCCCATCCCTGAGGTCGGTCCCCCCCCATCCCGAGGCCGTCCCCCCATCCCTCCCCCCATCCCTGAGGCGGTCCCCCATCCCTGAGGCGGTCCCCCCCATCCTCCCCCATCCCGAGGCGGTCTCCCGTCCCCCATCCCTTTTGTGATTCCTTTCCTAATAAAAACCCATGTGCTTGCTTCAGCCCCTGTCTCACGGCATCTTCCTCCTTGAGCCGCTCTTAAATCACAAGATACGCCGATGAGGAAGAGCTGTAGATATGTCAGTCAGCTTTGTATCACTACGGAAAACACCCAAGGTGACTACGTTTACAAAGAGGGAAAGCTTTATTTAACTCAGTTTCGAAGGTTCACTTTTAGTGTTAGAGCAGCACAAGGCATCCTGACAGTAGGAGCACGTGTCACATCCAATGGTCAAAATAAAAGCAGATGGGACGGGGAGAGCGTGGATGGGGAAGAGGGAGGAGACACAAGGGATTGATTGACAGATCCACAGGGGGGACGGGGGGGGGGTGAGGGGGATGGGGAAGAGGGAGGAGACACAGGGATTGATTGACAGATCCACAGGGGGACAGAGGAGACACAAGGGATTGATTGACAGGTCCACAGTGGGGATGGGGGGGATGGGGAAGAGCGAGGAGACACAGGGATTGATTGACAGATCCACAGGGGGACGGGGGGGGTGAGGGGGATGGGGAAGAGGGAGGAGACACAGGGATTGATTGACAGATCCACAGGGGGACAGAGGACACAGGGATTGATTGACAGATCCACTAGGGGGACGGGGGGGGTGTGTGAGGGGGATGGGGAAGAGGGAGAGACACAGGGATTGATTGACAGATCCACAGGGGCACAGAGGAGACACAGGGATTGATTGACAGGTCCACAGGGGGATGGGGGGATGGGGAAGAGCGAGGAGACACAGGGATTGATTGACAGGTCCACAGTCCTTCTCAAGAGGGCGTGGAATGTGCTTTTCACTTTACACTGACAAATAGCTCCTGCCGTCGGTGCATCTTGGTCTTCAAGGACACAGGAACCAAGGGAGGCGCTTCAGCTGGTGAGATGAAGGCTCTTACTCTGTTGTTGGGACTGCAGGTGAAATTGTGCCCTTTTGTGTATCATTTCCCCTACTCCACCACTGGCTCGCTCTCCTTACCCTTGGGGCAACTTCTTAGAAAGTCAAGACTGTTTCTGCAAGTGTTCGATCCTGAGCCCCAATCGGAAACAGCGCCAAGCTGAAAACCTCTGGATCCTGGCAGACACAGGTAGGACAGGCACGTGGTGGCATTCATCGTGGATGAATCTCACAAATGTAATGTTCCACAAAGAACTGATCCATGCAAAAGCGTGTACCACAGGGAGGGTTATACAAAGGCAACCATCACTCAGCGTTTGGGCAAATTTCTTCATGAAGTCAGGTCAGAGTTATTTTCGGGGTAAAGGTGTTACCAAGGTAACATGTATGTAACAGATTAGGAAAGATGAGGGGCGGCGAACAAATCCCAGGGAGTGAGGTGTACATTGACACCACAGAGTGTTTTGAAGGAGGCTGGGTATGTTAAGTTATGAAGCTGGCTAGCTAGGAGAATTTTCTAGACATGTAAACACCAGAGTTGGAAACAGTTTCAAGAGGGAAGGTCTGGGCTCAGGGGAGGGGGTAGCTTCATGTTCAAACGGGGCAGGGAAAAGGCTAATTTTGGGAGTGTATTGGAGGGAGAGGTGCAGGTAGAGACAGCTGGGAATTGGGGGTCTTTTGGGGAATGGTGTGGTATTATGGGTATTTTCCCACTGGCCTGGTCCCACAGCCACACCAGCCCCAAATAACAACACAGAGACATTGTATTATATATAAAGCTATTGGCCTGTTACTAAATTCGTTTCTTATTGGCTGCTAGCTCTGTCTTAAATATTAACCCATTTCTATAGACGATCTAAGTGTTTCCATGTGGTCTCATCTTACCAGAGAGAGGACCCGGACTTGTTCTCTTAGTGTTACATGTTGACTCTCCTCCTACCTCTCTCCAAAACCTCTGTGTCTCCTAGTCCCGCCTATCTTGCTTTCCTATTGGCCAACAGTGCTTTATTTATTAACCAGTAAGAGAAACGTATTTACAAGAATGACATTCCCATCAGTGGGGAAATCTTGTTTAGTGGATACTTCTGAACTCAACAAGTTCACCCAGGTGAGAAGTTCTGGTGAATGGGAGGGCAGAGTCTGAACTGGACCCTCCCCTGTGGCTGGGCAAGGTTTCCAGTGCTGGGTTAGGGTTACATTTGGTTAAGTAGCTGGTCAAGGAGGTCCCATGGGAGATGTCCAAACAACCCAGACTGGTGTTAGGACAGAAGGCCGCCCCCTGAAAACTGGCAGGGGGGGTGGGCATCGTCAAAGACAACTTCCACTCAACTTATTTAACAGAGAGGCTGATTAAGCTGGTGCAGGTGGCATGGAGCCTTCACCTCACATTTCGTCTGTGGTTGAGAAGGGGCTCTAAGGGCTATGGGGAGGAGGAATCAAACCAGCCACAAAACTCCCCACCTACAGTCTGTCCTGCTGCCAAGGTGTGCTGGAGCAACAGAGTCCCAGGGTAAGTGGAATGGCCAACCTGTTTGCCTTGAGGCTCGACCCGCTGGAGGGAACCCATGCCCCACACCGCCCGGATGGCCAGGGAACTGGACACACCGGATAGCCCAGAGACCTGGGGTAGAACCAAGCACGACCGGAAATAAGATAAAACCAATGAAATGATTCCAGGGACATTCTGCACTTACACTCAACCAGGGCCTTGTCCAGTCATCAATGAGAGGGCTTCCTCTGGTCGCAGATGGAAGTGGGTGCAGAGACCCACAGCCAGACAGCATGTGGAGAGAGAGCCCAAATCGGATGTTCTGGTGGGGCTTCTCCCCTCGGAGATTGGGGGACTCCACAGAACAGGGCAAGGAAAGAGCGTAGGAGTCAGAGAGGATGGAGGACACCAGGAGAGAGCATGACCACTCATGAAGCAGAGTTCACGGCTCCCAGGGAGTGACACGTAAGCTCTGGGGGCCTGCAGGGGCCTGCAGGGGTCTGCACCAGGTCCCCTGTATATATGTTCCAGCTGTCAGCTTGAGACCACTCTCTAACAGAGGGCGGGCCTGCCCTTCAACCTCCCTATTGGGTTGAACCTTGTCTTGCCTTAGTATGAGGGCTTTTACCTTGTCTTATTGTGTCTTGTTGGACCTCTCTAGTTGCTGCCTTTTGTAAACCCCTATCTTTTCTGAAAAGGATATGGATGGGGTGGGGATTTGGGGGCTATGGGAGGTGGGGAGGAGCTGGGAGGGATGGAGAGAGGGGGTTGAGTAGTATTGTAAGAGAGAAGAATCTTTTAAATAATAAAGTTCTCTCTCTCTCTCTCTCTCTCTCTCTCTCTCTCTCTCTCTCTCTCTCTCTCAAGGGCCATAGGTATTTGGGGGCTGTTTTTAGGAGAGTGGAGAATATTTTGGCTTTCCCCGGGTTGGTATCTTTGAGACACACGAGGCCCTACTTTCGTAACAAAGTGACTTGAACCCTCTTCTCAGGGCTCGCTTCTCGCCACAAAGGAGATGACTGGGAAGCTGCAATCTTAGTGACTGATGGATTGGTAGTGCAAGCAGGTAACTGGGGTCGTACCAGAGCAGGCCATGGCTGCAGCAGTTAGGACATTTCAGACCCTTTTGTTTGCTCTCTTCCAGAGGTAGCCTCGGGGTCTGCTTCCGTGGAGTGGTAAGCCACAGGCTCCATGATGGTTTTCTGCATCCAGTTGAGATATTTGTTTGTAAGGAGAATTACACACCAGGCTTTGGGTCAGCACATTTCCCAAAGGAAGTGACACCCCTGGAAATGTTATTACCTATCAGAGGGCCTCCAGAATCCTGGAATGGAAAGTGCCTGTGCTTTCAGTATGTAGTCTTTCCCGAGATACTTTACTAAACATTTTATCCACCCACCCACCCACCCACCCACCCATCCATCTACTCACCCATCCACACATCCATCCATCCATCCATCCATCCATCCATCCATCCATCCATCCATCCATCCACACATCCATCCACCCACCCACCCACCCGGCCAGCCACTACCCACCCACCCACCCATCCACCCACCCACCCACCCATCCATCCATCCACCCACCCACCCATCTATCCATCCATCCATCCATCCATCCACCCACCCACCCATCTATCCATCCATCACATCCACCCACCCACCCACCCATCCACCCACCCACCCACCTCACCCACCCACCCACCCACCCCGACCCACCCACCCACCCATCCATCCATCCATCCATCCATCCATCCATCCATCCATCCACACATCCATCCATCAATTCATTCATCCCTTCTATTTCTGTTTCCTGGATTTAAAAACCAAATTTTAAATTTTTTTTAACCAGAGAGATAATCATGTGATGATAAATAAGACTCAGAGAAACAAATAGCACATTGTTTTCTTATATGCAGAAACTAGGTCAAAAATTGAGAATGAGAAGCTGGAGGCAGGAGGATTACTGTGAGTTCCAGGCTAGTCTGAGCTACAGTGTAGTTCCTGTCTCAAAAACGAAACTAAAACCAAAGCGGTGGAATAACATGATGGAAAGAGAAAGTTTGAAAGAGGGAGAGGGTACTGGCAGGCAGGTGGGGACAGCAGAGAGGGGCAACACAGTATGCGTGACAGTAATGGTGTGTGTGTGGGTGCAAGCGTGCACAGTGTGTTGCATGAGTAAAGGATGGGGTGCGCAAGACAGCAGAGCAAGTGCGCGTAGTGTGAGTGCGCAGATAAGCAGACATGGTGTGAGTGCGCAGATGTGTAGGTGAAAAGCGTGTGTGTGAACGCCACGTGAGAGCGAGAGTGCATGATGCGTAGGCGCGCGCGTTGAGTCGTATGACGTGTGTGTGTGCATGAGTGCATGGTGTGAGTGCGCATGCGTGTCGTATGTACGCGCGTGGAGTGCGTGGAGTGCACATGCGTGGCGCGCGCGTGTTGCAGGTGAGGTGCGCAAGACAGGTGCGTGTGTGTGTGCATGAGTGCATGGGTGTGGGATCAGCGCATGCAGGGTGTGCGTGTATGTATCGCGTCAGTGTGTGTGAGTGCATGATGTGTGGCTAAAGCTACACGCGTGCACGAGCGCAGTGCGCAAAGGGTGCGTGTGTGTGTGTGCGCGAGTGCATGGTGTGTGTGTGTGTGTGTGTGATGTGCACATGTTCGGGTGTGGTGTAAAAAATGTCATGATGAAACCCACTATTGTTCACACTGTACAGTGCTCTAACAGAACTGAATGAGAAAATGAATCAAGAAGAAGCGATTCTCACAGAGAAAGACAAAACAAAAACCTTCTCCACCACTTGTCAGCCCTCAGCGTCTATGTAGGGGCCCTTTTAGCTTTTATGAGCATCTAGCTTTTTCTAGTCATTTGCCTGTAGTGGGATATTCACTGTGTCTGCTTCTGTGGCACTGACCACACCCATTGAGGGGTGGAGCTAGGGGCTGGAAGTGACCTGTGGGGCTTGTTTGGAAGGAGGCGGAGGACGCTCCTTTCTGGTGGGACACAGAGAGAGTGAGCATCCAGTTTTCACTAAGCTGTGTTCATCTGTCTGTGTTGTGGGTTGTTTCTCCCTTAATAAACATCTATTCCGGCCTATTTGCTTATCCTTGACCCTTATTAAACCTGCCAACATTTGCCTTTTCAGAAGGCAGGCCTACCTGCAGCAGTGAATAATCAGAGACAAGTTTTCTCTGTAGCTTTGGAGCCCGTCCTGGAACTCACTCTGTAGACCAGGCTGGCCTCAAAGTCCTCCAGAGATTCTCCTGCCTCTGCCTCCCAAGTGCTGGGATTACAGGTGTGCACCACCAATTCCTGGTGAAAGAACTTACTAATGGGTAAGACAGAGAGAATATGAGTCTCTTCACTGGACCTGTGTCCTTTCTTTTAAGTTAAATAATGATTATTAACACTAACAACTGATATATAATCATAATTGACCAGTATTAATAAATAACACTAGTCATTGTCTCTCTGTGTCTGGTTCTCTCTGTATATATGTATGTATACTCATGCACCCAAAGTGCATGGAGGTCACAGGGCATTTGTGAGGGCTGATTCCCTCTCCTTTATGGAATCTGGGGGAGCAAATACAGACCCGGCAGCAAGCACATTGCTGTCCCTTAAAAAACCCACTTCTGTATTTTCTCTTTGTCCAGTATGCAGGAGAAGACATTTTGGGGCAATTAGAAAGCCTGAGATGGGGTCCCAAATATGCCTTTCTTCAAGAGGATCGAGCTAAGTTCTTTCAGACAGAAGGGCACTCCTTTGATATCTCAAAAAATAATTAGGTTATTTTTTCTCAGAAAATCTTGAGCTCTCATTTCCACCTTGTTTCTAGCCACAAGCGAGTTAAAATGACTACTAGAAAATAGAGGCCAGTCCCCAGGGTCTTGTCAAGGGATGGGGAATGGGTCCACCACTCTAGGGACAAGCAGGGGTCCTTAGACATCAAGGCAATGGCAGCTCTCCATCAAGCCTCTGAAGACCCTAACCTCATCCCCAGAGTCAAGACGGCTGCGCATTTTCAACATGTACACTGCACGAACCATTTCCCCCCAGCCGCTAGCACAGATTGCAAGCTGTGTCCACTCAGCTGTTTGAAACCGTGACGCTCTGGATTGTTGCAGACTCTCCGGTCAATCACGTGACGCTGTCTTCTCAAAAGATGTTGGAAACTTGTAAGAATCTTTTTGGGTGCTCCCCCAGCCAGCCCCATGACACTCGGTGTGGGGTCTCCTCTTTTGGGGAGGCGGAGGGCTCTCTAGTTTTGGTTATAGTTAGCTTTACCAAATTAGCTGAAAACACAGAGCTGCGTATGGTCTGGTGAACAGCGGGCAGAAGAAGAAAGAACCTGGAGGGGTGTACACAAGGGTGTGCATGGGGGTGGCTTCGCACCAGCCAGGAAGCTAGGCAGAAACTAGCACAGGGGATGATCGGTGACCGGAGGGCCAGGGGCTGGTGGTCTTAGGGAAACAGAGGGGGAGGTAGGGCTGGGAATATGGGGGCATGGAGGGTGACGGTCTTGTCAGGGGCAAAAAGAGCCCCATGGGTCTCTCTTCATCCCGTAAGCTGGTGAGCCCTCTGGTTCTCCCTATTCTTTGCTTAGAAGTCAGGCCCATTGGGAGGAATGCCTCTGCTCTCACTCTCTTGCACCCTGGCCTTGCTTCATCCTATGCTCTGTATCACTTTTGCTATTTATTTATTTATATTAATATATATGCAGCAAGTTCTGTCTGCTGTGTTTCTGCCGCCCAGAAGAGGGCACCCGATTTCATTGTAGAGGAAATTCAGGAACCATTATGTGGTTGCTGGGAATTGGAACTCTAGGGCCTCTGGGAAGACCAGCCAGTGCTCTTAACCACTGAGCCACTTCTCTCCAGCCCTCTACATCACGCCCTTTCTTTTTTCTCTCTCTGAGACAGAGTTTCCTCTGTAGGCTTGGAGTCTGTCCTGGAACTCACTTGTAGACCGGCTGGCTCAAACTCCAAGAGATCCACCCGCTTCTGCTTCCGAGTGCTGGGATTAAAGGTGTGTGCCACCAATGTGCCTGGATTCTGTATCAATCTTAATGAATCTGGTCACATCACCTTCTCCCTAAAACTCTTCCCTATAAAGTTCAAACACTCAACCAAGCTACAAAGCCTTTAGAAGCCTGTGTCCTGCTTTATCCCCATCTTCAAATCCCATCCTAGTCTCCTTTTCTCCTCTTCCTCCAAGCTTGTTCTATTTCCACCCATGCTGCTTTGTTCTTCCTGTCTAGAGAGCCCTCCCTCCCTTTTCCTGGTACCCGGCAGGGTTCCTGACCACTGCATTTCTCCCTGATGCTCCCGTCGTTATCTCGGCTCGTGGATAAGCCGAACACTGTCCGTCCAGGAGCCAGTTTCTGCCTGCTCTGTCTGACTGTAAGTCCCTTGGGGAAGCCCCACTTACAGCCTGTCTTCTAGGAGAGCCAAGGGCTGCACCAGCCACTGGAGCTGTGGCCCCATCCTCCTGGAACTTCAGCGCCTCACAGACCTGGGGCCAGTACCAGACAAGGTGAGCCCTTTGAAGGGAAAATCACAGGATGGCTCTTGTAGTCAGAGTAAGGGTAGGGACAACTCAGGCGCCATCCACAACCCCAAAATGACCACACCCATTGCCTAAATTCAGACGAAAACTGGCTTTACCATCACACCGTGTTTTGCTTTCCAGGCGGGTAAAGACTTTTGCAGATGCCCCGGCAAGTTACAGCGCTTAGCCCACTTGGTTCAGCACAGATGAAGTTCCTCAGTGCTCTCCCACCTCCCGGGCAGGCCTGGCTCCCGCTGAGTCTACCCCTAGGAGTTCCAGAGCACACTGCTCTGCTGATGTCTGTCACCAGACATTCCTACCGCGGGGGACTTCTGGTGGCTCTCAGGCGGATTGAGCATCTGCACCACAGGACTGCCTGGTCCTGCAACGCTATGAATCTTCAGGAGAAACTATTGAGCTGAACGGGAAGAAACACCAGAGGCAAAGTACTGGAATCCCTCGCCCCACTGAGGAGCCTTGCACTGGAGTGTGAGGTGTGTGTTCACTGTCAGTGTAAGTGAGTGGTGTGTGAGTATGCGTGTGTCTGTGAGCGGGAGTGCAGTGTGGGAGTGTGTGTGAGTGTTCTGTGAGTGTGTGTGTATGTGTGAGTGTGTGTGTTCTGTGTGAGTGTGTGTCTGTGTGTGTGTATGTGTGAGTGTGTGTGAGTGTGTGAGTGTATATGTGAGTGTGTGTGAGAGTGTGTGAGTGTATATGTGAGTGTGTGTGAGTGTGTGTGAGTGTGTGTGCATGTGTGAGTGTGAGTGTCTGTGAGTGTGTGTGTCTGTGAGTGTGTGTGAGTGGTGGTGAGTGTGAGTGTGTGTGTGTCTGTGAGTGTGTGTGTATGTGTGAGTGTGTGTGTCTGTGAGTGTGTGTATGTGTGAGTGTGTGTGAGTGTGTGTGTCCGTGAGTGTGTGAGTGTGTCTGCGAGTGTGTGTGAGTGTGAGTGTGTGTGTGTGTGAGTGTGTGTGTCTGTGTGTGTGCATGTGTGAGTGTATGTGTGTGTGAGTGTGTGTGAGTGAGTGTGAGTGTGTGTCTGTGTGTGAGTGTGTGTGAGTGTGCGTGTGTGTGTGAGTGTGTCTCTCTCTGTGTGAGTGTGTCAGTGTGCATGTGTGTGTCTCTCTGTGAGTGTGTATGAGTGTGTGTGAGTGTGTGTGATTGTGCATGTATGTGACTGTGTGTGTGAGAGTGTGTGTGAGTGTGAGTGTTGTGTGAGTGTGAGTGTGTGTTTTTGTGTGTGTGAGTGTGTGTGTGAGAGTTGTGTGAGTGTAGAGTCTGTGTGTGAGAGTGTGTGTGAGTGTGGAGTGTTGTGTGAGGTGGGAGTGTGTGTTTGTCAGGTGAGGTGTGAGGTGGGGTGTGATTGTGCATGTGTGTGTGAGGCGGCGTTTCTTTCTGTGTGGGTATGTGTGTGTGCTCACACTTCACTATGCAGTAATTGGCTCAGGTTGCACTGTCTGCTTCATTAAAAGTTTTGAAAGGAAACAGAATACCAAGCTATTATCATTTAACTGAAGATCTCCTTGAGCCTCAGGGTCACAGCTTGGAAAACATCTGTGTTGATTATCTGTACTCTGCTTTTTCTCCTTTTCCAGACTGATTGGTTTGGACTGGCAAATATGAGTCAACAGTGGGAGTGAGAGGAGTCAGGTGACTTTCGTCGCGAAGCAGGAATAAAAATCCACAGAGAGTGTAGTCCTGCTCACGTAACCATCTCATCTAGAAAAATCTGGCAATCCCCAAAAACAAAAACCAAATCAAACAAAACAACAAAAACCCTTGCAAATTCTTAGATGTGTGTCCTATGCCAGGAACAGAGTGGCAGGTCAAGCTTCTCCCAGGCTCTGGCTTATGCTGCTGTTATTTGCCCCAAAGTGTTCCAAGCCACGTAATGCACGCTTCACAGCATTGCCTGCTCGGCTTAGTGCTTGCCTTCTGTCTGTTTGTTTTCTGAGCCCGGGGTCTCATAAAGCCTGCACAAGCTCCCTCAAACTTGACAGGTAGCCACAAACTGACCTTTCATCCTACTTCGCTTCCCAACGTTAAAATTACAGGTATGTGCTTGCTCGTCAGCTTGAGTTTAGCTTCAAGTTTTATTATAAGAAACATCCTTCTTTTACATTATATTTTATGTGCTCTGCTGGTGCTCCTCTGCTTCTTCCTCCTGCTGTTTCTCCCCACCCTACTTCCTCTCTTCTTTCCACTTCTTTGTTATTACCTACTTTTTTTCACTATGGATAAATGACAAACATGTAGAGGCTTTTCTTTCTGCATGACTGCCCTCAGACTTCTTGTCATTATAATACCCTGTAGTCCACATTTAAACTTTACATGCTGTAGACCCACCTCAGAGGATGGTTAAGAGCTAGAAAACATGTCTTAAATAAGACCCCCAATCTCATGCAGGTGGTCTTTTGAGCGGCAGAGGACCATGGATGTGCTCCAAGAGTGGGTGATTTATCCTGATTTTGACGATGTAATAACATCGTCAGCAGATGGTATCTCACAGAGTCATTTGATACACGTGAGGCCATTCCAGACCACCATGTAATGATATTTGGAGGGCAGAAAGGGAATAGGGCACATTGGTTTACAAACATCTGATTGGACCCCCAGTACTTTGGCTCCAGCCCAAACAGACTTTCTGCTACCCAGTTTGCATGGAAATCCAATTCTCTACTTTCCATTTTTAGAAGCAAAGATACCAAGAGTCTTCTTGAATTATCACAGATGAAGAAAAAATCTGTTATTAAAACATGTACCCATGTAAGTGAAACAAAACAAAACAAAACTTTAGTATTTAAACGTCTGGACAGGGAAAACGCATCTGTTGGTCCAGTCTGTTCAGAAGAAATTCAGCCCAGTGACTCCGGTTATCTGAGCCCCGTGTTAGTCATCTTCCATTCTGGGACTGTATTGCATAACACCTCTACTTTGAGCAGATGTTGAGTTAAGAAGCTTTAGAATTATTACTTTATGTGTATGAGTGTTTTGCCTGCAAGTGTGTCTGTGGAGGCCGAAGAAAAGCACTGGGGACCCAGGGTCCGGAGCTGTGATGGTTGTGAGCCACCGCCAAGGTGCTGGGAACTGAGCCTGCGCCCTGTGCAGGCCTCTTCCCTAATCAAGCCACAATCATCCCCCATTTTCCCAGCACTAGCTTTGAGCTGCCTGCTGTTAAAACGGAAGGAACGGAACATGCTCTCTCCATCCAGTTCCATGAGCTCTAGGAAGATGGACTCAAGAGGAAGGATGCTCCATGTCACTGCAAAGGATGAGCAGTGCTCAGTTTCAATTAATGCCTGGCCAGGTGTCAGAGAGCTGCAGTGGTCTGGAGAGCAGGAGCTGTGACATCTTCTTAAAGGAGGTTTGAAGGCAATACAAGATTTCAGGTGAGGCTAGGAAGGTTTCCCAGTCAGCTCACAAGAAGGAGACAGACTCCCACAGAGCGATATTAAATTGAGTTTGCTGATCCTTTGCATTTAAATTTTATTGAGACCCAGCTTTACTATGCTTTTAGACTTCAACATTTACACACACACACACACACACACACACACACACACGAGAGAGAGAGAGAGAGAGAAATGGAGGTGCCATTCAGATGCACGATGGAGTCTATTAATACAGGAGGCCTTCCCCACAGAATCTGTATCACACACCAATGAGATTCCTCAGGTGATTGCCCTAATGTGCTCAGGTCCCTTGGGCTCCCATCTGTTGCCATGGCAACCAGCTCTGTGCGTGGCTTGAAAACAGCTTCTGCATGCACCCACCCAACACTCTTAACTCGCCCAGCGTATTTCTGTGTTACTTTCACAATCCCATTGCCACGGGTGCAAGCTGTCAGAAGATTTTCCTGGAAGACCCGGAACTAGAGATAAGGCCAGCCATGCTTTCTGGAGGAAAACTGTAATCGATGTCCACAGATTCAGTGTAAGACTTTTCCTTTGCCTGTCCGGGGTAGATTCAAACAAACCGGACTGTGAAATAGAACTAGAAAGTAGCTTCACCATGTCCTCTCCCTCTCTCCAGAGGTGGCCGCAAGTTCATGGAACCACACAGAAGCCCTGGTTCACCCCACCTAATAACAGAGGCAGTTGAGATTTTTCTGCAGATCCTTCTTTTCAGAAGTACGCCAACCAGTGTTCTCGCCCATCTGTGCACTATCAACTTTTCCAAGAAGCTTCTGTGAGGGACAAAACAGAATTTATCCATGGATGTAGCAGCATATCATTCAGAATGGTCTTATTGCTATGTTCTTTTAGCAGAACAATAATGTGAGAAGTTTTCCTGGGGTCACGACATATCTAACTCGGGTTCGGGCACTTCAGCAGTGTCAAGGTATGGTTCCAAGCTCGTACAGACGACTCCAACCACCTTGAAGAAGTAGTTGTTTACCTGCCCACATTTGTGCCACCACTGTACCCATACCTTTCCTGTTGATTACTCTCCGAGGGAATAGACTCATTGTATTATAAATAAAGGGGAAAAACTAGCCAGACATTTGTAAGGTGTTTTAATCCCATCACTCAGGAGGCAGAGCAAGAGATCTCTGTGAGTTTGAGCACCAACCTGGTCTACAGAGCAAGTTCCAGGACAGGGCCCCAAAGCAAATACAGAGAAACCCTGTCTGTAAAACCAAAATAAAATAAAAAACTAGAATAGGAGGATTGTTGAAAGGCAGGTCAAAGAGAAGAATATGCTAGACAGATAACTAACACTTAAAGGTCTTTTGAGGAAGCTGTGGAAGACTACTATTATAGATACCTCTATAAACATATGTATATTTAGAATTTAAGCGAGTCACCATACAATGTGGCTGCAATGTCCAAACTAGATAGCTAATGCTACTAAGCACATCCTTCTGGTGCTAGAAATGGATTACATCTTGTTGACTCGCACAAAGGGTTCCTCCTATAGACTCACTAAACATCACAAGCTATTAAAAAGGCTTTTGGTTTACTCCACAACATGAAGGAAAGATTCATTGCTGAAGATAACACTTTAATTGACATGGAAAAATCAAACAGTTGCCCAACCTGAAGCTTCACCCTACTGACTAGGATTCAGTGCTGGGACGAATTTTGCATATTTCCAGAAGAGAAAGATAATCATCAGTATTAGCAAGCTAGGCTTTCAGCAGGCAGAGAGGATCTGTATTTGATAAAGAGGCACACACACACACACACACACACACACAGACACACACACACACACACACACACACACCCACACACACACACACCTTGGGCACCAATGGAGAGGCAATGGCAGCTCCAGAGGTCTGCAGCTACAAGGTTTTGGGCGGGCGCGATCTGCTTCAGCGTGGTTTAAATGGTCTCAGAGCACATGTTTATAGAAAATGCCCAATTCTAGCCCAGAGTGAATGATTATTAAGGATGGGATGGTTGGCGTGGAGGGCAGAAACTCACATTAGTGGAGAGGTTGCAAACTTGCCAGCTAAGCAGACATGTTCAGCTAGGAACTGCTGCTTGGGTCTGAATTTACAGAGTGCCTGAATACAGAGAGGGAAGGAATATATCAGCAAAGTAGGGTGAATTTACTTTCTATTGATGATGGTTTCCATAAAGTGGAAGGACACAAGAGGGCAGGGGAGCAAGCAGGATGGAAGGTGAGCAGGAGGCTGCAGAAAGCATGGGCTCATGTGCTTGGCTAGAGCTGTT
>JANBXA010000169.1:25000-33883 GCA_030556225.1 Cricetiscus sungorus | reverse complement strand
TGAAGAGAAAACAAAATCCTTCTCTCAGGGAAAGTATTTACATATCTGTATAAGCAATGGATCGTGTGAAATGTGCTTGGGTACACCTCCTTGGAATGCAAACTCAGCTCAGATGCTACTTTCGGCATTTAGTCAATGTTGGCTGAAGACAGGCTTATAGTCAACTGACTTCTTCCCCCATGACAGACTCAGCACCCCCACCCCAGAGGCTCTGGAGTCTGTGAAAGGCAGGAACTACAAAGCTGTGAGCTGAGGGTTTGAAAGCATTCTTTAATTCTTGTCTTGGTCAGGCCCTGTCCTGCACAAGCTAGACACTGGGAAGGAGGTTTATACATTTTCTGGTGACACGCCCGAGACAGTTTACTTGCTCAGTGCTAAGACGCTACGGGGATCTAGTTCAGGTCTCTGTGCCATTTGAACTGACTGAGTTTCAAAACATCCACAGTGTCATAACTTGGTTGTGCTGATGTGAAAAGGATCACGCCTGTCCAGAACTGTTGCAACGGCACAGCTTGCTTACTCATGTTGCAATGTGGAAACTGAGAACACCCCACCATTCCTGCTAAGAGTTTTGCTTTGTGCTTTGTTTTTAATATGTGGAGCATAGTCAATGCAGTGTGTCGGCCAAAGTCCTTTCCCAGCAGTGAAGTCTCACTTTTCCACTTCTTGGCCAAGTGTTGTTATTTCATTCCAATGATCTCACCAAATTTCAGAAAGTACAGCATTTGGCTGGTCCTGGCATAGTGGTGCAGGCCTTTAATCCCAGCACTAGGGCGAGGGAGGCCATATCCCCGTGAGTTCCAGTCCAGCTCATCTAACTGGTGAGGTTCCAGGACAGCCAGAGCTAAATAGTGAGACTTCTGTTTCAACAATCTCAGCAGCAAACAAGCAGCTGAAAAGTGTAGGGCCAATGCCTCAATATGACTAAGCACAGCACCACGCTGTCCACTCCCATGCTCAGCTCCAGCAGCTAAACACCCCATCTCATCCTCACTACTTGGTGAATCCTTTCCACCACGGAGGTTTCTTGCACAAATCATGTTTAACCCAATACAGTATTTAAAAATCTATTGTGCTTTTCATCATTGCAGATTTTTCTGTCTATGACAGGCTGTTGACTTCTCTCAGAGTAGGGGACGGAGGTAGTTATTCTGAAATTTCTCCATCCTGCAACCTGGCATCCGGTTCGTTCTTACATCGTGTCCTCTTTTAGTCAGGGCAAGGATAGCCACATTTTTGTTACTTGCTGCTTTTTTGAGTCAACTGTAGGAAAACAAACAAAACAGTTAAGAGTATGAGATTAATTGATTTGGCACATTGGTTTGACTATGCAAAGATGTGTTGCATTTGTTTAACTATATAAAAAGATGTTTTGCTGTTCCACCATGCCTCTGCCTTCAAGAGCCCTATTGGTTTAATATGTAGTTGAATGACAAATAGTGAGGTAACTTCGGGCAGTGAGGAGAAGTTGGAGGAGGAATTAGGCTGGGGAAAGGAAAGGCAGAAAAGAGACAGCAGGAAGATGCCGGGAGATGATGCCGGGAGTAGATGGGGGGGATGCCGGGGAGATGCCGGGGAGATGTCGCATGAGCTAGCCAGACACGGAGGAAGCAGCAGAATGAAAGAAAAGGAAAGCTCTGCATAGATGAATAGAAACAGGCTAAATTAAGTTAGACGAGCTAGAGGAGAAGCCCAAGCAGTATTCATAACGGATAATAAATCTCTGTGTCTTTATTTGGGAGCTTTTGCCAGTCCAGTGAAAATGCCAACTACAATGAATGTTAATGTTTGAACTTTCATTTGCCCAAAGCGCCTCCTATTTGTACCAGGCGGGACTAGAAACATACTTTCATGGCAGAGAGTTTTATTCTGTGACTGTGAGACCCGCCATATACCTGTAAAAGGTAAGATCACCTTTCTGTGTGTATGGGTCAAAGCACGGGTAGGGAAATGCTTTCACGGACAATATCTGCTTTTCTGGTCTCATCCTTGTTCATTGAGTGAGTCTACGAATGGCCTGAGAACCCTTTCTCCGTAATAGATACAATACTAGTTGTTGGTTAAATCAGAACTGTCATACTATGTGTCTAATAGCTTCATTATGCCATTGATGTAAATGCTGCTTTGGAGAAATTTTATGGAAGAATATGTCAAGTTCGAAGGATATGGCATATATGAATCTGTTATCATTACTGTCTTTGAAGATATATGTAGACTAATACTAATTTCCAGGGCTGATATTATAAAGAATAGAGGTTTCTTGGCTCACAGCTTTGGAGTTCAAGAGCCCTGCCATCTGCTGGGCTTCCCATGAGGGACTTGTGGACATGTCAGCCTATGCGGGAAAAGAGGGAGGGTGAGGATCTGGCTCTAAAAGGATCAGCTGAGGACAGAGGAAGCAAGAGTGACCAGATTTATAGCAAGGTACCCTTCATGCTGCTGTCCAACTCCAAAGCCTACATTTACTCCATTACTTCAGTAGCGAGCTCCATGATCTGTCCCTGTAGTCCCAACTATCGCCCCCGGTATGTATACCATAGGAACCAAACTTCCAGCAAATGTGAACTTCTTGAGGGGACAAAGACATCGAGTCATCACACTTGTTATCTCCATCATATTTATAACAAGATAACTGAGGTTTATGGAAACAAATGAGAGGAGTTCTGATGGCAGCAAAGCCAGATCTTTTGTTTGTTTCTGCTCTTCTTGCCCTGATTAGCTGTGGAAGGACGACTAGGCTGCAAATCCCTGAAAAGCAAAAGCTCCCAGGGATGGTTCTTAGAGGCAGGAAAGCAGTTCCCAGTAAGATCTCTTTGTAAGAAAACAAACTCTTAAAGCCTCCAAACAGGAAGGCTAAACAAGGGATCCTAAGTAATATGCTATGCAGCCTTAGATGCTCTCTAATATAGTTCATACTTATAGGTCTTCTATTATTCACAACACAACACCACACTCACACCACACAACACTACGCAGCCCACACAACACCATACAACACCACACAATAATACATAACACAACACCACACCACACATCACCGCACTGCACACAACACTACACCACACAACACCACGCAACACCACGCAACACCACACCTGTTACTAAATACCACACAACACCACACCACACCACACAAATACCACGTTAAATACCACGCAACACCACACAACACCACACAACACCACGCAACACCACTTAACACCACACAACACCACACAACACCACATAACACAACACCACACCACAAAACACCACACCACACAACACCACACCACACAACACCACCAACACCACGCAACACCACACCACAAAACACCACACAACACCACACCACACCTCACACCACACCACACCACACCACACCACACCACAAAACACCACAAAACACCATGAAACACCAATACAACACAACACCACACAACACTGTTACAAATACAAACAACACCACACCACACAACACCACGCAACACCCACATAACACAACACCACACCACACCACAAAACACCACACCACAAAACACCACACCACACCACACCACACCACACCACACCACACTACACCACACCACACCACGCAACACCACGCAACACCACACCATGCAACACCACGCAACAGCACACAACACATTACAATACAACACCGCACCACACCACAAAACACCACACCACACCACAAAACACAACACCACACCACACCACACCACACAACACCACACCACACAACACCACGCAACACCGCCCACACAACACCACACCACACCACACCATACACAACACCACACCACACAACACCACGCAACCACCACCAACCACCACACCACACAACACCACACAACACCACACCACACCACACAACACCACCCACACAACACCACCCACACAACACCACACCCACACATAACACCACACCACACAACTTTCATACAACTAATACCACGCTAACAACACAACACAATACAACATATAACACCGACCCACACTACACAACACCACCAACACTACACCACACAACACCGCACCACACAACAAAACACCACACCACACCACACAACACCACACCACACAACACCATCTACACCACACAACACAATACAACACTACACAACACCACACCACACAACATTACACCATACATGCAACAGCAAACTTTAAGCACAATACAACACTACCACAACACCAAACCACACTACAACACCAGACAACACCACCCAACAGCACAACACCACCAACACCACACAACACTACACCACTAACACCACACAACACCACACAACACACGCACACACACAACACCACCACTCTTACAACACCATACCCACCACACATGCACAACAACCTACTACAACACCACCCACACAACACCACACCATACCACGCAACAGCACACAACACTGTACAATACATACACACAACACCAAACCACACCTACACAACACCAGACAACACCACCTGCATCAACACCACCCCAACACCACACAACATCACCCAACACCACACAACACCACACCACACCACATAACACCACACAACACCACACAACACCAACGCAACACCACACAACACCACGCACCACCATACCACCACAACACCTCACACAACACCACGCCGCAAAACCATCAACACACGCACAGCACACAACACAACACAACACCACGCAACACCACGTAACACCACACCACACCACACAACACCACACAACACCCACACAACACCACACAACTACAAACTGAGAAATACTCAGAGGGCTCTTTTACTCCATTATTCCAGTTGATGCTGGCCTCCACATAACACATCATAGCTTTTTACATTCCAGAACATGCTTTGACCTTTATGTTCTGTAAAATTTATGGTCCCCAAACCACGAGCCACGATAGGCACAGGACTTTCATAGCGTGAGCATAGAGAGAATTTAGTAACTGAAGTTAGCCACAGTTAGATGGAACTTATGTTGTCCATGTGGTATTGCCAGCAGGAACACAGTACTGTGGGGAAATGCCATCTGGTGACGTAGAGAAGAACGGGAATTTCCCTCTGCTGGACTCACCGCGAATGGAATTAGCTCTCGGAAACCCGGAGGTGGGTGCTGTGTGATGATACATTTGGGGTGGGAAGTCTTTGTGGAACACTGAGTACCTTTGCTTCCCCTAGTTTACTAAGCTTAATTGTAGTGCTCTCACTTATCTAACAGCCAAAGTGATGTTATTTCCACTTAACAAACCCCATTTACTGTCTTTCTTTTTCTTTAAAAAAAGCTTGATACGATGCATTTCTGCATCATAGTCCCCTGTTTCTCCCCTCATTTCCTCCCCCAGACCCTCCACTCCTCTGCCGTCCCAAGACTGTGCATATGATCTCTGTTTTTTATTTTATATTTTCCTTGTGGGGACCTTCAGACAGAGCTTTCTAGTCTGTATTCCTCATCTACTGCGCTCCGTGTGACAATTCTGGGGCCTAGCTTCCTCTCAAATCAGTGTAACTGCAGTCAAGGGCTTCCGTGATAATAGGGAAAATAGTGAATTTCCAATGTGTTGGAGTGAGGGTGCTAGTGTTTTCATTTTTTATTATTTCTCATTAGAATATTTTCCACAGAACCCGAGTCTCGAAGAACTTACCAATGCAATGGGCAACCGGTAACACCCAGTCTTTTGCAATCAGCCAGCATAGATGCTTTTCAATAAGTTTCAAGTACAGACCATGTAAGGTCTTGAATGAGGAACCACTGTCTCTCAATGAAGGATTCTTACAGCATGCCACCTGTTCAATAGAAAACGGCAACTCAGGTCGTCCCCACTCCAAAAGCTCCCTCAAAACAGCCATGCTTTGGGACGAGGCATGCCTTGATTTGGAGAGAACGGTACGACCTCTGTCTGTCTTCCTCTTTCCTCTACGCAGACCTTTGCATGTCTGACCCTGTGTTGGCCCTTTGGGGCTCCAGAAGTCCACTGTCACAGTCACAGAAGCCCATCACTGGTGCTCCAGAACCATTCTGATGGAACTCTGTCACAACCGCTTCAGAGCTCAAGCTTTGCCAAGGACAAGAGCGGTGCGGTGGCTGATACCTGAGTGTCCTTACTCCCTTCTGCATGAGTCTAACTGGAGAAGCAGTGGTAGGATTGTAGAAGCCCTGTCACCCCCCACCCTATTCGCCACCTCAGAAAGGCCTTGAAAAACAACATACAGATTGCTGTTACTACCTCGTTTCCCACGACCTCTAACAGTTACGAGTGCCATTTGTGAGGTTTTTTGGTGTTAGGGCATCACTGCCTTTCACAAGTGGGGGAGAGATAACACGGATCATCACACCTGAGGCTGTGTTTCCATCCTCAGGCCAAACATGGTTTGTTAAAACCCTTCCTCAAATGGGCTATCAGGAGTAGAGAGGAGCTAGAGGTGCTGTAAGTAGACAAGTCACTTTACAAGACTTCGTGGAGCACTGGACCAGGTGATTGATAGACACTTTGGAGGATGAGAGCCCAGGGTGATATAGACAGAACCTAAGTTGGAGGATAGAGAAGGCACACAGGGAAAGATAGAGCAGACACTGTTGGAGATAGAGAGGCTCTCACAGGGTGATAGACAGACACTGTTGGAGGATAGGCACAGGGTGGGATAGACAGAACTGTTGGAGGATAGAGAGGCGCACAGGGTGATAGATAGACACTGTTGGAGGGATAGAGAGGTGCACAGGGTGATAGACAGACACTGTTGGGATAGGTAGACGCACAGGCACTAACACGCGTGCCGCAAACACAGTGGGGAGAGGACCCTGCCATCCTTGCATTGGCAGAGCTTTAAGTTTTCTACTCCTGGAGTCTCTTAAAATACTCCTGACCGTTGGCCAAGAGATGGTTTCTTGAGTAGGGATCGACACTTCTAATTCCACAAATAAGTCAAACCAAATGCCAAATTCACCACATCAGTGGTGGGCCGGGCGTCCACCAGAGTTAGGGGGTGAGAGGCGTCGGGAAGGGCACGGCCTGCCATCAGAAGAAGCAGAATTTCAGGCTCTAGAGATAGACTTGTCTAGGACCAAAAGAATTTTGCCCACACCCTCAAGTTTCCCTGGGGTCCTCCAGAGCTGGACTGCAAAGGAGCATCGTGGCACACAGGGACCATGGGTTCGAGAACATTTGTCTTCTGTAGAGTTCTATGCCTGAGCACGGGCTAGCCCTGTTGGCAATTCACACTAACTGCCTTAGAAAGGTTTGTGGTAAGGGGTTAGAGACAGTCAGAAAGCTATTATGGCCCCCCAGATTTAGAGTAAGATGAAGCTTAGGAGCTCTGTGATGTCCAGATCACGTGTTTAAAGAGTCTTCCAGATTATTCTGACTAGGCGTGAATAAGTGGGATGTTTTATTGAATAGCATCACAAAATCTGCTCCATTACGGTTGTGTCGGAAATGGCAGGAGTCTGTCTTACCTTCAGGAATTAGCAGAAGAAAAAGGACAGCGTACAAAGAAGCGCGGAACACACAAGTTCTTCATTGTGCTGATTGCCCACATCCATCGGCAGGGAACTCTGTGTGTAAGTTTCCTTCCCACCGAGGCTACAAAGGATGTGGTTTCTGCTTTCTTCTCTTTCAAATTTCGGTGCAGAGTTGGAAAACGAACTGAAAAAGAGTAAAGCAGACGATCCCTCACCACAGAAGGGTGGAAGCTTGCGGGAGTGCTGTTTGCTGTGTGCCAGCCTCCTCCTACCTGATAGCCGGGGGAAGGTGGAATCTTTTGACATTAGGAACACACTACAAGAAGGGACTGCACATGGCTCAGCCGTGGATATTTTCAACACCAGCAATATCAGCATCGATATCCTGTTAGTAGTTCTTTGGAAACTTAAACATCAGGGCTCTTTAGGTGATCCATGAGGTTGGGAAGAGTGCTGAGGGGACTGCTCAGGCGGAAGCTGTTGGGCAGCAGGGGAGCCCCCTAGGGAAGACCCCTCAGACTCCTAGCAATAGTGGACAGCCGCCTGGAAGTAGACGGTCCTCCTGTGACCAGACTGTCATCACAGAGGCGTCATCCAACAACTGATGCAGACATGCACAGCCTAACATTAGGTTGTGAGCTCAGATATCCTGAGGAGGAGGAGGAGGAGGAGGAGGAGGAGGAGGAGGAGGAGGAGGAGGAGGAGGAGGAGAGGAGAGGACTGCATAGGAGTCAGAAGGGTCGGCGACACTCACAAGGGCTCCTACTCAGCTAAACCTTGGGCGCACAGGGCTCACGGACACTAAGGGACAGTGGGGAGACTGCCTGGGCCTGACCATGGGCACTGTGTTTGTGTTGCAGTGGTGGTGGTTTGGCCTCTTGTGGGACTCTTTAAGCAGTGGGCTGGGCTGCCTCTGTCTCTATTAGTGGCTTTTAGGACCCTACTTCTCCTGTCCAGCCTTAATACATGGGGAGGTGCTTAGTCTTTCTGAACTTGATATGCCTTTTATTGATACTCATAGGACTCCCTCACCTTTCCTGGACAGAGATGCCTGAAGAGGAGGCATTTGGAGGCGAGAATAGTGGAACGGTGGGGAGGGACTGGGAGAAGGATGGGGGGACTGGGAGAAGAAAAGGATGAGGACTGGGAGAGAAGGATGGGGGGACTGGAGAGAGAAGGATGGGGGAGGGACTGGGGAGAGAAGGATGGGGAGAGTTGGAGAGAAGGATGGGGGGACTGGGAGAGAAGGATGGGGATGCAGTCAGAAATGGTAAAAAAGAGAAAAAAAAATCAGAGTTTTAGGTGCTGGGTTGGTGTACCAGTGGGTCTAAGTGTACGCCACATAAACAGGAGAACTTGGAGTATGGGACCCCAGGATGGCTCACTTAAATTCCTGGGGTAACTGTCATGCCTTGTAATCCCAGAATTGGAGCCTAAGACAGGGAGATGGGAAGCTA